>NQII01000354.1:259570-382516 GCA_002778355.1 Clitarchus hookeri
CAATGTTTGTTTACATTTGGCAGAAGGATACGAAATGGGCTTGAAAGTAGATCTTTAGCAGGGCTTCAAGAAAGTCTCTCCCAGTCGTGAACTGACTATAGCTACCTGTGTTAGTTTGCTAACTACTAGAGTTGAGAGCCTTGCCCACAATAGCTGGTCCACGGACGTCTAACTGCTGATTGGTGCAAGTGAACCTCTGACGTCACAGCTCGCGTCCCAAGGTCCCGTATCGCAAATTCATTCAAAGCAAGATCATTCAAGTTGTTTGTTCTGTTTACATTTTATCGCGCACAAACGGTAAAAGTAAGCAATGCTGTATGGATATCGAAGCGTGAAGATTGAAAATATATAACAAGCTAATTGGTCAAAGGCATAGTCTTCAATCTCGTAGCCGCGAAAACCAAACTTTAATAAATCAAAATACAAAAATTTACTGACACGAGCAAAAAAAATCCAAATGAACGTAAACTAAAGCAAAATCAAAACTTAACCACTCCCATAACTCAAATTAGAAAAAAAAAACATAAGTAACAATTATCATAATTTACGAGTAATTGCATGCAGTTTATTGACGCGCCAATTTGAGTGCACTCCTCGGTGCACTCTAGTATCAGTGTCTGGAAGCTTAGCTTTGGACGTCGTAATTGTACACTCGCACGTTGGGACATGCGTCTGCAGACGAAGTAGGCCTGTGGATAATTTGACCGCAGACGAGCTATTGTGGACCTTAACTAGCTTTAACACCTACTAGACGTTCGTGATGACTGTTACAAATGTTATCACTGTGTGTTTTTGTAGTCATTGTAGATGGGCGAAACCAGTATTTCTCAGAAACACCTCGAACCGGTCACTGTTGCTAATATTTACGTGTTACAAATACCTGTTATCGTAATACGTGTTATTACAAATGCGCTGGAGGTCGCGCGCTACCTCCGTGTAGTTCATGCTCGTCTGGTATTCGAGTCTCTGTCTCATGTAATGGTACCAGTACCGGTGACAGGCATTCTTAAAACATATTAACCGATATCGCCTGCTAAGTTCCCAATACCCGTTAATGATAACAGGTATCAAAAATACTCCTAGTTTCTAGTAGTAACCCTTCCGGGTACAGTCCATTCGTTATAAAAATACGCCCTTCTCCCCTGGGAGCAGAAACGCAGGATTGTGACGTGAGGTCTTCCAATATCCCATTTAGGCATAACATATGCGTTACTATCACTATTTTAAACTTTAAAATATAAAATTCCCAGTGGGAGAAACCCTTGGACCCCCAATTCACTGGTTACTAATTACTATCGGTGATTCTCTAGCATTGTGGCACACCCTAATGGAGAATACTGCGTATGCCCATGTATGTGGAAAGAAATTTGCGAATGGCTCTCATGCCGTACGGCATCAAGCTAGTAACTGCTTATTCCGCACTTCACGCCACAGTTGTCACAAGGATCAATCTTGCATGCAGGGGAGGTCTCGTGAGTGATTCGGCACCGTTGCGACGTTTTGGTCAACACAAAAAAATATCTTTTCAAGCAGCTGTTTGAAACGTGAGCGTACCTAAACATAGCTCGGAGCTAAGTTCAAACTATAACTGATGCATTAGTGCTCCTGCCGTGAGTCACGCAAACCTCTGAGCCGAGAAATCCAAACCACGAAACTCATCGATTCCAACTAAATTTGTAGGGTTATAAATGGAACTTCACTTATATAGTTCATCCATTGTTACTTCCAACTTTTTTGAAGTCCTGCTAAAGTTCTACTTTCAGGATATTCCTCCGCCTAATGCGAGCAAAGCTTGAAGTTTAGACAACTATACCAAAGGGACAACGCATCGCATTCGTGCTCCCATAGTTTAATAATATTTTGCATGAGAACTATTTCTTACTAGACGTCGCCAACTCACCTATTTTCCCACTGTTTTTGTTTGTATTCGTTATAAATAAAATATAAGTAAAAGTTCAACTTAAACCAAAAATAAGATACGTTTATGTCAACACAAATATAAAACGCTTGTGATATACGACATATTTAGGAAACAACCAGACAGCTCATTCGTGGGGTGTTTTTTTTTCAAAGGTTTGATTCGAAAAGCGCAAAGATACCGCGGATAGACTATATCGATACAACTTTATGTTTATACATTCTGTTTATGATCAGGGACGCCCGATTTTCACGGACAGACGTCCTGTCTGTGTGTATTTCAAAACACCTTACCCACGATATACTTTCGCCACTGGATGATTCTGACGGCTGTGTAGGTTTGTTGCCTGCCTGTGAATCGCAGATGTTCTGTTCCGAACTAACTTAGTTCTGACTGAATGACATTAAGTCACCTCCCTAGTTGTAAGAAGTGGTGTCCATTATAATTTTTGAAAACTATCTAATATTTCAATGTAAATATTTCGCCAAGACAGAAATGAAAATCGATATTTTGTTGCCCATTCATGAATTTGGTTACTCAAATATAAATGTGGTCGTTGAAAAGTGTCAAAAGTCAGCAAAAGTCGCTGTAAGTAGCCCTCTATTTACGATATTTATTCTTGTGTAAAACAGTGTTTTAAACTACAGCGACAAAGCTGTATCTTTCCTTGACAGATTGGTGTATTAAAACCGTAAAGATACATCTTAAAACTCTGAGGAAACAGAACACAAACGGAGTTTGTTAATGCTATTTTCCATCACTATCGCGATGCCTCCCTATGACCTAACGTGACCTTGAGGCTTTTATTTTTTTGCCCAGGGAGGTCACTTAAACACCACAGTGTTAAATCACAAAGACACGTGGCCAATAACAAAAAGGAGACTTCATGTGTGCATGTAGGGTATTGAAATATAGCATGTGTGGAACTCCTTTCCACGAAAATCGGGTGTCCTTATTTATGACGCGTAAAAAAAAGATTAGCTTTTATTATGAATCAATGTGGGGCATTCTAAAAGGTAACATCAGACACATACACACGTTAAGTCTGCCAAACGTAGTCAGACCATCGTTTCGCCACAATACAGACAGTTTACGGCCACGTAAGCGCTTTTGAAATATAATTTTGGAAAATGTCACTGCCCCTACCTGCACACACTGACTGGAATGCACCCAGTTAGGTTGGTAACTACGGGGAGGAAATAGTTCTATGTCGCAACGTAGAATTAAAAGTTTTAGGTGAACGTTTGCGAATATTGAAATTATTTCTTTTACTTTTTATAAATGCACGTAAGTGTGATGATAAACAAATGCGTAAAATAATTCACTTTTCTAATAATTTCAGTTTCCCTTGACCAACGCATTAATAAAATCATCACGCCCATGGCAATTTTGGTGTTACATTTAGCGGAAGGATAGAAAATCAGGATTGAAGTAGATCTTAAGCAAGGCTTTCAAAAGTGCTCATTTGACCGTGAAAAGCCTATAGACAAGTTGTTATTAAAGGTTAATTGCAAAATGATTTCACTTCTATTCTCAATAACAAGCAATTTTGTATTTACGAGGGATGTTNAGGTTAATTGCAAAATGATTTCACTTCTATTCTCAATAACAAGCAATTTTGTATTTACGAGGGATGTTCCGAAAGTTCATGGACTTGCAACTCTGCAATTCTATGGAAGCTATTCTGTGACTGTCACTTATTAAGATAGCCTGTGGCGTTTATTTGTGTTAATTAGCCAACGCGCAGTTATTTTTTCTCTTGCAGAAAAAGTGTGTTCTACAATGGCAGATGAAAACTATAAACCGTTAATAAGCAGACTCTTGTTNTTTTTTCTCTTGCAGAAAAAGTGTGTTCTACAATGGCAGATGAAAACTATAAACCGTTAATAAGCAGACTCTTGTTTTGATAATGTTTTACAAGTTCATTTGAGGAATGAGACTTGCATTAAAGGACCTGAGCTGCTGCTCCCCGAAGAACGGATTTTTTTTTCTTCAGGATAACGCTACATCACATGCAGCACGACAGGCTATGAAAACTTTGGAGAAAATTGGTAGTAAGTACTGAGACCATCCTCCTCACAAACCAGACGTCGTACCCTGCGATTTCTGGGTTTTTCCAACATGTAAGAAAGAGCGAAGGGGATGGATGTTTGGCATGGACTAGGAAGTGAAAGCTGCAGTGGCGTGTGGTGAACTGTTGCAAGGTAAGCTGGCGTTCGCTCCGTGTCGTACCCTGTTGCTTGCCAGTTTACATTTCCACCATTGCAGTTCGGCAGCTGATGCCGCAGGTTGTGTAGAATGGATCTCTTGCCTGCTCGTTGTGAGTGGTCGAAATACATTCACCTTCCCCTAGGCTCCGCAGTGGTTATTGGTTCCTGCTGCGAGCACCGAGAATGAACAGCAGTGAGCAAGCACCAGCTTACCTTGAAACAGTTCACCGCACGCCACAGATTCCCACATCCACCATTTCACACAGACACTCAGAAAATGGTGATCAATATGTTGAGAAGCTAGTGCAACGATGGAAGCGGTTTATTGTGTGCAAATTCCACTATTTCGAAAATAAAACCCACACCAAACCTCCTACCGACTTGGACTTCTGAAAATTCGTAGACTGAAATCGCTACTCAAACAGCTCTCTTACTTAAACCGGAAGAATTCAATACATTTAGCATTCCTTTCAGAATCCATCAAGGGAGCACTTTATCTAAGCTGTTTTCAGTATCTTTATAGATTATTTCTGGTATGTTCACAGATGCTCCATACCAGTTCTGAACATGTCCAGATTTTGAGGAAAATCCTAAAAGTATCCTATTATCATCTTTAAAAAGAAACAGGCAGTCTTCTTCTTACAGACTACTTTTAAATAGTAGGAACAAAACGTACCAAGAATGTTTACGACTTTAAACACTTACAAGTGGTGCCATCTGTTTTTCGCGAAAAGATTCTGCGACTAGTTGTACTCCGAAACACGTTAGTTCAGAACCGATATCGCGGTTGTATGGTTTTAACTTGCACACGTCTTAGGTGTCTGCCAGCCAATCACTGACGTTCAATGTCAGGGTCACAATGTCTTCTCACACAGACATGCGGCCAATAACAAAAGGAAATGTTTCAGTTTGCACGTAAGAAGTTGAAGTTTAACCTGAGCATAAATCTTATCGCGTAAAAAAAGTTGGTCCTACTTATAAGATAGTCGTTACGTTCACAAGGACACCAAACGTGTTATGGCATAAATATATCAGGAGTCATCATTGAAATATTTACCGTGATAAACCAGCTTGCTAATGGAGGTACCCCACAGTCTCAAGAGCATACTTCTAGACGAGTGTACTTGGTGATGGACTCACCATGGAGACACGCTCCTGATGTATGAGGGTCGTGTTGCCGTCTCCCCGGAGTCGCCTCGCGTGCACCGTGAGCGTCGCGTTCCCGCCGACTATCCTCTGGAGCTGCGACTGGGAGACGATCGTCGCCGCGACCTGCTCCTCCGTGTCCTGGACATACGGCGGCAGCAGGACGCCAACCTGCCGGGAGATTGACCAGATGAGTGAAGCACGGCACTTGCTGTGCCAGGTAGTGCGGGCGCAACTTACCGTCGCTACGCACTCTTACGTGATTGGAGGGGAGAGGTTCGCGCTGCTCTTAACTAAGACGTCTTGAGAGTACGTGGTTGGAGAGCTGATACTCTTGGCTTCTGGGATTCAGCTACATGGAAATCAGATCAAATGCCTATGTTCTGGGGCGTACTGCACTCCGCCATCTAAGAGATACCAGAAGCGGCCGTCTACCCTGAGATAGTGGTTGCGATGCTCACCAAAACGTCGGCATTTCCTTCGACTTCAATGCAACTGAGCCTTAAAAGCCAAGACTATTCAGACAATCTTGGTGAAAGCCTGTAAACTCAATAATTGACTAATGCTTGTTAACATGTTTCGGAATTCTTGTTTTTAACTGATGTCCTGGAATCATTCCCCTACTTTAACACTGGGTTAATCATTCCAACCACTAAACATGTTTCGTATAAAAATCCTCTATCTTCTGGCAGACTTTTGCAAAATGTTGAAAACTTATAGGATAACAGAGGGAAAAAAAATAACGCTTCTAACAAAGATATTCATGACAGTCACCGGTGCAGTAGCCGAGAGGGTAGAAATAAGTTTGCCAAACTTCAAGGCTCTCAGTTGGCAAGACGACCGTTGTAACATATACAGGATGATTCTAATGTNATGATTCTAAAATCATGGGACAAACATTGAGGGGTGGTAGAGCTCACTAAAACAAACAATTATTGTATAGGAATATATGGGCGGGAGTGACGCGTAGAGGCACAAACACATAAATAACACATGAAATGCAACACATTGTTTATTTACAACGTCGCCGCTAAATGCATTTTTACAGCCGGTCACTGGCGCACCGTTTGACTGCCCTCAACTATCGCCACCATTGTCAACCAATCGCGCCATATGCAGAGGTCGCCAAGCATGCGTGACTGTTGGTGGATGCATTTCCAGCAACTGTTTTAACATTTTCTGCACGGAATCACTCGTTAAGTATGCTGCTAATGAACATTTTATGTTTCCGTTAAAGTGTTATGTTTTTGTGTTTGTGCCTCAACGCGTCACTTCCGCCCATATATTCCTATACAATAATTGTTTGTTTTAGTGAGCTCTACCACCCCTCAATGTTTGTCCCATGATTTTAGAATCATCCTGTATATTTGCGGCTTGCGTATATAAAATATTTCCTCATTTAAGTTTGCAAACTTAAGATGTAAGTTAATTTCTTACAGTAAAACATTATGTTCAGATCCAGGCGCAAGGTAGTGAGTGCTAAAAGGTCTTGTTCTGAATCCACAAGAAGTGAATTCTTCGTCCCAAAGAAACAAATGCAACAATATTTTAATGCGATATCCCCCACCTACAAAATCACATAATCCTGCAAGTTTTTTCCTTGAGAATTCAAACAATCCAAGAATATACAAACGGAAGCACCATATTCTGGTGTTGAAATCAGCAGCACGGAGTGCCACAGGGAAATGTAAGCGTGACGCTGTGCCTCGTACCTCAAACTGCGGGACGAAGTAAGCCTCGACCTTCATCGGCTGCTCCTCCATCTGCTCGCCCGCTTGCACGCGGATCTTCCAGTAGCCGGTCTTGGCGAGCTGCGGCAGCACGAACGAGTGGCTGACCACGCCTGCAAGCATCACTTCCTGGTCAAGGCAGTGCCTGGAGGCGACCACTCAGCCCTGCTCAAGATCTACTTGCATGCACAATAGGTACTCTTCCGTCATATAGTCTGTTTACAGTAAACTGAGCACATTTTAACAGCCCTGCTTAAGATCTACTTGCATGTACAATGGGTATTCCTCCGTCATATGGAAAATAAAAATTGTCACGGGCCTGATAACTTCATTCATGCGCTGGCCAAGCGAAACTATTAAAATATTATAAAAGTAAATATATTTCAAATTTCCTAATTCAAACACTTATGTGCATAGAAAAAGGCAGACAGCAAAATAAATATTTTCAGTATTCACAAATATTTACCTGAAACTTTTAATTCAACTCTAAAACATGGAACTACTTTCCTTCTGTTGTAGCCAACTTTACCGGGTACATGCCGGTCATTGTGCCCGTTAAATTATATGCAGGTAGAGGCAGCGGAATTTTTTCAAAGTTAGTAGTAGGCTTATCTTACTTCGGGGACATCCATCATGCATCATGCATCAGGATCCAGGATCCGTCCGCCAATGTAGAAAAAGACGATGAGAATACACTTGGCCGTGCCTGCATCGTCGTTTGCGGCCGTGGACATGATGGGCCACTCCACTGTTAAGACTGTTGCTTCGTCTCAGGGTCGTGCCCGTACAAAAGGGGCCATGGTGGTGTAGTGGTTAGACTGCTTGCCTCCCACGTAGGTGAACCTGGTTCGATTCCGGGCAGGGTCACCCCCGGATTTTCGCACGCGGGAATCGTGCCGGACGATGCCGCTGGTCAGCGGGTTTCCTCGAGGATCTCCCGTTTCCCCTGTCTTTGCGTTCCGGCGCTGCTCCATACTCACTTCGCTTCGCCCTAATCTGCTCTCAAGACCCCGCCATTGACACCCGCCCAAATGTCTTAAATCACTCACTGCAATCACTCACTTCACTGACTCGCATCCGTACACCCAAGTTTCGTCACCAGAAATGATTCACTATTACAGATATATCTAGCGCGAATCGCAGCAGGCACTTGACACTGTTTGAGAAGAAGACTTCCAGGAGACATTCCAGAAGTGGCAGGAACGTTGAGAGTGCTGTGTTGCTATGCATGGGAACTATTTTGAAGGCGATAGTGTGTACACTCAAATAAATAAATAACTTTCTTGTAAACAGTGAGTCGCGAACCATTCTGTTACCACCTTGTGTATGTTTGTCATTTCTAAGCACTTTATGCTAACTACTTTTTCTTCTTTTTGTAGCTTTGGTTTAGATATGCATACTCAAGATCAGCCCCCCCCCCACGCAACCCTTCCCAGTAAGGATATCTCGAAAAGGGTAAATAACATGTGACTGAAAATGTGGAGTTCCTTTGCATATTTGTGTGCAGCTCATAAATGTGCAGTTTACAATTTCCGTTTAGAAATATTAGAACTGTAACTAAAAGTATCAAGAGATATTCTGATGGCCGTGAAGAATAAATAACTCACAAACGCTTTTTTAAGTGCTGAGAAACATGACAAATTTTTTTGCGGGGAAAAAATTAAAATGCAGCCGAGGTTTGAAAATTAAAATCACTCAGATTTGACATAAACTACGATTACGATAAGTAGAATGTCTGCAAGTAAACTTGTGTTATAGGCTATTAGCGGTAAAATGCTCTCATTGGGAATAATAGCCAATAAATATATTTTATTTTAGCAGCAGACCTTAACTTCCGAGTGTGGTGGAATAAACACACTGTGTTTATTACTTACATGGCAATATTTATTTAAAAAGGTAGTTAGAGAATAAAAAATAGCTGAGAGGTAAAAATAACTAGGGCCTCAAAAGTGCTCACATTACCGTGGACAGGCTATAGTTAAAAATGTATCTTGGTTATTTTTGCAGACAACTCAGGAAATGCATGAAATTCACGCAAGAAACACATATTAAAAATTTAAATTGCACGATCCGCAAGCATACAAACTCGCAAATTAAAAGTTACATTACTTTCAGAATACTTGTGCACTGTTTTCAATGGAAAAGTATCAGTTTAAAAATTTAAAGGCGCTGACAGCGCTAAAATAAAATGGGTTAAGTAACATAAAAAAAATTATAATTACGGCTATAGTAAAATACGATGTTGCAGATATGTTTGCTATTGAAGTTAAGTCATGTTCAGCATTAACTTCCTGAGCAAGGAGTTTGCTCCGCTAACTTCAGCTGAGGACATATATGCACGATATGTGGGAATTTCTGGAAATGCACAGCCTATTTTGTAATTGAATACGTGTTGTGAATGCCCCAGGTATCAATGTTCTATTACACACAACCTTGGCGATGAAATATCCAGTATTAAAGCCACCCATTTTTACGGCACAGTTTAGCAAGTAAATAATTAAAGTGACTATTAATGGGAAATATTTGACGTGCATTGTGCTCACAGACAAATGAATAAACCACGGGTAAGCACACCGTGCGTACACAGACGTTAACCAAGTTGCCTTCCTACTCAGGCGCCAATTTATTTCCTAATAGGAATTTTTTCTGTAAATAAGAGATCCTGTGTTTGAGACATACAAGTTCATTTTTAAATATACATTATAAAATATTTATTTTAGTACCGTTATAAGGTTTTTAAAATTTCGATTTAAACCTGCTACGATTTTCTAAGAAACCATTTTATCCAGGTATTGTTACTTATTAATCAGATACAAATGAATTGACATGCANCTGCTACGATTTTCTAAGAAACCATTTTATCCAGGTATTGTTACTTATTAATCAGATACAAATGAATTGACATGCAATATGCATTATGCTACTTACCGCTGTTTAGCTGCATGGAAACCCATCTTCTCATCACAAAACCATCTGGATCCTAAAACAAAAGGCGAAATAGTTGTAACAAGCTTAATATAACACACATTTAATTATTTTTATGTAGTAAACAAATTATTATCTACAATTTATAAATCGTGCATAGTTATTTATGCTTGGCAAATTTGTAGTCTTTTGACACGATAGTGATACTGAGTAGCAATATCTCAGACTTAGCTGCTAAAGGACTCATTAGAACAAAAATTGTATTTTTCACGTGTTATAATTACCAAGCTTATAAATTGATCCCTAGTTTTTCCGTTGGAATATAAAAGGTTATTAGATAAACTCATAAATAAATGTTGAACATCCAGCATGTTTTAGGGGTTGTGTTATTCTAAGTATGTTATGCGAAGAGGAATTATTCTGGTTATGTTGTATATTTCCGTATTTGCGTTAGGAACGGGGTAAAAAATATATACACGAATAAAACATGGCTAATTAATTAATTTAAGATAATTAATGCCCATGCAAACCCTCTGTGACTGCCCGGCTCACGAGCTTCTCCTCATTTAGCTGTTTTGATATTTGGAAAAGAGTTGTGAATACTTTAGTGTGAGATACCTACGGGCATTTATCAACTGTTCTTGGTTCTAGAATACAAAATTCTGATAAGAAAGGCGCGCTGCTTTTCCTCTGCCTTCCAAATACACTTCAATTAACTTTTCCTTTAGAAGTAGCACCTGCGAGGATATATCGAACTTACTGGCTTTAATGTCACAACACAGAGAGAAATATTGTGAATTAGTCAACGTCCATTTGTGACAGTCTTATTACTGTCACCTCTATTAGAAAGTTATTAATAATATGTTTTTTNTGAATTAGTCAACGTCCATTTGTGACAGTCTTATTACTGTCACCTCTATTAGAAAGTTATTAATAATATGTTTTTCCCGATCTCAACAGACTAGATATAAACTAAATTCAAACGTTAGTAAACAAATCAACTTACGACCTGTCTCCTACGGTAAAATAATATATTTAAAAATGAAAAAATAATGAAAATTTTATTAATTCATCGTGGCAGCAGAAGTGCCCTTTACAGACTTGCATAATACCANTAATGAAAATTTTATTAATTCATCGTGGCAGCAGAAGTGCCCTTTACAGACTTGCATAATACCATCGATAAGAAATCCAAATCAGAAATTACACCGTGTCGAAATTCAAATGACAACATCTATGAGCAAATAGAAACAATAAATCGTAGTAACCAAACATTTGGAAAGGTCATCTAATACTTTTATTTGAAATTGAAGTTAGCCNTGAATTAGTCAACGTCCATTTGTGACAGTCTTATTACTGTCACCTCTATTAGAAAGTTATTAATAATATGTTTTTTTCCGATCTCAACAGACTAGATATAAACTAAATTCAAACGTTAGTAAACAAATCAACTTACGACCTGTCTCCTACGGTAAAATAATATATTTAAAAATTTGAAAATGAAAAAATAATGAAAATTTTATTAATTCATCGTGGCAGCAGAAGTGCCCTTTACAGACTTGCATAATACCATCGATAAGAAACCCAAATCAGAAATTACGCCGTGTCGAAATTCAAAAGACAACATCTATGAGCCAATAGAAACAATAAATCGTAGTAACCAAACATTTGGAAAGGTCATCTAATACTTTTATTTGAAATTGAAGTTAGCCGAGCAGCGCCCGAAGTCGCAACTTCGTGCACCTGCGTGCGCAACAAGTTGCATATTAATCATAAACGAAATATTATAATAAAGATTAAATAAAAGTAAAAGTTCAATTTAACCGAAAATAAGGAACTTTAATGTTAACGCACGTATAAAACGCTTGTTATATACGACACGTTTAGAAAACGGCCGAGCACGTCATACATGGGGGTGATTTTTCAACGGTTTTGATTTTAAAAAAATGTGCAGAAACCGCGAATAGACTAAGAGGATTTCTAAGTCACCTCCTTTCTGTGTATCTACACACAGGCCCGATTTTATAAACTGACACACTGGGCACATCACGCCCAGGGGCGCATCATTCCCAGAGGCGCAACGTCTGAGCCAGGAAAAATGACAAGTCAATGTTGTCGTATACAAGAACTGAAAAGTCGTGTTGGNGCGATAAGGGGTAGAGGAGGAGGATATGAGGGGGAGAGGAGTAGAGGAGGGGTATTAGGGTGATCAGGGGTGGTAGAGGAGGAAGAGGGGGAAGGGGGAAGGGGCTTGCTAATAACATGCCCAGTGGTCAGAGTTATAAACCAGCAAAAGTCACTCACAATGACGTAGACGTCCACAGCATCTTCAAAAGGCGTGAGCTCCGTTGTCAGAAGGATAACTCTGAAGTACACTGAAATTAAAAAATAAAAACATAACACATTAAACAATTACCGGTACTCTTTTTTATTTAATTTAAATCAAACATCCATTTAACATTGCTCGAATCACTTTTTTAAGTCATGTGTTAAACAATTTTCAAAACGATATTTGGATATACGTGACTGCGCAAAACAGATGCAGTTATCAGAACTCTGAACTAGCGATTCCCTCTACGCCCCTCGCAAAATAAATTAAAAAATACATCATTATCGTAAGTGATGAGCGTTATTGGTTGGCACGCCGTTGTAAAACGCAGCAGTAGCAACTGACTCCCGGCTGCGATATTATCTCGCCGATGTTGTTCTGAGAAGTCGCATGACGCCCGTAACAGCGGCTGACTGCTGCTTTCAGAGCCGTGCCAAACGGCGCAGTGGTAACATGGACGCGCAATCGGGAAGACTCGTTTTCGATGCCTGGCCCAGTTTTTTCCCGAAATCACTCCAGGCTAATGCTGGGAGGTTCCTTAATATGGGACACAGCCGACTTCCCCGTCGCTTCTTGATTTATTGTACTTATAAAGCACTGAACAAAACTTTTGCTATATGCGACCTTTCTTCCCTTCCCGTGAACTTTTGTGTAGTTGTCGCCACATCTCGACAATCCCAGTGATACTGCATCAAGGGTGAACGATTCTCAAGGCCAGGAATTTCTTTTAAAGACCGCCCGTATCTCCAACAGTAGCTGTTGCTGGTAACTACATCGAAGAGCCAAAAAAACTGGCACACCTGCCTAATACCCACGCACCTGACTGGCCGGAGTTGTAGATGGGCTTGCTGGCCACGCACCTGACTGGCCGGAGTTGTAGATGGGCTTGCTGGCCACGCACCTGATTGGCCGGAGTTGTAGATGGGCTTGCTGGTCTGCACGATGATGGAGAGGAAGCGGGGAGAGAACTGCAGATCCGTCTCGTTGACGAAGACGACTCCCCCCGCCGGGCCGCCCCTGCTGCCCTCTACCCTCAGTCTGTATCTCCCGCTNCGATGGAGAGGAAGCGGGGAGAGAACTGCAGCTCCGTCTCGTTGACGAAGACGACTCCCCCCGCCGGGCCGCCCCTGCTGCCCTCTACCCTCAGTCTGTAGCTCCCGCTCACACTCGACTGCGGGATCTGCAACAACCACACGTGAGTCGCCGAGTATCAGTACCCGCAATCTTGGATTTATCCATTGTATTTTACAATATGTCCTATTTTAGATCATTTAATGGAATTTTTCGCATGGAACAGCATAAATAATAGCGTCTTAATATTTATATAATTACTACAGCTGCACTGCCTTTATTAATTTTATACTAATCACTGCCGGCCATAAATGAGCCATTTCGTCTTGCCGGCATTCACAAATTCCCCCAACTGAACATCTGTTGATCTATCAGAACGCACAGTCACAGCTATAAATCAGAACCAAGAACACTTGCAAAATATCTCGCGCGCCGTTCTATCAATTCCAGTAACTTTTTATTATAATTAAATTGTTACTTATGCTGCGTGTACTTTTCAACAAACTATCTTACGAATACCTCTTAACTGGCTACCAGTAACTAGTATTTCACTGAAGGATATCGCTGATTCGGGTTTACAGCATAGACTAAAGATGAGGTAGACCGCTTATTCGTCTTCTGCGCATGTACCCGACATTGACCTACCCCAAAGGAACACAACTGTCAAAGTCGCATGATCAGCTGTGATGAACGTGTTTATTTAGCCTACGTCTTAATTTTCAAAAGACAGTCACTTTCATATTAATAAAATCAAACTGCATTGCAAATAGGTTAGAGGAAGTGTATACAGACATCTCAAAGCACTTGTTTACTAAACAGTTTTCTAACCTCAAATACAATCCACGTCGTTTTCGCTAGGCGTGTTGGGACACGGAGATAGGTTGTGCGCAGCCAGCGAGATCGCTCTACCTCATCATTAGTCTATTATTTAAAGTGCGAGGAACTGTTTCTTCGGAGTTGGCCAGGAACAGCAACAACTACCGGACCAAGCCAAGTGCGAAGTCGGGCAGGGGGTGAGACTGACACAAGCTTCAGAAGTGAGCGACAGCTGCGAATACAGGAAATACCGTTAGCCGTCTTCTCAAGCGCGCGTACACCTGTCCCCATGAATGTAAGCAACTTCTAGAGACAACAGCCCACACGGACACAGTAACACTGTGCCACAACTTATAGTTGCTGCAACACCTGACACCCGCAGTTAAGCGATTTATCGTAGGGTCGTTTCACGTCATTAAAATTTTTTATTCAATTCAACCAATTAAATTTAACTTATTGAATACAGAGAGTGTTCACGTGGACTTCAATAGATTGGATTCAATATAATTTGAATTATTACTTCAAAGTTTTAAAGGGCTTTTAACACGTGCCGTTGAATTTAATAAATGTCAAACTGGCAACTGAAAAATTTTCCGCAAATATTTCAGTTAAAAAAATTATTAATATATTTAGTATTTTATTTTCAAACCTCTATAAACCATGAACTACACGAAAATATTATGTCGAAATCAAAACAAATTATATTTTTTCAGATAATATATTTATTTTGCATGAAATAAATATATGAAAATATATTTGTAACTTAAATACGAATAAATAACTGTATTAAGACACTGCATATTATATTTATAAAGTTTTAATAATTCGGAGTACTAGTTGAAAAATTGTATTCAAGGAAATGTTGAACACTCTCTAAACTATCGAGTCATTCAATGGCTTGAAAGACAAAATGGCGTGATTGTGACGTCCGAATGACGTCACACGCCATTCGAGGGATTTAATTCAATAAATCTGAAGGAAATTGGAAGTGAACTTTGATCGTGTGAAAGGGTCTTTATCCTGGAGGAGGAAGAGGTTAGTAAGAGAAGAGGTAAGCCTTGTGCAGTTCCGATGCACGCGTGGCTTGGCGTTGGAGTGGTGGCCATCAGAGACGCTCACCTGCAGGAAGATGGTGTCGGTGAAGAAGGGGGTGACCTCCTTGCCGCCTCTCGCCACCTCGCTGCCCTCCCTGCTGACTTCCGCCCTCACCAACACGGAGGACAGCTGGTCGGTGAAGACGCTCACCGCCACCCCGTACAGCGCGCCCGGCCTCACGGTCACGGGAGCCACCAACACGTACCGCCTGGAACATTAACAACCCCATCACTGCCTCGCTCATCCACACGCACGTGATTACAACCCCGTCACTGCCTCGCTCATCCACACGCACGTGATTTACTCATGATGCAAAAACAACTGTCTGCAAATCTACCACGCCAGTGTAGAGGTTTAGTATGGGCCGGCCGTTCGCGGTTACTTCAAACTTTTCTGAAGCCCTGCTAAAGTTCTACTTCCAGGATCCAGGATATTCCTCCGCCTCATGCAAACAAAGCTTAACCGACTACAGAAAATTACAGCAAAGGGACAACGCACCACATTCGTGCGCACTAAGAGTAATAACATTTTGCATAAGAACTATTTCTTACTAGGCATTACCAACACACTTATTTTCTCCCTGTTTTAATTCATAATAATTATAAATGAAATATTATAATTTATAGATGAAATATAAGTAAAAGTTCTGTTTAACTACAAATGAGGTGCTTTTACGTTGACACAAGTATAAAACGCTTGAGATATGCGAGATAACCCGAGCACGTACATTCATGGGGCGATATTTCAAAGGTTTGTTCAGAAAGTGTGAAGAAACCGCGAACTGACTATATGAAAGTGTGATCCGTTAAGTTCCCCCGCCACCAATCATAGGCTCCGAGTGTGGCACTTTCCAGCCAGCAGAGATGTCGTCTCCTGGGTTGATAATAATAATAATAATAATGGCGTGTGGGGAGTGCGCCCAGGGCAAGGCAACACCCTCCGAGTGACGGTCTTTCCAGCTGGGACCCGTAGGTGACCGTCATCCCCGGGCATGACAGAGATGAGACCCTAGAATGGAGCGGCGCTGAAATGCAAGGGCGGGGGAAACGGGAGTACCCCGAGAAAACCCGCCGGCAAGCGGCATCGTCCAGCACGATTCTCACATGTGAAAATCCGGGAGTGGGCCCGCCGGGGATCGAACCCGGATCGCCGTGGTGGGAGGCGAGCGCCCTGGACACTGCGCCACCGCTGCCCCTCCTGGGTTGATAAACAGTGCTTCGTCACTACTGCAATGTTTAGTAAGTATTTATAACTTATCGCACACCGCTTGCCTCATTGTTTTTTAAAATAGACCTTGTTTACAGACCTTAACATTACTAAAAAAACAGCAAAACTTCAGTAGAAATTATTTTGTTTAAACCTTAAATATTTAAAAACTTAACCCACATGGAATGAGTGTCACATACGTGCATGATCGCGTGCACATGCAACGTACAGAATTATATATATATAATATTTAAATGACTTTCCGTAAATTTCACAGAACTTTCCGCGAATTCACGGAACATTTCCGTAAATTTTCTCGTTACTTTTCTGTACTTGCAGTTTTTCTAGTCGTTCACCAGCATTGTTCTCGTACCATTGCAGGCATAATTGTGGTGTTTTATGTAACGATTTAAACAACTTTTTAAAAATGTATTATTAAATTTTGTGTAGTTTAAGTGTTGCTAAATGTTACCGACACCTGATGCTATTTATTTTTATGTTTGAAGGAATGTGTGTAAGTGGCGTGGATAAACTAATATTCTGGTTACAGTGGCGAAGAAAACTTCATGTAGACTCGACATTGTTCGTTAAGGGAACCTGAAGCGAATATCAAATACAAAGACTTTCCGTATATTGTATTTACGGAAGCCCATCTCCGCTTTTCGTCTTTACGGGTTGCGTTTCCGTATACTTACCGTACATTTCAGTAAAAGTGTCCGTAAATATAAGGAGTTTTTTAACAGTGTGGGTCTGTCACAGAATGTTTGAAACTTGCCACATTTCTGGGAACGATAAGTCGGTGCCTGTGCCATCAATAAATTCAATTTTAGAGATATATGAATTTCGCAGATTCATCGGGTGTCAGAACTTTTCATCCTCGATCCACAATCGTTTATTGATTAGCTGCTGCCATGGCAACAGTTGTTTCTTCCCCGCTTTTGATATGAGTTGAGCTTGACGCTATTTCGGTGCTTCTCCCCGTCTGTTACTATAACATGTAACACTAAATAACACGCTTTTGAGATCAGTTAGGTAACAAGTACTATTCCACCTTCGAGGCTTTATCAAATATATGGGATGAAAGGAGGCCTACATTTAATATGAATAACTTATGCCATAGGAAAATACAGGCGTGCTCCTAGATAATTCGCCTGCCAACAGAAGCGTCCGCCATGTTTTCCTTATGCGTCACATCCGAACTCAGATCATCCAAGAACCAAACCCGGATCGCCGTGATACGAGACCGGCGTGCTGATCATATAGTCTCCGAGACTCTTTAGAGTGGTAATTATTTCCGCGAAAATGTTCCTTTACGTCATTCAGGAACAAGCTGCCATTTCACATCTGTATTACAAACTACTCTGTGCGTGTATACTGCACTTTTAAAAAAATTAATGAACTTAAGGCTCCCGCCTACCCGGAGCTATTATCGGCGTTTGAGGCCGAGAAGCGCGAGAGCGATAAGGGCGACTCTGCCGCGCGCATCAAGTACGACATCGCCACTAAACGCAAAGCTCCGAACTAGCGTGCGGTGTTCTTGTCGGGCTCCGTGTACCTATGAGACTTTCAGCGATGACCCTATCATTTTATTGATGGCAAGTCTTTGTCGAGGTTCAATGCAGGGGGCCTTGAATGTCTTTGTGTGTATCTGACGCGTATATTTTTGAGATACAGCGATTTGAAAAGGCCGTATTTAGCTATGTTTGGGGTACTCTGATTGGTGTTTCCAACGTGACAGACATCTTGAAAGTACTCAACTGTCCTCGTCTGAGATGTGTGTTCTTTTCGTGTATCAGCACAGTTGGCGCAAGTTTAATAGTTTCTAATAAAAACTAGTATTTCAAACGTTCTGCAACGCAGTTCAAGCGCCAGAAGGCTTACTGTGTACCGCCATCGCTGTTTTGCTTCGTGCACGAACCACGTGCGCGTCGACTTTGGTTTAGAAGTGATTGTGAACCACCGACGTTGCGTTTACACTTCCATGCCCTAACGCTTAAGTCAAGCAAACACTGAAGCAAACGTGCGCGATCCGCAGAGGTCGCGCAAAGTCAACGGAACGTTTGCGTTTCCTGTCGTATTGTTTTCGTAAATATTCCCTAATGCAATTAGTTTCGACCTAAAGAGTGATAATATAATTACCCTTATTTAATTAATTCAAACCAAATAGAGGTATATCACTGTTAATGATAAAATTGAAGTTAATATTCCAATTAAGGAAATATGGATGATCAAATAATAGCTGCTAACTAATTATTATAACGGTTAAACTCAGTTTATATTTCCATTTATATAGTTTAAATAAAACATTACATTTTCATTGTAAAATCAAATAATATTTTATAAATGGTTACAAGATCATTTATCTTCCCTAATATCTTCAATATTATACTCTACTCCGTAGAATAATTCTGCAAACTCGTAACATCGCTTACATATACTTAGTTCGTTGAAATGTATTTCCGTATTTCTTTTATGTAATCTTAAAATCCATAGGTGGCAAACATAACCTAACGCTGGCAGTTGACGAAATGCGGATAACCTCTTCATACAACTGCAGATATATATTTCGCGACAACACGTAAAAAATACGATAGCAACCCATTCATATTTCCCGAGAAGAGTTTTCGAATACTATTTTCACGTAATCAGGGAAAAGGGATATGATGAGTGTCAAAATATGTCTCGAAGACAACAAAGGCAGCAGTTTATTGAGATGTGCTAGCACTGCTAGGTTTAATCATGTTTCGTTTTAAGACAACATATTACGTACAAAACATAACATCGTTTTTGTCATAGTTTAGTGTGTCTGAGAAGGTCTCGACATTTGAAGCCTAAAACCTAGCTTAAAAAAACCCTGGAATGTGAAAAAATGCAGTGGTACGGTATTTTAAGTTACAGGTTTGTTTCCCAAAAGGGTGTTTTTATTCTTAATGCTTCACGAAAACGGGTAGTGCTACTTTTAAAATTAATTATGTAGAAAAAATACGAAATATTTAAATAACCTCTAAATTAAAGTTTCTTCCCCATCTACACAAAAATACGTATTATTTTGAACGTGGCATGAAATTAAGGTAAATAATGAAGGAACATCTGCACACCCAAAAAAAATCACTTAATTTTATTCGCGAAAATCCAAATGGCACGTATGCAAAATAATTATGAACACGTTCAAGGACTGCAAGCTATTGAATACATTTTTAGTGTGTTCACCAGTATCGTCATATACCAAAATTAGCTAAGACCATTTGTGTGAATCGAATGGGTTTAGAATAAACCTTGTGTCTCTTGTTTGAAAAACAGTTAATTAACCATGCTACTATTTAAAACTAATTTAAGCATGGTTTCCTGCAGTGGACTAATGATTGCTAAAATGGGATTTTCCAGCAGAAAGTGAAACACATGCCACAAATGTGATGTAATTAAAACTTCAATTGTATAATGGGATAAATAATTATAGTGTAGGCCTAAATCATAGGAACCTAAAAGTGCATTTCTATAAACGTTACCCCAAAGACAGTTTCTACAGTGAAGCACACCCATGTCTTAAATCAATGCAAAAAAATACGTATGTAATATTGAATGTCTGTGGTAATTATAAGGTAGTTAAATATTACTGCTTAAATACTTTGTGCAATTAGATTGTTTATTCTGTTTATTGCACACGTTTGCTAACATTCACACTAAAATATATTGCATTGTTTAAAAAACACGCCAATCAATGTGAATGTGAATATTTTTGAGAAGAAAATATCACCAAGAGATAAACATACAAGAATGCCAACTTAAGCAGCACTAATTTTCTCATCTCGTTGCGAAAAAGAGGTTTTTTTTTTTTAAACAAAATGGCAGCCAAACTACGGCTACCGTCGAAGCAAAACCTCGTGAAGTTATTTCCTTGAAGCAACGGTTTGCGCAGAAGCAAATTTTTATTTAGCGTCCGAAGCAAACTTGTGCGTGCAGAATCGCTCGCGAGAAACGAAACGCTATCTCTAGAGCAGAAGTAAGGAAATTCGCTTGAAGAAGTAACTCAGTGTTCGCGGTACAGAGTAAGTCTGCAGGTAGGCGGGAGCCTTAAGGCGCCCGTCTACCTGGCGCTTGAACTGCGTTGTAGAGTGTTCGAAATACACGTTTTTCAACGAAACTATTAAGCGTGCGTCCAACGTGCTGATCTACGAAAAGAACACACACTTCAGACGAGAGCTGTTAAGTACTTTCAAAATATCTCGTAAGTTTGAAACATCAATTCAGAGTACTCCAAAACCGCTAAAAACGGCCTTTCCAAGGCGCTGTAGCTCAAAATGCACGCATCAGATACATACAAAACTACTATAGGGGCCTGCACTGAACCTTCCTAAAGACTTCCCACTAATAAAATAATATGGTCACCGCTGAAAGTCGCATAGGTACACGCAACACGACGAGAACACTGCACGTCAGTTCAGAGCCTTGCGCTTAGCGGCGATGGCGTACTTGATGCGCGTGGCAGTGTCGCCCTTATCGCTCCCGCGCTTCTCGACCTAAACGTGGGGAAAAGTTCCAGGTAGACGGGCGCCTTAACACAACGCCAGTACGCGCTCCGCTGACTCGCCTAGAAGTCAGCTGGTCTAGTGAAGTGTTTGTCTGGTGCTGCCCGCTCGCGGCAGGAAGGAGTGAGGTAGGTTTGGGAGCTCGCGCTTCCAACTCGACGAACAGTCAAGCAGCCACGTCCCACGTCTGCAAGCGGCAACTCTCTTCCGAGAACCGGTTGTGGTTTCCCCGCTCTCCGCGAGCTTCTGCGCTAGGTTGGCCGCCCGGGCCGGGCCATCGCCTTGTTTAGGCCTCACTCGCGCTGTACAGCCGGATGAAAAACATTTAATCCTGCTGTTCGGTGAAGGTAAGGTTAATTCTACTCAGGTTAGCAACAAAACGAACTTTCTTAAGGGGAGAGTTTGGCATAGGGAACATTTCCACCCACTAGGTGCGCAGTGTTCCAAAGAGGTCACCTATAATAAAAATTTTAAGCTACGTGAATAATAAAAGAGCAAAATTTTACTTGTTTACGAAGTTGTTTTATATTTTATCTGTGATTATTACACTTACCCTGCTTTTTAACGTAGAAAATAGAGAAACTCTTTCATACATGCGACACTAGCGCTAACCCAGTGGCGAGAATTTCTGGTTGCGAAACTTTAAGCATAGAACTTTAAAGAGTAGAAGTAACCTTAGTGAAGGAATTTGGGTTTCACGTGCTCTGAACAAGCGGGGGCGTAACGTGACTACGGGGGTTGAACAGGGTTGCCAATTACCCCCCGGAGGCCACAGTAAGTGGGCATAGAACAGGTGGTGAAGATGACCATGAAGAGAGCATTGATGAAAATTAACATGAAGACAGTGATAGTGCTGAAGAAGATGATGGCGATGATGGCGATTATCTCGATGCACCGACTTACCCCTTCAACACATTTTCTGCAACAAGTAGCATGAAGAAGGCAGAAGATGCCGAGAATAGTGTATATATTTCCCGAAGACCAGAATGAACTTATTGATATACTCAAGATGACAGTAGAGGAGAAGCACTCTGAATCATACACAGCAAAATTCACAAGGGAGAATGGAACGAATTCGGCGCGTTTCTAGCTTATATCAGATTTTTGGAACAATATTCATTGTATCTCTTCGCGGACAATCTGTAAGATGTTCAAGTCGCGCATCAACTAATAGCGAAGCATGGTGGAGCCTGCTGTAGTTTTAGGCACTTTTAGAGCAAAGTGAAAATACAGTTTACCCAGGAAGTGATTGAATATACCGAGGGACCTGGATATATACTTTCTAACGCAAGGTTATTAATTAAAATGTCCAACTTTCAGATTTGGAGGTAGGACTAGATAAATTTATTTTAAAATAGGAGAAATTAATTTTAAAATGGGACCCGCGCGCACCGCAATCAGCACCGAACTTAGCGCAATCAGCACCGCAGTTACCACAATCAGCCAGTACAAACCACAGTTAGCACTGTATGTGCCACATTCAGGAGTCATTTATGGGTCACTAAAGGGGGTTATTTATGGGTCATTATGGGTCATTTAGAGGTCAGTTTTGTGAGGGGTTGGTCTGCCAGTAGTCAGTTGTCTGCTTTAAGTGCGTCCATGAGTTCAAGCTGAGCGAAGATAACACGAGGACGAAATATATTTTCACAATTACAATAATATATTCCCGGGCAGGGCAGCGATGATAAGTTAGCAGCTAGAGGTGTCAGAAGTTTTTTTCAACTCCTCTGGTCGTGTCCTTCCCGGGATAACCATAATGTACATTGTTTACGAATTAAGCTAGTTTTCTTTTCCTGTGGTTACTTGCGTGTGAGATTTTCTCCTTCCTGCATATTGTTACAAAATTTGTAGTAAGGGGTTAAACATTAAAAATGTTCTTACGATATGTTGTTTCACATTTTACGCGCGTGTATATATAGGCATGATCAACATAACAAATATTTATTCTAGAATTTATGTTTCAAGAGTGAAATATTCCAAGTCTTGCTAGCTAGCATGTAGCAGATTATGAATGGAAGGTGCAGATACTTCTATATATCATATTCTCCCTGTGCCCTGGCTTTAATTTACGTTTTATAAGCAATAAAGGTGTTAGGAATGGTGAATCGCCTACTAAAGACGTATCACACAAACTTAAATGCAGTCACCAACTTACTGAATTGCATTGTGAATCGCCTACCAAAGACGTATCACACAAACTTAAATGCAGTCACCAACTTACTGAATTGCATTGTGAATCGCCTACCAAAGACGTATCACACAAACTTAAATGCAGTCACCAACTTACTGAATTGCATTGTGAATCGCCTACCAAAGACGTATCACACAAACTTAAATGCAGTCACCAACTTACTGAATTGCATTGTGAATCGCCTACCAAAGACGTATCACACAAACTTAAATGCAGTCACCAACTTACTGAATTGCATTGTGAATCGCCTACCAAAGACGTATCACACAAACTTAAATGCAGTCACCAACTTACTGAATTGCATTGTGAATCGCCTACCAAGAACGTATCACACAAACTTAAATGCAGTCACCAACTTACTGAATTGCATTGTGAATCGCCTACCAAAGACGTATCACACAAACTTAAATGCAGTCACCAACTTACTGAATTGCATTGTGAATCGCCTACCAAAGACGTATCACACAAACTTAAATGCAGTCACCAACTTACTGAATTGCATTGTGAATCGCCTACCAAAGACGTATCACACAAACTTAAATGCAGTCACCAACTTACTGAATTGCATTGTGAATCGCCTACCAAAGACGTATCACACAAACTTAAATGCAGTCACCAACTTACTGAATTGCATTGTGAATCGCCTACCAAGAACTTATCAAACAAACGTAAAGGCAGTTGCCAATTCACTTACACTGAAGAGCCAAAAAAGCTGGTATACCTGCCTAATATCGTGTAGGGCCCCCCAAGCACGCAGAAGTGCCGCAAGACGACGTGGCATGGACTCGACTAATGTCTAGAGGTATGCAGGAGGCATTGAAATCTGCGCCAATTTGAGAAAAGGTTGCACGTCTGTCACGTTTAATGATTCTCGTCAGTCGTCGTTTGTCCCGTTCTTTCGCGATCTTTTTCCGGCCTCAGCGATGTCGAAGATGTGATGTTTTACCGGATTCCCGATATTCACGGTACACTCGTGAAATGGTCGTACGCGAACATCCAAAGGTTATCGCTACCTCGGAGATGCTATGTCCCATCTCTCGTGCGCCGACTATAACACCACGTTCAAACTCACTTAAATCTTGATAACCTGCCACTGTAGCAGCAGTAACCGATCTAGCAACTTTGTCAGACGCTTGTTGTCTTATATAGGTGCTGCCGACTGCATCGCGTTACTCTGATTGGTTCAATACCTCTGTTATTTGCATACGCACGCCAATACCAGTTTTTTTTTTTGCTCTTCAGTGTATTTACATCGAGAAACAGCTGCCAAGAATGTATGAGTGCTCATCAAGCTACCCTGCAGTAAGGCGCACTCTGCTGTAAGTAGGATACGCAGGTACTGCCTGTAGACGCAGTCTAGGCCGGCCGTGTGTAACACTATGTGACGTCACCAGTCAGGACGTCACTAACTGTTTACATGCCTAGCCGCCTGTTACACCATTATGCATTTTACATTATCGAGCATGGTGATGCCTACGGTTGGAACATTGTCCTCGTTCCCCCGTTGTTTAAGTAAGGCAAAAAAATTACCCTTATTTTAAGAGGTCACATCCTTTTTTCTCAGTGTGGTTCAACTAAATGTAAACAAAGGGCGTTTTCTTTATTCAAACGTATATTTAGTTATATTAACAATAATAATTTGGTAGCTCTACAATATTTGTTTACTTAACAAAATATTTTGTTCGGGGCTATTCAATATATATATTTGGCCCTATACGAAAAGTATTTTGTTGGCTAGATCAAACAATTCTCTCAGCGTAACAAATAATATACACGAAAGGACAAAATCGTTTTTCTCGTTAGCCGGGACATGTTAATGTATGGGTAATTTTGTCGAGAACATTAAATCATTAGTTTAAAAAATAATAATATTTTAACTGGCCCAGTGATGGCAGAAGCTGACCACTGGGGCCAGCCCATGTTTAGCACTGCATTGCAACAGACACTAGCTTAATATGTGTGTGGTCTGAAACAGTGATCACTGCATACCATCTTGCCACCATAGACTAAAGATGAGGTAGAGCGATATCGCTGGCTGCGCACAACCAATCTCCGTGTCCCAACACTGTATTGCTTTTCTGCCAGCACGTCTAGCAAAAACGGCATGGTTTTGGATTTTACGTTAGAAAACTGATTTGTAAACAAATGCTTTCAGATGTATGTACACTTCCTGGAACAAATTTGCAATGCAGTTTGATTAAATTTAAATTGGTAGAAGTATTTTATTCATATAATAGTGTGTCTTTTAAAAAGTAAGATGTAAACAAACACCTTCGTCGCTGTTGACCATGTGACTGACAGTTGTGTTCCGTTTGGGGTAGGTTAATGTCGGGTTCATGCGCAGAAGACGAATAAGTGGTTTACCTCATCTTTAGTCAATGCTACCCGCAGTGGGCCACGAATTTTTTAAGACACATTTTTACTCTTTTGCCGCCTGCGAAGGCTGCAATTAGCACTGTTGCGACGTGTCGCCGGTTGCCGAGCAGCAGGCGCGAGGGAAGATATTTTGACGGCTCTTAACATCTTGGTCTTGAGACGAGATGAGGGTGAAGCGAGGTGAGAACGGAGCAGCGTCGGAATGCAAGGACGGGGAAACGGAAGACCCCTGAGAAAACCCGCCGACCAATGGCATCGTCTGGAACGACTCCCACATGCGTAAAAGCCGGGGGTGACCCAGTCTCACTGAGTCTAGGAAATTATATCAAACGGACACCGCACCACATTCATGCGCACTCATTTTAATAACATTTTGCACAAGAACTATTTATTACTAGGCATTACTCACACACATTTTCACTAATTGTATTTATAAGAATTATAATAAATTTAATAAAAATATAAATTCAATTTAACCAAAGCAAGAAACTTGTATGTTCAGAGAAGTATAATACGCTTGGAATATGATATATTCATGAAGCCACCAAACGCGTCATGCATGGGGTGATTTTTCAAATCTTTGATTTTAAAAAAAATGTAAAGAAATCACGTAATGTGGACGGTTGTATACTAATGTAGGCTGTTCGCGGTTATTTAGGAACTTTTTAAATAAACCTTTGAAAAATAACACTGCCCCTGACTGTGTACATTTAAACGGGCACGCTGGCTGGTTTGTAAAGTTGGTAACGACCAAGAGAAAGTAGTTACATGTCTGAAAAGTTGGATAAAAAGTGTTATGTAAACGTTTGCAAATATTAAATGATTAGTTTTGCTTTTATCAAATGCAAATACGTATAATAATCAGCGGATTTGTAAATTATTTACTTGCATGATCATCTCACAGTTTCACTTGACCGACGGATGAATAAAGTGATCGGTGTTAAGGCAGTTCTAATTTTGCATATGGTGGAAGAATACATAATATGCACACAAGTATATCTCATGCAGGAGACTCGAAAGTACTCGGTTTACAACGAACACCGTATACACCAATCTTTCGAAAGAAACCAGTCAAAAATAGCAGTTACTCAAATTAGATTCAATGGCGCCGCGGTGGTGTAGTGGTTAAACTACTCGCCTCCTACCTAAGCTAACCGGGTTCGATTCCCAGCGGGGTCGCTCCCGGATTTTCGCAAGTGGGAATCGTGCTGGTCGATGCCGCTGGTCAGCGGGCTTCCTCGGGGCTCTCCCGTTTACGCCCGTCCCTTGCATTTCGGCGCTGCTCCATACTCACCTCGATTAACACTCATCTCTCAAGATCTCGACGTTAAGAGCCGCTCAAATCTCTCCAATCCAAATAGACTCAAACATAGGATCATTACAAAAATCATAATCCCACAACACAAACCACGCCGTATCTGAGTGAGGCAGGCGATTGTTGTCCTTTCATGAACGTGCCTCAGCAATCACTGTCAATGATTACTGATTGATGACGCGGAAGCCACTTTAACGACCTATGTATCCTTGCAAACGCAAGTATGGGAAATTAAAATTGATGTTTTGTTCGCGCTACCACAGAACAGTCGATCACATTACGTTGTGTTATCTCCGGCTGGCTCTAGCACGGAATCTAGACTATTCAACATGGAAACCAACATTTTTTTGAGATCTGATACCAAACGTTTTTATTAGCAGTTAGGCGTTTCTTTAACGCTTGCACTGCGTCATGCCATTTCGGCATTGCAGATTTTAATTATTTTTACCCGTAAACTGTGATGAACGTTTCACTTCGCGTAAAAATACACGTCACGCACATTTTATTCTTAAGGCCCTTTCACACGATCAAATTTTTCTTCAAATTACCTTCAGTTTTTATGGAATTTAATTCTTTGAATGCTATAGTGTGTCATAAAAACGTAATAAAAGCGGTCATTTTCTCTTTCAATTTCTTGATTTCTCGTTTTCCTTCAAAATTTCGGTTTAGAACATGCTCTATATTTACTCGAATTCAAAATGTCAATCGCTTTACCACAGTTGTTTTGAAAGTATTAATGGAAGTAATATAATAATAGAGTTGTGTGCACACATTAAAAGTGTTTACATAACAAAGGCAGATTTTTAAAAATAAATTTTACAGTAAAATAAAGAAAATTTGCTGGAGTTAAACAAATCATTTACGTGGATGAGTAGTATAAACTTCTAACAATTTACTTTTTTTATTTTTGAACTGGTTTTATTAAAAAGTTAGAGATAAATTTTCATGTGGAGACTTGAAAGCCTACTGAATGCAGTTAATTGAGAGGCAAATGAAGAAATTGTTTGGTTCAATGCATTGAATTCAAGTAATTTAATTCCATAAACATTTGATTGTGTGAAATGAAATATGTCAGAATAGTGTTAATTTACTAATTTTCGAAAATTTCGAACTGTTGGGAAATACAGTAGAGTAAGTATTTGCAACAACAGCGTATTTGCTGTTAGCAGGGGTCCAGTGTATATGTGTGTAAACTGCACATTCCTTCTTATAACTTGTAACGCAATTACGAAATAAAATTAAAAACATGGAGTGTAGCTGTATCGGGGACGCGGCCGTTTGTTTTGCGTGAATACGTCTACGTTTTTACGTTCCCGGCACCGCTTCACTCGACCATATGGAGTTTCATGGGTATCACTGGATTGATATTGAGATGCTCTTTCCAACCGTATACGAATTTTGTATTTCGACGTGGCTTTTTGACGAGTATAGACCGACATTGTGTTAAGTTTTCTATTGTTTTTACTTTAAACTCATACAATTTATACATAACCACGCCACAAAAATGTTGTATACACTCAATTGATTGATCTCGACGAGAGCTGTTGATTAAAACCTAAACGAGCGTCGTAGCTACTCCGCGTCAAAAGTTATGCTACGCGGAAATTATGAGACGCGGCGAAACGAACTCAAAATGGCGGTGCCCCCACCCCCGCCGCGCGCGACGCTTCGCAGTCCTCATGCAACGTAACAAATTCTTTGATCCTTTGGCAATCGAGTGGTGTAATTGCATTTTAGATGTGTACGATAGATTCGGAGCTGCAACGCCAAACTGTATTCCTCGATTTTGTTATCATTATATTTTCTGGATTGCCCATTATGGTTGCAAATTTAAAGACGTATTCACGTCAAAAACCTTTCACCTTGTCAATCCTTACCTGTCCACGAACGTTCGATGTCACCGGGAATATCCGTAAAATCCTTTGACTTTTAGTCATCACGGCTGTTGCTAATATTTAGACATATTTTTGTGAATATAAAACCAAATTTCTCGTCTTTTACACACAGACGAATGGCTCGATGAAGAAACACGTTAGTATTCTATACTAACACATTACGCATAAACTTTGCAGTTGCGACATTACCAGAGTGCTACTAAATAGGGAACTGCTCCCGTCAAAACTTTATCAAACTTCCGTACTTCAGCCAGTGTTTTGTAGATGCTTGGTTGGCGAGTTTTAACAAATGCCGCCGAACCGTAGTCACGATTAGCCAAGGACTGGTTTTCTCTTTAAAAAAATTAAATTTCTTTTTTTATAACTAAAAATTTAAAATTACTTTTTAAAATCACTTCCTGCCGAGTCTCCACTCGTTTATGTGCTTTGCATACCAGCGCCCAAATAGAAAATTTCATTCTGATAAAAGTGAAAGAACATTGCAGTGTTGTCAGTATACACATTATATGCGATTTTATTCCCTTTCTTTCGTTCTTCAGTAAACTACACAGGTATAGCTCACGTACTTCAGTAACCTAAACAACCATGAAGTATACAATCATCGAACGTATTACCGCTAACCACAAAAGTTAGCTATTAGGGATTTTGTAGTGCAATCTCGTGAATGTGATATGATCTGGAATATCGACACAAATCCGCGGATACTCAATAATGAACAAGAACACTTTTAACTTGAATCAGTAAGAATTAAGCCAAATAAGTGAAAACAGTGAGAATCGAGCAACTGATAATCAGTGCCAGATGAATAATTAATGTAGTGGTTGAATTTCACTGATTTATTTGTGATTTCCCACTGAATGTCAAGAATGTCACTGCTATAAATCACTTGTTTCCAGTTAATGTGCTTGATTCGCCGATCAGCAGTAGCTTATCAACTGACTTTCAGTGAACGTTATTTCGCTGATTGATATCACTGATTTAGATTTAGAGTGTATACAGTATCTTACTAATCTGCACTTTAAACAAATCCCTGGAATATGAATATTTTAATGTATCGACTAGGCGGCAGTACATCACTAATGTTGCAGAAATATATCGAACCTTGTCCATGTATAGTTATAAATACTTACTTATGAAAATATAGAATATTTATCAGCCGAATAGAAATAAGTGGAGAAACGTATTAATCAAATGGGGTTATTGCTTAATTCAGTGCAGAACTTAATTTTTATATAGATATGCTGAAGATTAATATGAACTACTTTAAATATTTTCAAAAAATAACTCTTCGCAGGTATGTCGCACATTTTTTTAAGCGTGAGACTTTCAGTCAATGAAATTAACACCTACGATGGAGGGGCCGCGGTGGTGTAGTGGTTAGACTACTCGCCTCCCACTTAGGTGAACCAGGTTCGATTGCCGGCGGGGTCGCATGTGGGAATCGTGCCGGACGATGCCTCTGGTCGGAGGGTTTTCTCGGGGATCTCCCGTTTACCCCTCTCGTGCATTCCGGCGCTGCTCCATACTCACCACGCGTCACCCTCATCGGCTATCAAGACCTCGATGTTAAGGGGGATCAAGCCCCGCCATCTTGATTTTTTATTTTAGGCTACTACCAGCAAACGCGTATTTTGGATGGATTTTTTTTCGGACGACATGACATAGGGAATAACTTAATGCGTTTACTGAAATCTGTTCTGTTTGATTGCTGTAGCTATTACACTGAAGAGCCAAAAAAAACTGGTACACCTGCCTAATATCGTGTAAGGCCCCCCGAGCACGCAGAAGTGCCACAAGACGACGTGGCATGGGCTCGACTTGTCTGAAGCGATGCAGGAGGCAATTCACACCATGAATCCTGCAGGGCAATCCACAAATCCAATCTGCGCCAATCTGAGAAAGGGTTGCACGTCTGTCACGTTTAATGATTCTCGTCAGTCGTCGTTTGTCCCGTTCTTTCACGAACTTTTTCCAGCCGCAGCGATGTCGAAGATGTGACGTTTTACCGGATTCCCGATATTCGCGGTACACTCGTGAAATGGTCGTACGTAAACATCCAAATGTTATCGCTACCTCGGAGATGCTATGTCCCATCTCTAGTGCGCCGACTATAACACCAGGTTCAAAATCACTTAAATCTTGATAACCTGCCATTGTAGCAGCAGTAACCGATATAGCTGCTGACCGCATCGCGTTACTCTGATTGGTTCCATACCTCTGTTATTTACATACGCACGCCTATGCCAGTTTTTTTGGCTCTTCAGTGTATGACATCTGTAGTCGCTCCCACGAAATATTCAATTATTATACCTCAGCCATTACAAGTTATAAAATATCAAATGCAGGGAAACTGTAACATTTCAAGAACTTTAAGGGAGATATATTCATGCTTTGTCGTGCCAAAAATTGTAATGCACCTTCTGAAATCGAATTTGTGGCGGAAAATCTATACAATTAATTCGACAGGGAGCCGCTCAAATATCTCCACCACTCCACTTTCCTCCTACGATTTTCAATTTATCACTTACAGGTTTTCTACCCCCAGAGCTGACATGAATAAATACGTGTAATGAAATTCCGTTTACCCCCAAATTACATAAATAAACATATTCTCTTACTTGGGAAAGGTGTGGTGCAAGCTAATGAAACTATATAGTATATTCGCGGTTTCTTCACACTTTTTAAAATCTAACCTTTGGAAAATCACCCCGTGTATGACGTGTTTGGTTGTTTACTGAATGTGTCATGTTTCACAAGCGTTTTATACCTCTGTTAACATAAAAGGATCTTATATTTGGTTAAATTGAACTTTACCAATACTTTATTTATAAATTGTAATAGTTAATTTATAATAAAGGTTTACAAAAGCAGTGAGAAAACGTGTGTGTTGGTAGCGGCTAGTAATAAATAGTTCTCATACGAAATATTATTACAACTGAGTGCGCGTGAATTCGGCGCGTTGTCCTTAGGTGCAATTTTCTAGACTTGGTTCAGCTCAGTTTGCACGAGGCAAGAGAATATCCTGGAAGTAGAACTTCAGCAGGGCTTCAGAAAAGTGTGATGCAACCGTGAATGGATTACAGCAATGATCTGGGTAAACAGTGCCGAGGTCGACGAGAGTCCTTCATCGGAACCTGCCCGCCTCCACTTTCGTCAGTCGCTGGCTTAGCCCGATGGCGCCGACATTAGACCCCGTCCACGCGATGCTCAAACCTACGCTTGACGACTCGGTGAGATTGCGAGGGCGATGCCTTGAGAAACCAGGGACTCCGCGATCACACGAGAGGTTTGGTCATTCTTATAGTGATCTAGAGCAATGATGTGATTAACATGGCATCGTGTTCATACTCGCGAGCATACAGGGTGATTCTAAAATCACGGGACAAACATTGAGGGGTGGTAGAGCTCACTAAAACAAACTATTATTGTACAGGAATATATGGGCGGGAGTGACGCGTTGAGGCACAAACACAAAAATAACACATGAAATGCAACACAGTGTTTATTTACAACGTCGCCGCTAAATGCCTTTTTACAGCAATGTTTATAATAATTGCTCAAAATTGCTACCACCGACAGTAATGCAAGCTTGGTAGCGTCGGTGGAGTGATGCTGATGCTGATGCAGCAGGTCACTGGCGCACCGTTTGACTGCCCTCAACTATCGCCACCTTTGTCAACCAATCACGCCATACGTAGAGGTCGCCAAGCATGCGGGACTGTTGGTGGATGCATTTCCAACAACGGTTTTAACATTTTCTGTACGGAATCACTCGTTACGTATGTTGCTAATGAACATTTTATGTTTTCGTTAATGTGTTATGTTTTTTCGTGTTTATGCCTCAACGCGTTACTTCCGCCCATGTATTCCTATACAATAATTGTTTGTTTTAGTGAGCTCTACCACCCCCCAATGTTTGTCCCGTGATTTTAGAATCACCCTGTATATTCCACGCTGTGTAACTAACTTCGAGGAGCCCTAACCACAAACGTGAGCAATTAATTTCATTTTTATAATAAGCTATTCTTGGGCGTCATGAACAGCCAGACCACTCACGTGACTTCGCCCTTATTGAATTACAGTTAATCTTTTTTAAATAAGAGGCAAAAATCTAAACTGAAAAAAGAATTCCAAATTTAACAAAAAGTATGCATATTCTTGCAGTTATAAGAGTCAAATTCACGAAAAAAAACACATAACGATGATAGTAAAATACAATTTACTTCCATTTTTCTGCACATCTAAGACTGTATTAATTTAATTTTGAAATTCATGATTTTTTTTTTTGTATTTGACTTTGGTGCAAGACTAATCATACAGTATACATTTTTAAAAACCATCCACGGTTTAAATTGACTGGCTAAAGTTCTGAGTATATATATGAAAAAACACTGAACGTAGTGGTGAAAATATTTTTAAAAATCCTCTTCCGCGTTATAAAAAAAAAAGTTCTTCCAGAATAGTTTTGTTTAAGTGTTGGTGTAGAGAAGGGTTTCTATATGATGTTCACGGTAAAGTGAACACATTTGAAAGCCCTTTCATTAGGAGTAATAGTGAATAAATATATTTTATTTTAGCAAAAGACGTTAATTTCAGAGTGCGGTGGAGTATACACACTGTGTTTATTGCTTACATGGCAACACATATTTTAAAAGGTGGTTAAAGAATACAAAATGGCTGAAAAGGAAAAATTAACTAGGGTCTGAAAAGTGCTCACTTTACCGTGAACAGCATATACAATGGCATAACCAGTATTTCAGTCAGTGGGCTTTCAAATGTGCTCAGTTAACCGTTACCGGCCTACAGCACAAATCAATGGCTTGAGCAACAAAATCACTTTAAATCAATGTAAATCACGGTTCGTATGAAACTGTTTTGTGGCCACGCACTAAACTCCAAGACGTTTTACGCTTGTCTGACTTCTGCAATCGGCAGACAACTCGTGTGTCACGTCGCAAGGCGGGTCACGGTGGTGTATTGATCAGACCACTCACCTCCCACCAAGGCGAACCTGGTTCGATTCCCGGCGGGGCCGACCCCGGATTTTCCGGTGTGGACATCGTGCCGGACGATGCCACTGGTCGGCGGTTTTTCTCGGAGATCTTCCGTTTCCCCCCTCCCTTTCATTCCGGCGCTAGTACATCTCCTCGCTTCGCCCTCATCGGCTCTCAAGACCTCTGTGTTAAGAGCCGTATAAATGTCTTTACTCACACACTCACTCACGTCGCGAGGTTGCTTAGTGGATGAGCAACCATTTTCCCCGTAAAACGGTTACGCAGGTTGAAGACGCCGTATATTCACCTGCATAGCCAACTAAATCATGAATCGCACCAAAGTAGGTACAGGGCAGCGAAGTCTAACTTGTTTGCACGTCTCTACTAATGGACCAATATTCGCTGCTGTCAGCATATTCAACGAATAGATTTTTGAATGCGTTATTTAAATAAAACAACTAGTTTCATTACTTCTTCGGACTTTAAACCATAACAGACTACGTTAACGTTCTGTGCCGTTACAGATACCTGAAATAAGTGACTGGTGTTTATGTAGTAGTGAAAATTAACTGTGGAACGTGGAGTACAAGACAGCTAATTATAATCTTTCGTCCTCAGAATCGCACGTAATAATACGTACTTTGACTTGCTACCAAGAAGGAGATTCTGAAGCTGAGCAGGGATTAACACTTAGGGACCTGCACAGTTGCTTAGCTCTTGGACAGCAGATGAAGTTACGCCCAGCCAAACAACGGTGAGCCACATGCAACCTACCCCTGGCGCGTTATCCCATAACCCCTGTTTCCTTGTTAAACATATTAAGGGGAAGTAAACATCGCTTATGATAATAAGCTAAGTAATAAATGCAAGAAGACGACGGGCAATAAAAAATAACTCAAAGATCATAGAAAGCAAGCGAGAAAAGGAGCTTTCAAGGAATTGCGGCCATCCCAATGAAATGACGGGTAATCAAAGCGCGGGTGAATGTGGCATGCCTTGACCTTGACCTGTGATGACACGGCGGAGCCCGTGCGATGTAGGAATGAGTCCGTGCTTATGGAGGCCGTGATGACGTAGTACTGAAGCCAGTGTTCGACACAGGCCAAGGAGCGAAAGTTGAGTTGAGAGATTCGGGCGGCTCTTAACGTCGAGGTCTTGAGAGCCAATGAGGGTGAAGCGAGGAGAGAATGGAGCAGCGCCGGAATGCAAGGAACATCGCTAACGCCGCTAAAAAATTGTATATCACTGATATATCGTTAAAAATTGCATTCCCGTTAATATCGTGGTGTGCGATATGTTGCTAAAACCAGCGTTTCTTCACCTGGGGGTCCGCGAGTATATGTACGGGGGTCCGCAGTCTCATCTCTGGACCATTTAACAATAATAAATAAATGCCACCAGGTGTCTGGTAATCGCTACGCTTACTTAGCACGACGAACGTGCGCCAGCGGGCGGTGTGCGAGACCGACTGGAGTGAGTGCGGGCCGTGACTGAGCAGGTTACAAGTGGAATCCTATTTGGGATTACAACTTAGTAGTAACGCCAACCCGAATATCACTAATTTAGTTGCAAAAAAGCAACACCATCCTTCACATTAACGTATTTTTTATTAAAAAAAAAGTATTTTTTTTTTGTATTTGTAGTTCTAAAATAAATTGTCCGAAATTTTTTGCTGTTTTTTTTTATTAAGGTGTTCTTGAAATTTGTGATTGACTTCCTAGGGGTCCGTGGCTGAAAAGGGTTAGGAAACGCTGCTCTAAACTATTGGACCATATCGCAGTTGCGATAGCGGTATTTCAGAAATATTGCTTTGTGATAGAAACATCGCCACATCGCACACCTAATTTATCTAGTTTCTTCCCGACACACCCTGATGCCTCGCTGTGGAACATATGGATAAGCCATGTTTATACTCTATCTCAGGTACGAAGGCACTTCTTGACAGTTAGCGGCAGGCAGAACATAATATTCTTTGAATAGGACTAGGCCGTTCTGTGTTGGATTGACAACGCAAACACAAACAGCACGGCTTCCGTGTGCCAGAAGAGCTCTTCGTCATGTCCGTTCAGTTCGGTCCGCATTCGCTGGCGATCCGTCAGTTGTCGGTCTTTCAGCGAATCATCAAAAAAATATTCGAGATAGCTCATGCTCATGTTCAGAAGCGAACATGAACGTCCTCTGGTTGGCTTTTTGATGTTCGTTCGCCAGTTTTCTCATCCGTCGCTCCTGGCGTAAACGAGGCAGAGCAGCTCAGAATCAAACAGGAGTAAGTGATCTAGTCCATCCGCGGTTTTTTCACACTTTCTGAATCAAACCTTTGAAAAATCACCCCATATAAAACGTGTTTAGTTATTTCCTAAGTATGGCATGTATTACAAGCGTTTTATACCTATCAACATAAAAGTAGGTTTCTTATTTTTCGTTAAATTGAAGTTTTACCTATATTTCATTAATAAATTATATTTCATTAATAATACGTATCAATAAAAATAGTGAGAAAACATGAGTGTTGGCAGCGCTTATTAAGAAATAGTTCTCATGCAAAATATTAATACAACTGAGTGAACAAATTCGGTGCGCTGTCACTTTGTTGTAAATTTCTAGACTTTGTTGCCCTTAGTTCGCACGAGGCGGAGGAATATCCTAAAAGTAGAACTTTAGCAGGGCTTCAGAAAAGTGTGAAGTAACCGTGCGAATGGTTCACACGTGTTCGCTTCGGTGTGGGCGGTGCTCAAGAGTACACGGTCCCAACATTTTTTTTCCCCCGTGCTCGAGACGCAGCTATACGGGCGACAATAACACGCGCGACCATCGCCCCGTCGCCCCTATGTGCAAGGCGCTGATCCTGCGTGCAGTGCATCCGTTGTTACGCTTCACTGTGCAAATGATAAATGTAACAATGGCATTTTATTACACGCGACGAAAGCTCGAGGATTAAACTACGAGTGTGCAGTTTTATTTTCTCCCGCCTGTTGAGGAAACTACGCACGTAAGCTCTAAAAATGCTATTTTTTTTACAACTTTTACGATTTTTTTCGTTTAGAATAAACTTAATATTATAAAAACAAAACTGTATGGGCTTAGATATCTGTTTTTTATCTTTTCTGTCAAAAAGTCGTATTCCCAGGAAATTTATTCGCAGAGATGCGAGTAAACGAGCAAACAACGTATGTACAGAAAATACATCCGGACTACCGATACTTAAGGGACCCGACCTACCTGGAGAAACTTTCCGCTTTTGAGACCGAGACGCGTAGGAGCGATAAGGGATAAATTGTTAGGCACATCAAATGCGCCATCGCCGCTAAGCGCAAGGCTCTGAATTGTTGTGCAGTGTTCTCTTACCTGCGACCCCATCATTTCATTGGTGGAAAGTCTGTAGGAAGTTTAAATGGCGATGGCGCTCTTGTAGCGCGTGTCAGTGTGACCCTTATAGCAGGCGGGCAGGCGAGACCCTAGAGAGCTGCGTCGCCGCCCCTCGCGGTGTGCGACACGGCGTTCCCGTCCCCCGGATGACGTCCGCCGGCCGCGCATTACCCGAGTCTCCTTCTGGAACGTAATTAACTCAGCCTTCAAGACTCTGGTGTGAGAACAAGGGAACCGCCCGCCGGAGATGACGCGCAAGCACTTCTCCACACTCGGCGTGTCACCTCACCTGGCGGAAATAACTCGTAACTACAGCGAGTCCCGGAGGAGGTCGGGAAAAAAAGAAAACGTCGAAAGTTCTCTTCCTGATCACGGTTAATAAACACGCCTGGAGACACGTGACATTTCGCTAATTCTTTTGGCAGCAACCTAGATATTCCATTTCTTTGCAAGCTCGTACCACAACTCTTTCTACTCGTTCGGTGCTTTTTGTGCGATTCACGGTAAACTGAGCACTTTTGAAAGCCCTTCCTCAAGATCTTCTTGCGTACACATTGTGTGTATTCTTCCGCCACATGACGTTAACATTGCCATGGACCTGCTCACTTTATTCGTGCATCGGTGAAACGAAACTGTGAAATTTGAAAAATCAATGTTTTACAAGCCTACTCATTCTTACACCTACAAGCATAAAAACATACAGCAAATAAAAGTCATTTCAGTGTTCACAAATTTTCACCTAACAGTTTTAATTCAACGTTAATGCTTGGAACTACTTTATCAACGTCGATGCCAACGTTACTGGGCGCATGCCTGACAGTGCGCCCATGGTAGGTAGGGGGAAGTGTTGAGCATTGCTTATTTAACCGAGAACAACCTATACTTTGGCGTGAGGCTTCGTTCTGTTATGGTGTGATCAGGCCTTAGCCTGATCACACCTTCAAACATTAAACCTGGAAACTAGCGGGATTGCAACGCCACCATTTAGTCGTCGATCCTTGCGAAAGAAGTCAGAAATCCCCTCCACCGGTCACTGAGCGGGGCCGCAGAACCACGCGTTTGATATAGGCCGGCGTCTGTCTGTCGTCGTGCGTCTGTCATCTTTAGTCCTTTTGGCAACCCGACCAGCGAAGCTGACCAGGAAGATGGGTGTGTCCGGCCGGCGTTAACCGTCTCGCAGAATCAGCCTCCGGGTGCAACAAGGTGATGACTTTTCAGTTAGGTTTAATTAAAACGGCGTGAATCATAATGCAATTAAATAATGAATCGTCTTAAATTCAATTTAAAGCTCCCCGATCAATAGTCATTTAAATAGCAACTGTATAATGCTAATGTTAATAAAACTCATCTTATACTGTTGTGCTCTACCGAATCATGAGTCATTATTGAGCTACGTCCCTAAATACTTTCAAGTACGAGCTAGCTGAAAAGATAGTTCGTAGCAGTTCTAACTCGACATGGCTGCACGTGATACACTTGAGACTACCTGTTTATAGTTGACTGAAGGTCGTTCAAGGTGGGTCCAGAAACCTGCGATCCAATCATGAAATGAACACACGGCAACGCGTTTCTCAAATCTAACACGTGAGCGCAAGAATTTGCGAAATTCGCAGACCTATAGTAATCAACAATCACATCTGAAAAAACGAAATTCCCTTCCCATAATCGCGCCTGTTTTAACGTGAACATTCACTGAAGTAACTACACAGCAATGGTGGAAAGGAATTTCGGGAAAGTAGTTTTTTTTATTGTCTTATTTAAAGTGTAATGTTTAAAATATGGTCAGCGAAGTCTGCTTCTGTTTGTTTTACGCGTATTGCAGTACGAATTTGCATGATGGTAACAAGCTTATGTATACAACAGTATTACAGTGCCAGTTGATATAGACACTGTACTGTTTGTGATTCACTGTTAATTGAGCACTTTTGAAATCAACATTTGAAAAATGTCACTGCCCCTAGTTGCATTTATTTTAACGCGCACACTTACTGGTATGCACCCCGTAAAGTTGGTAACGGTTGAGAAAAATTATCTCCTTCTATTAACGTTGAATTAAATATGTTATTTAAAAATTTGTGGATTCTGAAATAATTTCTTTTGCTTTGTATTTTTTTAAAGATTATTAAGTGTAGAAATTAACGAATTAGTAAAACATTTTTTAAAATAATAATTTTACAGTTTTGATTAACCGACGCATGAATAAGTGAGTAGGCCCATTGCAATGTCAATGATACATATGCATTTATAAACGTTCCTTCTGCATCCTCACCTGTATATATTTCGGGCACAGTTGGTAAGTAGGTTTGCAGTCTTGCTGGCTCGAATCACATTATGATCCACATATACATAATAACAGTAACTATAGGCCTCGAGTTTTTGGTATGCATATGTGTGCGATATTCAGGATCTTGCCGTATAGATTCTGGTAATGATGCCTGTTGTAATGCTGTGCAATTATTTACCGCCCGTAAGCAGGGCTTTCGAAAGTGCTCAGTTTACCGCCAACGGCCTTTACAGTAGCAAGCGTGTACAATTATAGGCAGGGATTTTTTTTTCAAAGGTTGGTTTCGAAAGTGCGTACTTGACCGCGAGCAGCCTTCAGTTACAAGCCCGAGTAGATGTTCGCACGTGGCGGAGAGGTGCAGTTACGAAAGGAGAAACTAAAGCATGTATTACACGATCAAATATTCCGTACAGGCTAGAGCGGGAGCTTCCACGAGACCTGCTATCCTAAACTGCATGCAAGCAGGTATAGAGTGTTCCATGGAATAACATATCCAACGATACTTACTGCCACACAAGTAAAGACGTGTGCAATTTTTTTATGACTTTACTTCTGCAACTGTGGTTCATGATCAAATTTTCACTCGCGATTTCAGTGTCATGTGCTTATGCACACAGTTTCGTTGATATAAATGGAAATTTTATGTTGAATAAAACGAATTTTTACCTTAATTTTACACAATAGAATCAGCAGACTTTTTTCGGGGTTTTTTTTATTTACTACTTATTCGTGTTTAATAGTTTTACGCTCTTTCCCAAAATAAAATAAACGAAATTACTCTACCGCCCTCTCTCTGACTGGCTAATATTTCAACCTTGTAGGAAACCTTCCATTGAACGTTGCACACGACCAGTTACGAAAACGTCCATGAAAACGGCCAGCATTCGGCCAAAACTTCCATACAAGCGGCCACGCAAGTGCACGGAATCGTCCAGGGAATCTACCATCGTGGCATACACGCTTAAGCGTCGTCTAAAAAAAAAAAAAAAAAAAAAAAAANACAATAATAAATACACGTAATAATCTTCAGTCGATAGTAATTTGTAACACAGATTTTGAATTTATAGCGGGATACAGAGGTGGATCTAAAGTTAGACCTAAGGAAGTTCGACTTACGGGATATTCCTCCGCCTCGTGCAAACAAAGCTTAACAAAGTCGAGAAAATTACATCAAAGGGAGAACGCGCCACTTACGTGCGCACTCAGTTTAATAATATTTTGCATGAGAACTATTTCTTACAGGGTATTATCAACACACCTATTTTATTTGTTTTATTCGTATTAATTATAAACGAAATATCATTATTTATAGATAAAATATCTGTAGGAACTAAACTTAATAAAAAATGACACACTTTTTTGTTAACCGAAGTATAAAACACTTTTGAAACATGACTAGAGCCCTGAAAAATTCGAGTTTTCATTTCGGGACAAGCTAGAATTCAAAACTCCGTACGTTTGTATTGCTAATGCTATTTGTCTACCCGTTAAATTACACCTACTGGACAACTCTGAGCCTATAATAAATACACAGTAAAATGCAGACCGAATCACAGTCTTCCGCTAATACAACAAGCAACCAATGAACAGTGATATCTGCATGATTTTGCATACGAAAATGGAGTATAGCTTACAGGTCATTGAACTCGCGAATCTGTCAGGTCTCTACACGTGACGTATTTCGGAAACAACTACGTCATACGTGGGATTTCTCAAAAGTTTGATTCAATAAGTGTGAAGAAACCGCGAATATACTATACAAACATTACATCGCCGTTTCCATTCTGGTGCCCAATGCGTTGGGCATGCTTTAAATCCGGATTCACGTCAAAATTCTAGAACATTCCAGAAATCTTGAAAATGTCGAGGCCTTCAAATAAAAGGCTGCAAACAATAATTAACTTTGGTGGTGCGATGCTACAGTGAATCAGGGGGGGGGGGGTATTTCTTCAGTCAGCGACAATTTACAACGCGGAGTTTCAATTTACAGCGGGATGTACAAACCTACAGCACCCATGGTGTTTCTAAGCGGGACGCCATGGTTCCTCTACGGGATTGCAACCCGCGACACCGAACCCAAGAACCAGAACCGTGCGCAACAGCGGATACTAGGCGATCACGGTGTTGCAAGCAGACACGAATCATCGCGCAGAGTCACGCATGTCCTCCAACGGAAGTCGGCTTATTTAATTAAATCCGTGGTTTTCCCAAATCGAAAATACTCAGCCGTGCAGTTGTGAAACCAAATTTAATAAGTAATATCCTCTTGGGAAAATCTGATGAAAACAGAAAAAATTTTAGACAACTATTCTGCCTTCTTCTGAAAGAAAAATAAACGAATATATTTACATTCCTCACTTTTGGTATGCTTCCGAACAAGTGTGTAAATAATGTTTGCTGGGTGAAAATTTGGAAAATGCTTTGACTGGTGACGACTTTCTACGTAACAGAACACACTACGGCGTTCATTAATATATAATTTTCACTTTTTCCTCAAGAGCCTTTTTATATCCTTTGATTAATTCAGATAAATCCTCAATACTGGCCGATCAAAGGTTATCTTTTATAGAATCAGAATTTCTAAGAGCGGTAATTTTTTAACGAACGGTCCTGGAGCGATTGCAGTTTATGTGAGCAACCAATCATAAATTACCGCTAAATGTAAGAGCTACAAGGACTGTGAACTTGGCGTTGCACAACTGACTAGCTGTTGCAAATAACAGTTAGAAAGTAGTTGAAGTCATTTTCCTTCGCGTATCTTCTCCTTCACGACCCATACTGTTAGGTTTTCGCCATGCAACATATTAATTGCACGTTTATTGACCTTCAATCTTGTAGGCATACACAGCCACAACACATGTCTTACCGGTCGCTTGATTCAATTGAAGCCACACGCATGACTCTTAAGCTGCTGAAATACTAGCTAATACCGAGCGAAGTGGTGCAATGGTAAGCCTTTGGACTTGCGTTCGGGAGGACCTGGGTTTGAATCCCGTGCCGGCTATACACAATTCAGTTTTTCCATGGTTTCCCGAAATCACTCCAGGCGAATGCTGGGTTGGTTCCTTACCACATGACATGGTCGATCCCTTCGCCTTCCTGGGCCGCGGTGGTGTAATGGTCAGACCACTTGCCTCCCACCAAGGCAAACCTGGTTCGATTCCCGGCGGGGTCGCTCCCGGGATTTCGCACGTGGGAATCGTGCCGGGTGATACCACTGGTCGGTGGGTTTTCTAGTTGATCTCCCGTTTCCCCTGCTCTTGAATTCCGACAGCGCTCCATACTTACCTCGCTTCTTCACCCACATCGTCTCTCAAAACCTCGATGTTAATAACCGTCGAATCCCTCCGCTCCGAGGAACTTGTTCCGTCTCTAATGACCTACCTGCGTACGTACTAATTAGATCACGAAAACAGTGGTTCGTTTGAAAGTACTGAAAGCTAATTATGTACTTCCACGCATATTTTGTAGGCTGAACTGACACGGCAGTGATTCTAAATTCATATTTTCTAAATCCACCAACATAATCAATAAGAAGACCACACGTTCTACATATTATCTGAAATAAAAACAACACATTAGTTGAAATTGAAATTAATTTTGTTACTATCACTATAGTACATTTCAAGCAATTTTAAATTCACGACATTTAGGTCAAATATGCATATTTTAAAATTAAGCTCATTATTACTCGAATATTGCATTTTTAAGGTTTATATGTTTTTTTATTCTCAGACCTGAAATTAAAATTCTAAAATTCAACATACGTCATTTTTGTTTACTGAGACTGTGCCTCAAGTGGTCCAGAGCACGATCTCTCGTGCTCTCGCTCTCACGACCAGGTCATTGTGACGTCAGAGGATGCTCCCTGGTCGTCTCAAATGGTTGGAGAGAGCGAGAGAGAGAAAGAGAGAGAGAGAAAGAAAGAGAGAGAGAGAAAGAAAGAGAGAGAAAGAAAAGGAGAGAGAAAGAGAGAGAGAAAGAGAGAGAGAAAGAGAGAAAGAAAGAGAGAAAGAAAGAGAGAAAGAAAGAGAGAAAGAAAGAGAAAAAGAGAGAGAGTGAGAGAGAAAGAAAGAGAGAGAGAGAGTACGAAGTCGTGTTACTCGCTGGCGCACTCTCGCACTCTCCGACCACGCGCCATGTTTGTTTACATTGTTTCAGTGTTTTGATAATATTACAGTAGCTTTCTGGGCCAAAACCACGTCACATTTCAACTCTACATGCGCTAACAACTATTCCGGTAGTAATTGTGATTTTAAGCTTAACACAATATTTCGCGCCTTTTTGGCATCATCTGTCCGCATTGCGTCGGAGAGAAACGAGAGAATTGTTATCTCAATCGCACAAGAGCGAGAGCGTGAGAGAGCGCGAAGCAGTACCTTCGCCAGGTTGTGCGAAAAAGAGTGCTCTCTCGATAGAGCATTCTTTAACGCTCGACTTCGCCCTTATTTGCAGAAACTCTTCGTTTCCCGTCGACATGTACGATTATAGAACATTTAAATTTTAAAAGTTATTTAATATTTTCGTGTGAAATTTTAATTGTGAGTTATTTGCTTGTCGTAAAAATCCGAGATTTTTTTTATTTTTTGTATTTCATTAATAAGATCTCGACCTTTTACAACAAGCAGATAGCACGCAATTAAAATTATGGACCAAAAAAATTAACCAACTCGTAAAACGTAAGTTTTCTATACCCGTACATTCTGTGCGATTACTCTGAATCCGACATTATGACGCGAAAACGAAGCCTTGAATGGAGAGACAGCCTACGTCGGGCCAGGTATGAGGCTGGAAGCACCAACGAGAGGACGGCCCCGAGCTCGCAGCAGAGACCTAGGGCAGGCCTACAGCTCCGCGTGCTTCTCCGCCGTTAATGAGCCATTAACCGCGCATGTCATCCCCGGGTAATGGGTTCAAGAGGCTCTGCCCCCGGGGGGGTTACGACTCGCATGCAGATCTGGACCGGCCGAGGTACCGCCGCGCGTGACGTCAGCGACCTCCTCACTTACATCGCATCGTGCGTGCACGGCGTAGTAGCTTCATTTACATGAAGGCCACCTTACCTAGCGCTTTCTTACCCGTCTGAGGCCCGAGAAGCGCGGGAGCGATAAGGGCGAGACTGCCGCGCGCATCGAGTTCGCCATCGCCACTAAGCGCAGGGGAGTGAAGAGATCTGGGCGGCTCTTTAGCATCGAGGTCTTGAGAGACAATGAGTACGGAGTAACGCCGGAATGCGAGGGCGGGGGAAAACGGAAGATCCCCGAGAAAACCCGCCGACCGATGACATCGCCTGGCATGATTCTTACGTGCGAAAATTCGCGAGTGACTCGGTCGGGGATTGAAACAGGCTCGCCTTGGTGGAAGGCGAGCAGTCTAACCGCTCAGCCACCGCGACCCCCCGAAAGGATAGGGGTGATTTTAGGTACGTTTGGGCCACCTATCAGGATATCGATCTTAAAAAATATTGTCTGTTTTGCCCGGGACATAAATTTTCTTCCAAAAAGTTTTTTTCTTTAATTTGAATACTTTAAAGTTCCAGGGTAATTTATATTTGTAGGCACAAAAAAAAACATTTTGTGGCGGCTACAAAGCGTTTTATTTGTATTCAACCTGTTAAATTATTTTGTGGTGAACAGACAACTTTTAAGTTGTCACCGCCAAACTTTAATGTTCACTAAAATTTATTTTTTGGTGGCTACAAAAAAATTAGTGCTAGCCACAAAATAATGTGGCAGAGTGAACACCAACAAAACATTTTGTGGCCACCACTATGTCATTTTTTTCAGTGCATACTCAACAAAAACACAAAAAAAAATATCTTATTGTTTTACTTCTACTTTAGCTATTGTGACACGTCTCCACTTCAAAGGGCACAAAGTGTTTTCCGTTCGAAAGCGATATCGTGAAAAGTGGCCGAGAAGCGCCTAACATCTGTCCCCGGTGCCGCGGTGACTGAGCGGTTAGACTGCTCGCCTCCCACCAAGGCGAACAGGGTTCAATCCCCGGCCGGGTCACTCCCAGATTTTCGCAAGTGGGAATCGTGCCGGACGATGCCACTGTCCGTCGGGTTTTCTCGGGGGTCTCCCGTTTCCCCCACCCTTTATTTCCGGAGCTGCTCCGCACTCACCTTCAATCACCCTCATCGGCTCTCGAGACCTCGACGTTAAGAGCCGTCCAGATCTCTTCGCTCGCCCACTCGATGTTACGGTTGGTGTTCCTGGGGTTTGAAGACCTGCAGTGGTGTCAGGGCCGGTGGGTTCTCGCGATGACTTGCAGCTCCGCGCTCTTTAATTGAGACCGAAGCTGCAGTTCCGAGACCCACAGCCACGTCCAGGTCCAGCGAACCACTGAACCAAGACGTCGTCGTTTGGCACGACGCTCGGGGAGGAAACTTGGACCTCGGTCAAGGCGAGGCGAGGCGAGGTTCAACGGACTGCAAATTAACTTGCCGCGCCGCCACTGTTTCGCTCGAGTAAGCGAGTTACCCGTTACTAATTTGCCACGAAACTGTACATAGTTCGCTTCCTCTAGAAGAGGCAGTACTTCTAGTACGTTCACGATAAACTGAGCACTTTTGAAAGCCTTGTTTAAGATGTACTTGCCTGCTCGTTATGTATTCTTCCACCATATGTACACTGCTGGCTGTTAGAATTGCAACACCAAGAAGGACGCGCCTGAAGGCTCGACACATTGAGAGAATGCGTAGAGCAGGGCAGGGCAATTGCGTGATTAGTCTTTCTGCCGAGTGGCACAGCTAGACTCTAACTTGGTTACGTCCACACTTGCAAGGTTTCCTTCATAATTGGCCGCGTGTCTCTTGTGAGAAGGAGTCCTCTGCTCGACTGGGCCAATCATAATTAAGTTTTCCCGGCACTGAACGTCCGTGATTGGCTGGCAGGCACGTAAGACGCGTTAGAGTTACAACCATCCAACCGCGGTATTGGTTCTGAACTAACGTGTTTTGGAGTACAACTAGTCGTGGAATCTTCTCGCGAAAAGAACAGGTGGCCCCACTGATAAGTTGTATACAAGTGAAGGTATAGGATCCGCTATGAGGCAGTGGCATTGTTCCCTCGCTGCTCGTGTACCAGACGAGCATGCTTCCACCGTTGACCGCGGGAGATTCATTGCATATCGGTATTGTCGATTATTCTACCTCGAGATTGGTTCTCGCATCGGAAGAAATGCAACCACAGTGAAGAGGATATGGGGTCAGTGGGCTGAGGAGGGACGGGCTGAGCGACATGCAGGAAACACATGGGCCCCGTCACACCAACGAGCGCGAGGACAGACGTCTGGTGTGCGTGGCGATTACGGACCGTGCGGCCACATCAAACATCCTCGCTCAAGAGTTCAGGCATGTGGCGCATGAATCTGTGTCCGCGCGCATTGTTTGTCGCCATTTGTGGATAGATACGTATGTAGGTAGATAGGTATGCAGGTAGGTAGGCATNTAGGTATGTAGGTAGATAGGTAGGTAGGTATGCAGGTAGGTAGGCATGCAGGTAGGTAGGTATGCAGGTAGGTAGGTATGCAGGTAGGTAGGTATGCAGGTAGGTAGGTATGCAGGTAGGTNGGTAGGCAGGCAGGTAGGTAGGTAGGTAGGCAGGCAGGTAGGTAGGTAGGCAGGTAGGTAGGCAGGTAGGTAGGCAGGTAGGTAGGTATGCAGGTAGGTAGGTATGCAGGTAGGTAGGTAGACAGATAGGTAGGCAGATAGGTAGGTAGGCAGATAGGTAGGTAGACAGATAGGTAGGCAGATAGGTAGGTAGGTAGGTAGGTAGGCAGATAGGTAGGCAGGCAGGTAGGCAGGTAGGTAGGTAGGTATGCAGGTAGGTAGGTATGCAGGTAGGTATGCAGGTAGGTAGGCAGATAGGTAGGTAGGCAGATAGGTAGGTAGGCAGATAGGTAGGTAGGCAGATAGGTAGGTAGACAGATAGGTAGGCAGATAGGTAGGCAGATAGGTAGGTAGGCAGATAGGTAGGTAGGCAGATAGGTAGGTAGGATGGTAGGCAGATAGGCAGATAGGCAGATAGGTAGGTATGTAGGTATGTAGTTAGGTAGGTATGTAGGTAGGTAGAAAGGTAGGTATGTAAGTAGGCAGAAAGGTAGGTATGTAGGTAGGCAGATAGGCACATAGGCAGATAGGTAGGTAGGCAGATAGGTAGGTAGGTAGGTATGCAGGTAGGTAGGTATGCAGGTAGGTAGGTATGCAGGTAGGTAGGTATGCAGGTAGGTAGGTATGCAGGTAGGTAGGTATGCAGGTAGGTAGGTATGCAGGTAGGTAGGTATGCAGGTAGGTAGGTATGCAGGTAGGTAGGTATGCAGGTAGGTAGGTATGCAGGTAGGTAGGTATGCAGGTAGGTAGGTATGCAGGTAGGTAGGTATGCAGGTAGGTAGGTATGCAGGTAGGTAGGTATGCAGGTAGGTAGGTATGCAGGTAGGTAGGTATGCAGGTAGGTAGGTATGCAGGTAGGTAGGTATGCAGGTAGGTAGGTATGCAGGTAGGTAGGTATGCAGGTAGGTAGGTATGCAGGTAGGTAGGTATGCAGGTAGGTAGGTATGCAGGTAGGTAGGTATGCAGGTAGGTAGGTATGCAGGTAGGTAGGTATGCAGGTAGGTAGGTATGCAGGTAGGTAGGTATGCAGGTAGGTAGGTATGCAGGTAGGTAGGTATGCAGGTAGGTAGGTATGCAGGTAGGTAGGTATGCAGGTAGGTAGGTATGCAGGTAGGTAGGTATGCAGGTAGGTAGGTATGCAGGTAGGTAGGTATGCAGGTAGGTAGGTATGCAGGTAGGTAGGTATGCAGGTAGGTAGGTATGCAGGTAGGTAGGTATGCAGGTAGGTAGGTATGCAGGTAGGTAGGTATGCAGGTAGGTAGGTATGCAGGTAGGTAGGTATGCAGGTAGGTAGGTATGCAGGTAGGTAGGTATGCAGGTAGGTAGGTATGCAGGTAGGTAGGTATGCAGGTAGGTAGGTATGCAGGTAGGTAGGTATGCAGGTAGGTAGGCAGATAGGTAGGCAGATAGGTAGGTATGTATGTAGGTAGGTAGGCAGATAGGTTGGTATGTATGTAGGTAGGTAGGTAGGCAGAAAAGTAGGTAGGTAGGTAGGCACAAAAGTAGGTAGGCAAATAGGTAGGTAGGCAGATAGGTAGGTAGGTAGACAGATAGGTAGGTAGACAGATAGGTAGGTAGGTAGACAGATAGGTAGGTAGACAGATAGGTAGGTATGTAGGTAGGTAGGCAGGCAGATAGGTAGGTAGGTAGGCAGATAGGTAGGTAGGTAGGTAGGTAGGCAGATAGGTAGGTAGGCAGATAGGCAGGTATGTAGGTAGGTATGTAGGTAGGTAGGTAGGTATGTAGGTAGGTAGAAAGGTAGGTATGTAAGTAGGTAGAAAGGTAGGTATGTAAGTAGGCAGAAAGGTAGGTATGTAGGTAGGCAGATAGGTACGTAGGTAGGCAGATAGGTAGGTAGGTAGGTATGCAGGTAGGTAGGTATGCAGGTAGGTAGGCAGATAGGTAGGTAGGTAGACAGATAGGTAGGTAGGTAGGCAGGTAGGTAGGTATTCAGGTAGGTAGGTAGGCAGATAGGTAGTCAGATAGGTAGGTACACACATAGGTAGGTAGGTAGATAGGTAGGTAGGTATGCAGGTAGGTAGGTATGCAGGTAGGTAGGTATGCAGGTAGGTAGGTAGGCAGATAGGTAGGCAGATAGGTAGGCAGGTAGGTATGTAGGTAGGCAGATAGGTAGGCAGATAGGTAGGTGGTTGGTAGGTAGGTAGGCAGGCAGATAGGTAGGCAGGTAGGTAGGCAGGCAGATAGGTAGGCAGGTAGGTAGGTAGGCAGATAGGTAGGTAGGTAGACAGATAGGTAGGTAGACAGATAGGTAGGTAGGTAGACAGATAGGTAGGTAGGTAGACAGATAGGTAGGTAGGTAGACAGATAGGTATGTAGGTAGACAGATAGGTAGGTAGGTAGGCAGGCAGATAGGTAGGTATGCAGGTATGCAGGTAGGCAGATAGGTAGGTATGTAGGTAGGCAGATAGGTAGGTATATAGGTAGGCAGATAGGTAGGTAGGTAGGTAGGCAGGCAGATAGGTAGGTAGGTAGGTAGGCAGATAAGTAGGTAGTTAGATAGGTAGGTAGGCAGATAGGTAGGTAGGCAGATAGGTAAGTAGGCAGATAGGTAAGTAGGCAGATAGGAGGTAGGTATGCAGGTAGGTAGGTATGCAGGTAGGTAGGTATGCAGATAGGTAGGTATGCAGATAGGTAGGTATGCAGATAGGTAGGTATGCAGGTAGGTAGGTATGCAGATAGGTAGGTAGGCAGATATGTAGGTAGGCAGATAGGCAGGTAGGTAGGTAGGTAGGTAGGTAGGCAGATAGGTAGGCAGATAGGTAGGCAGATAGGTAGGTAGGTAGGCAGATAGGTAGGTAGGTAGGCAGATAGTTAGGCAGGCAGATAGGTAGGTAGGTAGGTATGTATGTAGGTAGGTAGGTATGTAGGTAGGTAGGTATGTAGGTAGGTAGGCAGGTAGGTAGGTATGTAGGTAGGTAGGTAGGTAGGCAGGTAGGCAGGTAAGGTAGGTAGGCAGATAGGTAGGTAGGCAGATAGGTAGGTAGGCAGATAGGTAGGTAGGCAGGCAGATAGGTAGGTAGGCAGATAGGTAGGTAGGCAGATAGGTAGGTAGGCAGATAGGTAGGTAGGCAGATAGGTAGGTAGGCAGATAGGTAGGTAGGTGGGTAGGTAGATAGGTAGGTAGGAATGTAGGTAGGCAGGTAGGTAGGTAGTTGGGCTTAACGTCTCGTCTACAGCGAGGTCATTAGAAACTGAGCAATCTGCTCAGAGAAGTGGGACTATGTAAGGAATGGGAAGGAATCGACCAGCATTCGCCTGCAGAGATCTCGGGAAACCATGGGAAATCGAAATAAAGATGGTCGTACCGGGAATCGAACCCGAGTCCTCCCGAATGAGAGTCCAGTGAGTTACCACTGCGTCACCTCGCCAGGTGCCATGTGCATAGTCAGGGCATCTCAGCACGGGCGCCTTCGGCTGCCGCAGAGTGCCCGCTGTGAGTGCTCTAGCCCCTGCGCCACCGTGGCTCCCGGGGCACACATGTAGCCTACACTATACAATAACTCTTACAACTGTTGTCGAAACATACAATTTCAATGGACTCCATTAACTATAGACGACTTTTGTCGAAAAAAAAAAAAAAACTCCTCGAGTAACATTAAATGGTGTGCACGTCATTCATTCCTCAACATTTGCAGATGGCAGGTCCGTAACATAAGCAACCAACACAAACCGTTATAAAACTACTTCACCTAACCTAATAAAAGGGCACTTTTATTACTTTCTCCCGGCGCTTACCCACGATCTCTTTCGAGTCTCGTAGCATACCAGTTGTTTTAAAATGGATTCCGCGACCAATTTTCGTATTTAATTACAAAAAGGTCTGAAGGCGTGTGATTTATTGACAAGAACACAGATACATTCTTCTGGCAGGAAACAATTACAAGAAAAGCAGGAGTTTAGAAGAAGTAACTAAATATCTTGTTCCATAGAGCACAAAATGTTTCTGAGAAATAAGGACATGAAAATTATCCCCTACTCCCCTCTTCAGTAAAAAAAAAACTTTTTGGAAACCGGTTTGTTCCAGTGAATTTTGAAGGGATGATGTTGACAAAGGAAAATAATTTAATGTCTGAAACTGAGTCCTTAATTCGAAGGGGTTCCCTTTGTACTTCTACAGTGCACTCAACATAGTGTTTTCTAGTTGAAATAATAATAATAATAATGGCGTGTGGGGAGTGCACCTAGGGCGAGGCAACACCCTCCGAGTGACGGTCTTTCCAGCTGGGACCCGTAGGTGACCGTCATCCCCGGGCATGACAGAAATTAAACCCTAGAATGGAGCGGCGCTGGAATGCAAGGGTGGGGGAAACGGGAGTACCCCGAGAAAACCCGCTGGCAAGCGGCATCGTCCAGCACGATTCCCACATGCGAAAATTCGAGAGTTGAAAAAAACGTACACTCCCAGACAGTACACGGTGTAGGTAATTCAAGGCAAATCGAAAAAACAAAGAACGGTTTTGAAGAATCAATTCACAACAGGATTCTGTAAAATACAGTAATGTACACTCAAACATGCTTACCTATAAATGCGCACGGTAATCTTGTGTTTTTAGCACTGCAAGCACGTTTGCGAATTACTCTTCAAACAAAAGCGACCCGGAGCAGGGTTTTCAGAAGCAACGGAAAACAAAACTCTCTTTACTCGTCGGTCAATGGCATTTTCCCGAAGACACTTACTTCTGTTTGCAGTCTTCCAATGACATGAGACAACGGTCATTTCCGTGACTAGAGCTTTTTTTTTTTCTGGAACATGACGTCGTACTGCACCGCATGGCCACTTCAAACTTGTGCTCACAATGAGACGCTTTCTTTATGGTAAAGCCAACTTACCTTTCCTTGAACTGAAGTCAAATTACGCCGCGCGTGTGCGACTAAAAGAATGGAAACCCCTACGATATTAAATGACGAAAATAAAATTGAATATTTGATATGTCAGTAGATACAGGCAGTCATTAAAACAAAAATGGCGTAGATGAACATCTATATATGTAGTCTGATTATTGATGCTTAGGTTAAAAAGAGGAAATGTAATTTAAAGTAAGATTTATTTATTTGGCAAATAAACAAAAAAAAACATTTTTAAACATTCTGCCAGTGATTTCTTTTGGACTTATGGAAAAATGTGTTGTTTATCTTATCGACCTGTGTATACATTTCTAACCGGCTTACACCTACTGATTTCTACACCTGTTGAATTCATGTCATCCATTTTTTAAACCGAATAAAATGTTCACGTATACAATTGTTATACGCATTATAACCTCCATTAAAACTTACAAACCAGTTACTCCTTTTAAATATTTTTAAATAATATTAGTGATTTAAAACGCCTGTAGATGAACTTCCGACTCCACTTACCAGAAATAAATTTTTTTTTTTAATAGGTGTTGCAGCTTTGAAGTTGTATTTGAGTATAGTTTGGAATTTCATACTTGCATTGAGAAACGCATTTCAAGTACTAGATCAGTTTTTAATTACCCTTTAGACGCATGGTACGTGCATTGATACAACTTGCTATATGCATAAATATGTGTATGTGTGTGCGCGCGCGCGCGCGTGCGCGTGTTTGTGAGTGTGTTACCAACTAAAATAAATTTCGAACATTCTATGAACAATAAATCCTGAATAGCACTGTCATATTCGAATCACAGTTCTGTGGGTTAAGAAATACCTGCACTGTAAGTCACCACACTTAGTTACTGTGTACAGGGTGTATCTGAATTCGACCGACAAATTTCGGCTGCAGGTTAATCACGAAAACAAAAGAAGTTGAAAGTGAATACTAAGGGGGGGTTGGACCTGAAACGTCAGTTGTTGCGAATATTGGATAACATATTTGAGATGGAACGTTGAGTGGTTGATCTGCAAACTCCGCAACACCTGGCTATGTCATCAATTTACTTAATGAAAATAATCACTACCCTTATTTAGAACTAATCTCCATGACGTGATAGCATGTTTGGAATACAAGTGATGGGTAATTAATCCGCATGTCACAATTAACGAGAAAGGTCGCACCTCGCCGTTTTCGATTAATTCGAGTTTTAATTTAAAAATAATATCCGCCAATACCTGGTACGTGGGCAACACGCACAACACCAAATAACACGCTGTCGGAACTATCAAAGGGAGGGAAATATTCCAGAGAGAGGTACATCACAGTGACATGGTAATAAACTAGTACTTCAGGTCCAACGTCAGAAATGTCCACGGCCCTTAGAATTCACTTTAGACCCTAGGTCGTATACGTTTTCAGCTTCTTCTTTTTTTTTTTTCGTGATTAACTTGTAGCCGAAGTTTGTCAGTCGAATTTAGACACGTCTGTATAAATTTCATATAAANCGTGGGCAACACGCACAACACCAAATAACACGCTGTCGGAACTATCAAAGGGAGGGAAATATTCCAGAGAGAGGTTCATCACAGTGACATGGTAATAAACTAGTACTTCAGGTCCAACGTCAGAAATGTCCACGGCCCTTAGAATTCACTTTAGACCCTAGGTCGTATACGTTTTCAGCTTCTTCTTTTTTTTTTTTCGTGATTAACTTGTAGCCGAAGTTTGTCAGTCGAATTTAGACACGTCTGTATAAATTTCATATAAAATATTTTGTAATAATATTTTCTCTTAATTTTGACATTTCGATTTTGCGCAGTCGTGTATCGTACACCCTTTAGAGGGAATACGTGGTAGAAAATGATACAAAAAAACAACTCTTAAATCAGTGCTTTGCGAGATTTTTTGAAGCGTGAGATAATCCTTTGAGTTATGCATCTGGAAGGCGCGAATTAATATGTAAAAAGCACAAATGAGAGAGACTGCGATCATTATCAGCACGCATTAATGTCAAAGATAATAATAATAATAATAATGGCGTGTGGGGAGTGCACCCAGGGCAAGGCAACACCCTCCGAGTGACGGTCTTTCCAGCTGGGTCCCGTAGGTGACCGTCATCCCCGGGCATGACAGAAATGAAACCTTAGAATAGAGCGGCACTGGAATGCAATGGCGGGGGAAGCGGGAGTACCCCTAGAAAACCCGCCGGCAAGCGGCATCGTCCAGCACGATTCCCACATGCGAAGATCCGGGGGTGAACCCGCCGGGGATCGAACCCGGATCGCCGTGGTGGGAGGCGAACGCCCTGGACACTACGCCACCGCTGCCCCTAATGTCAAAGAAAAGTCGTATAGGTTGCACATTTCTGTCGCAGATTATTCCAGGCGTGATACGATCTACACTTATCTTGTTTATCGCAGGAAATAATGGTGTCTGGTTACTAAAAAATATCGGTACTACAATTAGTATAAAATAAATAAAATATATATTGCGATAATACTTAATGTTTATAATGAGATTCAAGCGATACTTATGGCTGTATTGATAACATTCTGTTTTATTTCCTGCGATGACCAGGTTAAGTTCTTCCTCCTGGCTAGCCTAGCACACATTTTCTTTCGCCACCATATTGTATCAAAACCCCTGAACTCGACAGAACGTTTGAAAGCCACTGGTCACATAAGAGCTCACAATCTCGTGTGTCCCACTCACATGGACTATCAGTAGAATTCCGTTAATTGCGCAGATACTTTTTTTGCGAACGTTAGACTTCAAATACGTATGATACAGAGTCCCTTTCATGATTGGACCACAGTTGTAGCGACTACAAACCGTTAACAGACAAGGAGAAACTCCGTGATCGTATAACGTGCAACCCACACTAAAGGAAAAAATAACACCTTCTCGCCATATTAGCACCCAATGAATAAAAATGATTATGGCCCGGGTGTGTAAAGGACCGAGATGTCTAGGTTAATGCCAGACGAATTTGCGAAATTCAAATACCTCTCCCCGGCAGCATAATAGGCTTGAATCAAGCTTGTCGTAACAAGCCCGTAAATCTGCAGCAAGTCTGCTTTCGTAAGCCAGCAAGTTTGAATCAAGGTAATAAGTCTCCACGCGTAAAGTTTTAAAACATGTACTCGTGCTCAGGCAAGCATCAAACATAATTCAAGCAAATACGCAAGTTTGGCATCAGCAAGTATGTGTCAGTCAATACAGATGTGGTTTGAATCAAGCTCGAGTAACACGTGATACGACAAGCTTGCTCGACAAGGCAAATTCAAGTAAAATTACAAGCTTACTTGCAATGAGGTCTGTGTCCTTTTCGAGGAAAATAAGCATGTGTGTGATGAGCAGGGCCTCCTGTTTTTCGCGAAAAGATTTCACAACTATTTGTACTTCAAAACACGATAATTTTAGAACCAATAACGCGTCTTAGTTACCTGCCAGCCAATCACAGGTGTCCGATGTCGGGGTGACAATTATTCTGATTGGCCCAGTTGAGTAGAAAACGTCTTCTCACACAGATACGCAGCCACTATGCAAAGGAAATGCGCAAACCTGCACGCAAGAAGTTTAAATATAGTTTGTGCATAAATCTTTTCGCGGAAAACAGGTGGCCCTAGCGACAAGGTATATTTTGTTGTCATAAATTCAACGACAATAGTCTTTCCGCGGTGTCTTCGGCCGTTTTTAATCAAACCTTTGAAAAATCAACTTATGCATGACGTCTTCGTTTGTTTCCTAAACACGTCATGTATCACAAGCGTTTTATATTTATGTTGACATAAAATTATCTTATTTGTTATTCATATGAACTTTCACTTATATTTTATCTATAAAGTATAATGTTTTGTTTATAATTCATATGAATAAAACCAGAGAGATAATGGGTGTGTTGGTAATCCCAAGTAAAAAAATAGTTCATGCAAAATGTTATTAGACGGCGCGCACGAATGCGGTGCGTTGTTCTCATGATGTAATTGTCTAAACTTGTTTAAGCTTCGTTTGCTTGGGGCGGAGCAGTAACCTGAAAGTAGAACCTTAGTAGCGCTTTATCGCAGCAGAATACATACACCTTACTCGCGGCGTTGAGAATGCGAGTGTGGAGTTGAACAACCAACCGTCCCCGCACGCCCTCGACCGGTCATATCGTGACCACGCGGCGTTATTCGTGACGGCAACGCACGTAACGCTATCGATTACTCGACACGCCACGCCCGTGTGATGTGACGCTTCGTGAATACTTCATATAGGTCTCGTTGCACACTGCAGTTCTCAATAAAAGACATTCGTTACTCCTCCCCCACGCTCGACGTCATTCGTAAAGTCTATTCGCGGTTCCTCCACACTTTTTGAATCAAACCTTTGAAAAATCAGCCTTTGTATGACGTGTTTGGTCGTTTCCGAAGTATTCCACGTACTACAAGCTTTTTATACATGTGTGAACATTAAAATACCTTGTCTTTAATTAAATTGAACTGTTACCCATATTCCATTTACAAATTATATGATTTCATTTATAATTAATCTAAACAAAAACACAGAGAAAATAGACGTGTTAGTAAAGAGATTTAGGTGGCTCTAAACAGCAAGGTCTTGAGAGCCAATGAGGATGAAGCAAGGTGAGTATGGAGCAGCACTGGAATGAAAGGGCAACGGAGAAAGGATATCCCAGAGAAAACCCGCACGCCTAGTAAGAAATAGTTCTTACATTACATTGGGTGCGCCCTAATGCGGTGCGTTGTCCCGTCGGTGTAATTTTCTACACTCGGTTAAACTTTGTTTGCACGAGGCGGAGGAATATCCCGGAAGTAGAACTTCAGCAGGGCTTTCGAAAAGTTGGAAGTAACCGGGAACAACCTACACAGAAAAGGCGCAATGCTACTGAGGAACTATTGTTTACGAATTTTTTCATAAATGTCATTCTTTGAACGTTATCAAGTTTACCAAGGTAAAGCTTACTAATAATTTACTAAATTATAATCTTAAATTCCTTTCGTGACCTGGTGTTTTTAGTCTTTATATAGATTCTGCTTACGTCCTGTAACAACAGACTAAAAATGAGGTTGACTAATTTTCTTCTTCTAGGTACGTCCAACTCGATTTGCCACCACTGCTGTTAAAAACACATAATCAAATAGTGACGTGACATTTGTTTACATTCACTTTTCAATCATATGCGCATATCAATTTTCGTGGTTTAACATACAGCTCATTCGTTCGGTCACGGGATTGGTGTGGAGTGGAGAGCTTTGGGCGGCTCTTAACATATATGTCTTGAGATCCGATGAGAGCTACGCGAGGTGAGAGTGGCGCAGCACCGGAATGCAACGGCGGGGAAACGGGAGATCCCAGAAAAAACCCGCCGACCAGCGGCATAGTTCGGCACAATTCCCAAATGCGAAAATCCGAGAGCGACCCCACCGGGAATCGAATCCGGTTCGCCTAGGTGGGAGGCGAGTAGTCTAACCACTACACCACCGCGGCTCCGTTGATGGTGAGGATGATTGATGATGGCTATGAAGATTGATGGATTACGGATAATGAATGGTGGCGGATGGGGGATGGCGGATGATGGATAATAACGACAAGTGCAGAGCTGACGGCGGGCAACTTGCAGCGGCGACTGCAGGGTAAGTGTCGGCGTGACCTCTGCACGGAGACGCTGGGCGTGCGAGTCGCGTCGCGTCACGTGTGTCCGGGCGCNGCCAGCCCAGCCGGGGGGGGGGCCTTATTCTAAGTTATTCGTTTCGTTTCCTGTCGATAAAAATATTCGTGATTACTCGGATTTTAGTTTACTAACGAAAGAAGCTGTTCTAAGCGCATTCTGGTGTTCTTTTGACGTCACTATGTTCGGTAAGAAACACTGAACGATAACGAAGCCCTTCTGGCTTTTGTTGCCGAGTTTTATTATAAAAACTTGGCGGGTGTGTGTAACCGGTTTTTTTGGGATTGTGAAATAAGAGAATCTTTCATTTATGTGCCTTCTTGCATTACAAAAACATAAAAAAATATTTCAGAAAAAAAATTTTTTAAAGCACTAATTAACCTTTCTGTTATTAATTGTGAACAATGTAAGTAGCAGTGTAGCCTGGCTACTGTGAAGATATTTATTATTTTATTACAGTTGTTTATAATGAAATACGAGAACATAAACACCTATTTATTTTTTAAAAAAATTCTTTTAACAATGCAGTTCGTAAATTTACCGATAGGTAGCGTTAACCTGTAGATAATTCTTGGTAGTTTACAACAAAATTACTTTCTCTTGAAAATAACTCAGTGAAACTTCACATATTGATTTTAATACAATCTACTAGAAACACGACAGCATCTAGTTTGTTGTCCATCGCTTATTTTATAATCTTGGTATTAAAAATAAAAGAAACAGCGTGTTCGAAAATAGATTGCAACCAAACAGCAAAATGGTCATGGAGAATAATCTTGATACATGTGACAACCAAAGTTCTGTGTCCTTTGTCTTATCGACGTACATGCTAGCCCATTGTAACGCAGTGTATACGAAATTACAGCATATTTATCTGTAATACGTCACACGTCCAGCAGAGTTAAAAAATAGTACGATGTCGTCAGTAACTTTGACACACTAGAACGAAATTTTCCTTTTTTCCTAGAATACATTATTTATTTAATATTAATATTTAAAGCNGCAGTGTATACGAAATTACAGCATATTTATGAGTAATACATCACACGTCCAGGCGAGGTAGAAAATAGTATGTTGTTGACAGCAAATTTGACACATTTGCTGAACGAAATATACCTTTTTCCTAGAATACATTATTTATTTAATATTAATATTTAAACACGCCAAAAGCAAACAAAATATTTAAAAGGCTTTACTTACTGATTTGGTTTATTCATGTTTTCAAGCTGAAGTATTCACAATTTATACACAAACTCTCGTGATACAGTTAAAGTTCGTGTGCGTAGTGTTTCCATCTATCTTGCTTTCGATAACGAAAAAACCCGAACGTTGCCGTAGGCTTGGAGGGCTGTAACGAATTATGACTTAGAATACGAAATTGCCTTTCTCGGTGATTTTATTCGTTTCGAGAGCTTTCGAAACTTAACGAATAGGAAAATTAACGAATAACTTAGAACAAGCCCCCATTCCTCGAACCGGCCCGGGGTCAGTAGCTGGTCGACGCTGCGAAGTCACTCCTCACTAACACAGTGGTCAGTGCGGGACTTCCGCCGGCCGACCGACCGACTGTTGTTAGCTCGATCCCCACTCCGGTAACTGCCGCCCGCACTGCTAGTCTACCCTTCCCTACATATAGCTACCCCGTCACCCCTCTACTAGTTTCTCCTCTCCCAATAATAAAGAGCATGGTACCCACCTATTTTTCTCCTGTAGCACTTTCTCATAATGTATGTAACAATTTTTAATTATTTCCTGCCGAAAGGGTTTTTACGGTGTCTGTGCCGGTTTTTCCCTTTCTCTTCTAGATGTAGTTTAACTATAAGTACATTAGGGAGGTTTTTCATGGGCAAACTCGGCCATGGGAAACNGGAGGGCTGTAACGAATTATGACTTAGAATACGAAATTGCCTTTCTCGGTGATTTTATTCGTTTCGAGAGCTTTCGAAACTTAACGAATAGGAAAATTAACGAATAACTTAGAACAAGCCCCCATTCCTCGAACCGGCCCGGGGTCAGTAGCTGGTCGACGCTGCGAAGTCACTCCTCACCAACACAGTGGTCAGTGCGGGACTTCCGCCGGCCGACCGACCGACTGTTGTTAGCTCGATCCCCACTCCGGTAACTGCCGCCCGCACTGCTAGTCTACCCTTCCCTACCTATAGCTACCCCGTCACCCCTCTACTAGTTTCTCCTCTCCCAATAATAAAGAGCATGGTACCCACCTATTTTTCTCCTGTAGCACTTTCTCATAATGTATGTAACAATTTTTAATTATTTCCTGCCGAAAGGGTTTTTACGGTGTCTGTGCCGGTTTTTCCCTTTCTCTTCTAGATGTAGTTTAACTATAAGTACATTAGGGAGGTTTTTCATGGGCAAACTCGGCCATGGGAAACCCAACCCCTCTTTGCCGCGATGCACGTCTCCTTGCATGTTTTTTCCTTCCCTTGTAAGCGTAAGGGGTTAGCCCTGAGACGCAATAATCCCGTTCCTACCGCGGACTAACATATAACACTTAGTTTTAAAGTAGGTTAGATAAAAAAAAACTCTATTCGCGGTTTCCTCACATTTTTTGAATCAAACCTTTGAAAAATCACCCCATCCATGACGTGTTTGGTTATTTCCTAAATATGGCTTGTATCACACGTGTTTTATACATCTGATAACTTAAAAGTACTTTTTTTTTCCTAAATTCAACTTTCTTTATATTTAAAGTATAAATTTTAATATTTCATTATAATTAATATGAATCAAATAGTGAGAAAACCTGCGTTAGTAAGAAATAGCCCTTATGCAAAATATTATTACACTGAGTGCGCACGAATACATATAAATTTTACATATAAGTTTAATGGTGAAAGTCCTGTTGTGGGCACAAGCTAGGCTCTTTACTGTAAAAATAACAGCATTTATATAGGAAAGAAATTACAGTTGACGTTCTGACACCGCGAGGTGAACATCGATTTGGAAGCGCTGTCTCTTCATGCCACGAAGATGAATTGCGAATACGAAGGCCTGTCTTTGACCTCACAGATCATAAAGCCGCGACCTACATCATCGCTAAATGGTTGTCGTCAGTGCCGATTCAGCGATCGAGTTTTCACCAATAGTCAAAATTCTCTTCGGCATGAGAGAACGGCCTTTACGAAGAGTTCTTTTCGCGCGATGAAGCATTACGACATTGGTCCCACGCAGTTTGTGCAAGGCGATATATTGAAAGAACATATCGAGATCTGCAAGGATTCGTCTACTGGGAGTCAGCAAGTGTTGCCGGCAATACCTCTTGCTGCATCGATGGGTAACGCGATTCGACAGGCGATTGTGATGAGACAGTTAATGCTAAAGACGGAATGAGAGCAGTAGAGTCGGTTCGCGCAGAGTGTACACTTGAAAGACGTTCGCGTGAAAACGACGAACTTCAAAATAAACTGTCGTCGGGGGGTCAAAAAACTGATGAGTAATCAACTCCTGCTATGAAGAAAAGCAAATTTAATATTGAGGATGAAACAGGAAGTGAAGGTGATCATGAAGACAGCAAAGATGAAAATGAACAAGAAGACGGTTATAATGTTGAAAACTATGATTGCGATTTTCTCGATGCACTGACACACCTCTCCAAACACATTTGCTGCAATGAGCAACACGAAGAATGCTCTTTCTTGCAGAGATAGTCTTTCCATATAAAATGCAAAGTTATTTATAGCACGAGTAATCTCTTGACCGCTGGTGCTGTGTAAGTTTTTAGGTGAATTAGACATTTTTAAAATAAATTAAAAAAAAAAAAACATTTCTGACTGTGGATGCATATTTTTCCTACGTAACCGCGGACTATACCTACCACTAAGTAAGTTTGCTGAGTAACAGGGAAATAAAGGTTCTGTCTTACCCTCTCAAGACCTCATTGTTAATGCACCCGCCTTCCTGGAGCCTTTTCCCCACGTCTGAGGCCGATAAGTTCGGGATCGATAAGGGCGACACTGCCACGCGCATCAAGTACGCCATCGCCGCTAAGCGCAAGGCTCTGAACTGGCGTGCAGTGTTCTCGTCGTACTGCGTGTACCTATGGCACTTTCAGCGGTGACCATATTATTTCATTGGTGGGAAGTCTGTAGGAAGTTTCAGTGCAGGGCCCTTGAGTAGTTTATTATGTATCTGACGTGTATATCTTGAGGTACGGCGCTTTGGAAAAGCAGTGTTATGTATCTTGGAGTGCTCTGAACTGATGTTTGTGATGTGCGTGACGTCTTGAACGCACTAAACAGCCCTCGTCTGAAGTGTGTGTTCTTCTCGTAGATCATCAGATTGGACGCACGTTTAATAGTTTCGCGGGAACACGTGTATTTCGAGCACACTGCAAGGCAGCTCAAGCTCTACGCAGGCGGGAGCCGTAACAGCATCCCAAATCTCTCTTGCGTCTGCCTCCCCGTCTTATTAAAATGTAATTGCAAATAAGTGGCAGTGACTATTTTCAAAAGTTGATTCCAAAAATGCTCAAACAAACGTGAACAGCATATACCTTAAATTTGTCCTTATACCACACATTTCTGTAATATGGCGCTTTGAAAATGTCACGTTTTCTATACCTCTACCCTCCACCAATTTTTGAGCACCACAATATTTTTACAAGTTGGCGTCCCTCTTCTTACGTACTTTGTGACGGCGTGTTGTTACGTAGCACTAAGGTTAATTCTACTCCGGTTAGGAACAAAAAGAGTTTCCTCGTGGGAGAGTTTGGCATAGGGAAAATTTCCGCTGCTAGGTAAGCGCTAGTGTTCCGAAGAGGTCACTGAAAAATAACATTTTAAACTATGTGAATCATAAAAGAGAAAGTTTTCATTTAGTAAAGTAGTTATTTTATATTTAACTTATAATTATTGCAATTATTATTTTTTTAACGTAGAAAATATTTAAAAAAAAAAAAACAGGTACACGTGCGCCACTAGCGCTTACGTAGCGACGAAAAATGTTAATTGCCAAACTAAAACCATTGAGCTTCCCAACCTGAGTAGAACAAACCTTAGTGGTGCTCTAAGTATAGCGTAGGCGTCGCGCGCGAGCCGTTGTTGCAAACTGAAATTAAAAACAGTTCCAACAACATTTCCTCTAACAATGAGCACGCGGGTTTTAACGATTCGTGTCAAGGTCTGCCCGCCATTGTACGAGACGCAGGAGTGGGGCGAGAACCCCCGAGAAAGCAGGCCTGCTGACGTTCCTCCGCAACTTCATCGGGGAGCGACGTTCGACGTGTTCTTGCTCCTCGCGAGTACAGTATGTTCGCGGTAAAGTGAGCCGTTCTCAAGGCCGTGCTTACAAGTTCCTTTCAACTTATCTGTATCCTTTAGCCAACTGTTATAGGTTGTTCACGGTGAAGTGAGCAGTTCTCAAGGCCGTGCTTAGAAGTTCCTTTCAACTTATCTGTATCCTTTAGACAACTGTTATAGGTTGTTCACGGTGAAGTGAGCACTTTTGATGCCAACATCTGGAAAATGCCACTGTCCCTGCCGGCGTGTATTTTAACGGACACACTGACTGACATTCGCACAGTAAAGTTGGTAACGATGGAGGGAAAGTACTCCCGTGTCTTAACGTTGAATTAAAAGTTTCTGGAAAACAGTTGTGAATACAGAAATTATTTGTTTTGTTTTCTGTTTTTTTTATAAGTGTAAAAATTGGGAAATTTGTGAGACATTAAAATTTTTAATAATTTCACAGTTTCACTTGACCGACGCATGAATAAAGAGATCATGCCCGTGGCAATATTAATTTTTTTATATGGCGGAAGAATACACAATGCGCATACAAGAAGATCTTAAGCAGGGTTTTCAAAATTACTCAGTTTACCGTGAATAGCATATAGCATAAGATAATGCTATGTGACTANCTTGACCGACGCATGAATAAAGAGATCATGCCCGTGGCAATATTAATTTTTTTATATGGCGGAAGAATACACAATGCGCATACAAGAAGATCTTAAGCAGGGTTTTCAAAATTACTCAGTTTACCGTGAATAGCATATAGCATAAGATAATGCTATGTGACTAATAAACACAGTGTGCCTATTTTGTAGCTCTCAAACGCCAACGTCCGAGGTGACAATAGAATATAATTGTTTGGTTAATGTACCTGCTGGGAGGTCCTTAAGGCGCCCTTCTACCTGGCGCTTGAACTGGGTTGCAGAGTGTTAGAAATATACACGTTTTTTCAACGAAACTATTAAGCGTGCGTCCAACGTGCTGATCTACGAAAAGAACACACACTTCAGACGAGAGCTGTTAAGTACTTTCAAAAATCACGTACGTTAGAAACATCAATTCAGAGTACTCCAAAACCGCTAAAAACGGCCTTTCCAAGGCGCTGTAGCTCAAAATGCACGCATCAGATACATACAAAACTACTATAGGGGCCTGCACTGAACCTTCCTAAAGACTTCCCACTAATAAAATAATATGGTCACCGCTGAAAGTCCCATAGGTACACGCAGCACGACGAGAACACTGCACGCCAGTTCAGAGCCTTGCGCTTAGCGGCGATGGCGTACTTGATGCGCGTGGCAGTGTCGCCCTTATCGCTCCCGCGCTTCTCGGCCTAAACGTGGGAAAAAGTTCCAGGTAGACGGGCGCCTTAAAATGTGCCCCCATCACCGTGAATAGCCTATGGCATGACGAACCGTGGTATTATTAGCCTAAAATTCTTAACCCTTTTGGTTATGTGTTATTGCAAGAAACTATATTCCAACTTAACGGCGGTCGCCTCGCCTACCTTGCGCTTGAAATGTGTTGGTGCGTGTTTGAAAAATCAATTTTTGACAAAACTGTTAAACAGACCTTCAATAGGTTTACTTACGGAAAGAAAGCACATTCCAGATGTAATGAGGGGAAAGGTAATTTCAAGAAATCATACACGTTGGAATCAATATTTTCATACCCTCCAACATTGCTAAAAATATATATATATTTTTTAGACTGATGCATCTCAAAATACAGGAAGCACATACGTGCGAAACTAACAGAGGCATTCATTGGACTTTGCTACAGAATCGCGTCCAATAAAATTACAGGATCGCCGCTTAAATTCCCGTCGTTCTATGATCACCACGAAACCATTGCGTGCTTGTTCACTGCCTCGCGCGTAGACACGNGCCGCTTAAATTCCCGTCGTTCTATGATCACCACGAAACCATTGCGTGCTTGTTCACTGCCTCGCGCGTAGACACGATACCGCCTTACATACGAGTGAGTTAAGAGATTTGGGCGACTGTTGAAATCGAGGTCTTGAGAGCCGATGAGGGTGAAGTGAGGTGAGTATTGAGCAGCGCTGGAATGAAATGGTGGAGGAAACGGGAGATCCCCAAGAAAACCCGCCGACCAGCGGCATCATCCAACACGATGCCCACATGCGAAAATCTGGNAGGAAACGGGAGATCCCCAAGAAAACCCGCCGACCAGCGGCATCATCCAACACGATGCCCACATGCGAAAATCTGGAGTGAACCGGTCGGGGATTGAACCCGGTTCACCTTGGTGGGAGGCGAGCAGTCTAACCGCTCCCTTACATACGAGAATCGGCATCTTCCGTAGCGCTTCATTGATTTTTGCCTCACACAAACACACCTTTCACTAGGCAACTGCCTTAAGAAACAGATGCACATAAGTTGCATTTAGAACAGTTGCTTGGATTTTTATTATTTTGAAAATAAATATTAATGTAGATTACGTAGAAAAGTATTTCAATACACCCTGTAATACATTTTTTGATATTATGTATTGTATGATTATGACAGGCTGAGGAGAACAGAACTTCTGCGTTATTCGCGTTATATCATTTTGCTCATCAACTGCTGTTAATGTAGTTTTAGATTCTTAGAAGTTATTTAAACCATGGTTATTTTCATTTTCTGCGAATGGTTTTTTATTTTCCTGTGTATATTTTTTTTCCGATGCATCCCACAAAGATAGTCGTCCATCGTATTGTCCATAACCTCACATCACCACATTCTGCGGTAGCCATTTTGGTCGCCTTGTAAGACACGCGATGAACTGTGGGTAATATCGGCGTTGTTTGCGCGGATGACGCAGAAGCGGTGATGAACTAACTCTCTGATTGGTTGTTGAAGCAATCGCCTCTGTCTTTTCTGCGTGATCTGTAGACGCGTGAATCCACCTTCAGACGGTGGTCGTGTAGAAATTCAGTATAACGTGTCCTCGTTCACTTGCCCTCCATCCCTTCGTGTGTAATGACCTAAATGTTCCCTTTATAACGAATTCTTACTCCATGAGTGTTTCATTTTTTCTTTGTGACAGGAGCCGCGGTGGTGTAGTGGTTAGAATACTCGCTTTCCACCACGGCGGAACCTGGTTTGATTCCCGGCGGGGTCACTCCCAGATTTGCTCACGTGGGAATCGTGTGCCAGACGAAGCCACTGGTCGGCGAGTTTTCTCGGGAATCTTCAGTTTCCCCGCCCTTGCATTCCGGCGCTGCTCCATACTCCCCTCACTTCACCCTCGTCGGCTCTCAATACCTCTATGCTAAGGGCACCGCGTTCGAGGCAGGGAAGCGCGGGAGTGATAAGGACTACACTGCCACGTGCGGCTGATGCCCCTTCGCTCCTATGCGCAAGGCGTTGAACTGGCGTGCAGTGTTTCCGTTGTGCTGCACGTACGTATTAGACTTCAAGCGGCGACCCTATCATGTTATAGGTGGAAAGTCTGTAGCAAAGTTNCGTTGTGCTGCACGTACGTATTAGACTTCAAGCGGCGACCCTATCATGTTATAGGTGGAAAGTCTGTAGCAAAGTTCTATGCTGGTTCCTATAGTAGTTTCGCATGTTCCCGACCAACATGAGATACAGCTGTACGAAAAACCCGCTGTTAGCTACGTTGAAGGGCTCGGAAATAGCATTTATAATGTGCATGAAGTATTGAAAGTATTATATGTGCCTCGCCTGAAGAGTGTTTTCTTTTCGTACATTGGTATCATAGAGAAACGTTTAATGGTTTTGCACGTTTAATGGTTTTGCAAAAAAAAAAACTCTGATTTCAAACACACTGCAACGCAGTTGAGGCGACAAAAAGGCGCNACGTTTAATGGTTTTGCAAAAAAAAAAACTCTGATTTCAAACACACTGCAACGCAGTTGAGGCGACAAAAAGGCGCCGTCCTCAAGAACCGCTCAAGTCTTTCCACTCTCCGCTCCACTGCTCGTGACAGCTGCAAGTGGTTTTCGCAGCTGCGCAAAGCTGTAAACGCAGACAAATTAAACAGCCTACTTCAATAAACAGTGCAGCATCAGAAACCAACCGAGGGTTCGAGAAGGGTACATGTCGTGCACGAGCTTGCTGCACGTTTCTAGAACAAGAAGTCTGGTAAAGGCTCTCAGCTGGTCAATTTGGACACAGCTGGTGTTTTCGCGTGAAACACAGAGCTGTCAGTTGCGCGGTTTAACTTCAATGGCGACGAAGGTGTCATCTCCTGAACAACAAATTCGTCAGGATGGTGAGCTAAGGCAGCCATTTTGCTTGGAAACGGAAACCTGTTTTTATTTCCTTCTAAAACTATCACTTAGGTGTTTTCTTAAAGTGACGATATTTTTGTTTTACAATTTAAATTGACTCATTCCATAGCCTTTAATAACTAAGTCATAGCACCAAGCAAGATATAGCTGGTTGTGAAACGAAGAAGAAATATTAACAACAAATACGTATCATGCAAAACAATCAAAACAAGCTGAACAAAGGTCCCTACCTACAAACAAATCTCAAAGAAAAATCTGGTGAAAACTGTTTTCCCGCTATTTTTTTTGGAACTGTTCTTGTAACATTATAACCACAGAGTAGATGAGCACACGAGAGACGAAATTGCGCGGCTCAGTAGCGGAACAAGCGGTTGCTTCACCAATCGCTTGAAAGGCGTTGCAGAATGTTTGAAAAACACGTTTTCCTCGTGTGCCAAATGTGCTGATCTATGAAAAGAACTCACGCTTCATACGGGTGCTATCAGGACATCCTGCTTGTTAGAAACACCATTTAAGATCACTCCAAAATAGCTATATAAAAAAAGGCCTATTCAAAGAGCTGTATCCCAACATATACGCGTCACACATTCCTTCAGACTTCCCACCAATTAAAAGTAGGGTCACAGCTTGAAAGTCGGAAGGAGTGCAGTTCAGAGCCTCGCACTTAGCGGCGATGGGCGCACTTGACACGCGTGGCAGTGTCGCCCTTATCGCTCCCGCGCTTCTCGGCCTCAGGACGCGAAATGGAACTGCAGAGTGTCTGCGAGTGAAGCTCCGATATGGCGCGACCGCCTGCTACGCCACCTAACGGGGAACCCGCTCAGGTTGTCGACCCCTGGCCTTAAAGCTCACGTAAAACCTTGCGACACCGTGGCAAGTCCGAAAACCGCGTGTGAGTTCGCTCTGCAGCCTCGCCTCTCGGGGTCCGTCCGAGTTATCGCCTTCGCCGCCGTGAGGTGGGTCGTCCCGCGGGCCACGGGCGACCACGGACCCTCGCAAGCGTCGTCCAATCTCTGCTTCTTCACGCTTCTCAAATCAAACCTTTCAAAAATGACCTCATGTGTGACGTGTTTGGTTCTTTCCTAATTATGTTATGTGTCACAAGCGGCGTTTTATACTACAGTTAAGGGAGATCACTCCCCGCCATCTTGGATTTTGGAATTTTCGCTGTTAATTGCATCACAGACTTTGTACTTTATTTTGAGCGTCGACAAAGCGTGGGGCATTACATTTCACATGTTCTAAAACACGTATTTCTAGACTGCCGTTACCTAGACCATTTCTGTAACCGAAAGAAAGAAAAAAATATATATTTCTTGCCGGCATTCACTAGTCAAAAAATAATAAATTGTATAACGATGTAATAGTTCGATTAAGCTTAAGGGGCTATTATTTATGTCATATCGTGCGAAAAATTTCATTAAACGATCCTAAATTGAAGTTTTGGCAAAAAAATAGCGAAAACCCAAGATGGCGGGGACTGATCCTCCTTAACCTTAAAGTCCCTTATTTTTGGTTAAATCTAAATTTTATTCATATTTTATCAATAAATTATAATATTTCATTTATATTTTATATGAATTAAAACAATGGGAANATTTCATTTATATTTTATATGAATTAAAACAATGGGAAAATAGGTGTGTTGATAACGCCTAGTAAGAAACAGTCCTTATGCAAAATATTGTTACACTGAGTAAGCACGAATGCGGTGTGTTGTCCCTTAGGTGTAGTTTATATACTGGGATAANAAAATAGGTGTGTTGATAACGCCTAGTAAGAAACAGTCCTTATGCAAAATATTGTTACACTGAGTAAGCACGAATGTGGTGTGTTGTCCCTTAGGTGTAGCTTTGTTTGCATGAGGCGGAGGAATATACTGGAAGTAGAACGTTACCAAGGCTTCAAAAAAGCGTGAAGTAACCGTGAATGAACTATAGCTTGTACTTTACTACTGTTCAACCACACACATGGGAAATACTGTCATGGCTTTGTAAACACTGTTTACAGTAAAGTGAGCACTTTTTAAACCAACATTTGAGCAAAAATCACCGTCCATAACTATATGCTGTACGTGGTTGATTGAACACTTAAAAAAAATATATATTTAAAAAATTGTCACCGACCCTAAGTGCAGATACTTTAGCTGGCACACCCGCATACGCCCGGAAGACTTTGGTAACGAGGAGGGAATGTAGTATCACGTCTTAACGCTGACTTAAAAGCGTTTGGCAAACATTTGTGACTACTGATATAATTTATACACTATGTTTTAATGCATGCAAGATAAGAATAAGCAAAGTTGCGAAATATTAAATTCATAAGAGAAGCTAAATTGTTGCAAGAGAGACGCGTAAACAGTGGCGTCAGGACGTTGTGCGAAGCGTGTACTTGCCCCAAGTTTCACATCTTGGTGGCGCCGCAGACTTCACGAAAAGGTGCAACAAGAAAACAATATAGTTTAAGATTAATACACTATGTATATTTACTAAAAATGTAAATCAATAATAATATATAGATAATGGGGGATCTGGCGCAGGGGGTTAGGGGTTAGGAGGGTAGCAGCCATATGGCATCTGGTAGTAGGCCAGTGGACTGACCTTGACCTTCGACCTTATGCTATATAATTCCACCTCGCAGTCTTGTTTCTAGATTTTCCATTTTCCTGCTCTGTCATTCCACATTGGTAACTCCTGTTGTCATTCCTCCTCGCCTGCTCTCTCTCCAGCTGGATATCGTCTGCTGTTGGCTGCCATCTTGTATGTCTGTGTAGACCACCATCTTGTTTCGTCTACTGCCATATTGGTTCTCATGTCGTATGATAGGTGGTGCTAGCCGCCATCTTGTTGCCCACTAGGGGCGCCATCTTGGTTCCCACACTGTCTGTGTTAGTGTCGCTTGACGTCATCGGCTGCTAGGAACACTGGTGTTGGCTGATGGCTAAGGACTATGTTCCATGTGCTATACACAGACACTCGTCTCTATCGACGTGATATGGTTAAAAACAGTATAAATAGCTGTGGAGGTGAGGAGCTGCGAACTGCCGGACCTTGGATTGGTAGACAAACGCCCTTGTCTACTGAGCCACCAGGACATGGGCACCAGTACAGGTCTATATAATGTGTATATATATATATAAACAACCATTGGGATGTGTCTATTCAAGAGGTAATAGAAAATATAAAGTGCGAGGTTTCATCAGTTTGTAAGCTTAGTTATGCATGAATCGCGAACCATCCCGGCTAGGTCCTCGAAATTTTGTATGTAGGCACCATTATGCAATCTGATAATGTATATATGTTAAGCCCCAAGTTCTTTTATATGCATAGTTAACTTTCATTTGCAAACTATGGCATCTGGTAGTGGATGTGTGGATCAGTCGCCATCTTGGATAACCTTAAGCATGCCAAGTACTCTTTAATTTTGCTGATAATTATTTTTCTGTATACTAGTACAGAACGTCTATATCCGACTTACATAAACTTATAAGCATAGTAAGCCATAATTTCCCGACTGAGTCACCACAACATGGGTGCCAGTACAGGTCTAAATGATGTATATATAGAAATAATCTGTTAAGTTATACAACAGTTCTGTTGACAAGGCACTGAAAGTGCATAATTTTATAAATAAGAGGTTAACTTTTAAACTTGCAGACAAAAGTGTATCAAGCGACCTGTCTATGGATTCTTATTTTCAAAAATTATTTAATTATGACGTAACATTCATTAATTATACAAAAAAAAAGAATTTTATAAATAAAAGTTATGTATTTAATGTAATATATTTTATTTTACTTTTAAAACTTACAGAAAATATTATGCCGAGCAATGTGTCTTTGGATTCGTATTTCCAAGACGGATTTGTAGTACATGATGCCGCAACCATAGATTATGAAAAGCATAATTTTATAAATAAAAGTCATGTATTTAAATAAATAAAGTTTTATTTAACTTTTAAGTTAGTATATCGAGCAGCATGTCTACGGATTCGTATTTTCAAAGATAATTCAAATATTGCGTTAGAAAATTTGTGTAACGTGTAAATTTATGTTTACTGAAGTCAGTGTTAATTATTTTATACACATAAGAGCATGAATTTGAACATTAACACAATCACTGTTCTGAAATTTCCACGACTGAACAACGGGTGAATAAAATGAGACGGTCCATGGCAAAGTTAAGGTTTATTCTACTCAGGTTGGGAATATATAAAACAGCTACGTAGCTAATTAAAATTTCTCTCTTTCAATATTTACGTAGCTTAAAATTTTCCCTGTGCCAAAATAACCCGTAAGAAAATGCATTTTGTTCCCAACCTGAGTAGATACAACGTTAGCAATGCTCATTTTACTAACAACGGAAAGATAAAAAAAATTAAGTAGATCCTGAACTGAGCTTTAAATGGTGCTTAATTAACCGAAAACACCTTATTACAACGTTCGTCAGTCTAAAGCCTAGTAAAAAATTCTTCAGCTAATTGTTATTAAACATGTATAGTCCATTCACGGTAAAACTTTTCTGGAGCCCTGCTAAAGTTCTACTTCCAGGATATTCCTCCGCCTCATGCAAAGAGAGCTTAACCAAGTGTAGAAAACTACACCCAAGGGACTCCGCACCCTATTCGTGCGCACTATATATATATAAATATAATAATATTTTTCCTAAGAACAATTTCTTACTAGGTATTACAAACCCGCCTATTTTCTCCCTTTTTATTAACATATATTATAAATTAGATATTACAATTTATAAAAAAGATAAATAATTTCAGCAGTACGTTACTGTTACGGTAACATGTGACACGTGGCATATTCAGGAAACAACAAAGTTGTCAAAGGTTTGATTCGAAAAGTGCGAAGAAACCGCAGAATAGACTACAGCTAGTGTGCAAGTGTGGCTGTGGCCTTGAGTAGTCAGTGAAGATGAAATTATCGCTGACGTATCGTCGCTCGGGGAACAACATCCGCCACAGAGATTGTATGTCGTCGTACACTGAGGCACTCCGCCTGCTTGACCGCAGTTTCTCCTCGTCGCCGCAGGAGAGGCCGGAGTGTTACCCCCTCTCTACTAGCACTTTCATCCTATCATAATAAAGAGCATGGTTCCTATCCTTTGTCTCCTGTAGCATTTTCTGTTAAATATGATAATGCATGAAACAATTTTTTAATTCTTTCCTGTCGAAAGGGTTTATACGGTGACTATGCCAGTTTTTCCCTTTCTCTTCTAAATATAGTTTTAGCTATAAGTACACTTAGGGAGGTTGTCATGGCCACAATCTGGCCATGGCAGCCCAATCCCTCTTTGCCGAGATGCATGTCTCCTTGCATGATTCTCCCTTCGTTGTAGGCGTATGGGGCTTAGTCCAGAGACGCACTTAACTCCCGTCCCTACCGCGGACTCATAACACTTAGTTTTAGAGTAGTTAGTAAAAAAAAGCCGGAGTGTTCGTGTTCCGGACCTCGTCACGTCGTGCTGTCAGTAACTGAGAAGGAAGTGGCCTGCCTGGTTCTCCTCGCCTTGGGGTAGACTGCGCGCCCGAGGTGCGCAGTAGCCGCTGTGCCTGTCCCAACATCGAGCTGCTTTTCCATCATCCGTTCGCGGTTACTCCACACTTTTCCGAAGCCCTGCTGAAGTCCTACCTTCCAGGATATTCCTCCGCCTCGTGCGGACTGAGCTTTAACTTAGTCTAGAAAATTACACCAAAGGGGGCAACGCACAGAATTCGTGCGCACCCAGAAGTAATAATATTTCGCATGAGAACTATTTCCCACTAGGCGCTACCAACACACATGTCTTCTCGCTGTCTTTATTCATATTTATTGTAAAATAAATATTGTAATTTATAAATGATATTTACGTAAAACTTAAATATATCGAAATAAAAATTAGTTTTATGTTAACAGAGGTATAAAACGCTTGTGATACATGGCGTATTTAGGAAATAACTAAACACGTCATACATGGGGTAATTTTTCAAAGGTTTGAATCCAAAAGTGTGAAGAAACAGCGAATATACTATACCAATAAGACTATCAAACGACGTGGAAAGAATTTGACGTTAGAGCACAGTTTACGTAAACAAGTGCTTGGAGATTTTTGTACACTTCCTCTAACAAATTTTTAACGCGATTTGATTAAATTGAATTTGGTAAAAGTATTTCATTTGTTATAAAAGGGGGCTGCGGTGGTGTAGAGGTTAAACCACCCGCATTCTTACTAAGCGAACCGGGTTCGATTCCTCGATTCCTGGTGGAATCGCTCCCGAATTTTTGCATGTGGAAATCGTGGCGGACGATGACGTCGGTCGGTGGGTTTTCTCAGGGTTCTCCCGTTTCCCCCCGCTTTTTCATTCCGGCGCTGCTCCATACTCACCTCAATCACCCTCATCGGCTCTTAAGACCTCGCTGTTAACAGCCGCCCAAATCTCCTCACTCACTCTTATAAAAGAGCTTGTCTTTTGAAAATTAAGACACAAACAAACACGCTCGTCACTGCTGACCACGTGACTGGCAGTTTCATTGCTGTAGTGCAGGTCAATGTTGGATATATTAGCAGAAGACAAAGACCGGCCTACTTCATCTTTAGTCTATAGTCTCACTCAGGCCCCAGTTGCGCCAACAGGGAAAACGAATCCTTACCAAAGAAACTCGAAGTCGAGATTCTGCGTTCTTTCAACTTTGGCATTAAAAAAAAAAATTTACATGTTAAGCAAAATATTTACTATTATACCTGCACATCCCATACATGTACAATAAACAGTCATGTCGTTTTTCTCTTATGGTATTGTAGAAACACGTGCTTGGATTACACATTTTAATTCAGATGGTGGTAGCACTGGCTTGTCTATGTAGCTTTCACGTCCGACAGATCGAGAACGTGTATGTTCATGAACATGCGCATGAAATGGTTTATACAGTAACGTGATTATGGTTCATATTCTCTCAAGTGCATTCGTGGTATGAAATAACGGTATGAACGAATAAATCAATAATATCGCGCAAAAAAAAAACTTGGGAAGTCGTGCAATAAAAATAAAATACAGGCTGTCGACGTCATCCGTCTTGTCTGACAACATAAAAAAGGGAACATTTTATTTTACTTTGCGTTCTAGCGTTAGCAGTTTCGTAGAACCTACTACGGCAATCAAATGAGTAATATTATAAGCCGCGCTTTCGAAAATTCATTGATGGATACACCAGTGATGAATGTTCTGGTGTACAGCGGTGTAAACAGAGAGAGAGAGAATTCCCGAACACCCGATTGTTTTCTTATATTTGTGTCGAATGCAAATAAATAAATTTATACATACAAAATTACCCTGAAACAAAGGAAAACATGGACCTTGTGCTAAAGTACTTTTCAATAAATTTGCTCCTCCTTTTTAAAATATAAATAAAGTCTCACTTTTTTTCTGCAGCGTTTGTGTACACATTTAAAGGCACAGATATTTTCTCGTTGAAAATAAACTCGTGAGTGTGTACACACCACACACAAATATATATATACATGAATAATTTTACAAGGTTGTGTTCGAAAACTCACTGATTGATGCTCTGATGAACGTCAACTAGATCCACTGACATTTCAGGCCGGCTGAACCAGCGCGTACATCGATTCAACCGAACTCAACCCAAAACATAAATTTGTTCGTTTCCGAACGTCCGGTGTACGCCGGTTGACGCATCGATGAACTTCCGGAAATGCGGTTGGTTCTCTCGCTACACTGCTGAGTCGCGACTGTCGCCCTTTTGTGCTGCTTAGTTTCACTCGACACGCTCCAGATCTCGGACAGAGGAGCTGCAAGCCGAGCTGCGTTGCCTCTCGCTGGAGCAGCTGTCAAGAATAGTTATTTACATCTTTGAAAACTAAACTGCTGAGAAAATATATGCTTGAAACTGGTGCGGTAATTATCGGTAATCATCTCTACACGGTGAAAAATAATTCTAGTAAATTTTCTAAACTGTAATGTAAGTTTTTAACCTATACATAGCACGTAAACACCACGTATCAGACTTCAAATATAGGAATGTTGATGAGCATCCATATTACAGGAGGTTGGGAACTTCCCTACTCACTTGGGCTGCGGTGGTGAACTGGGTAGACATCTAGCAGGCGAACTGGTCTGCACTCACACTTTAGTAGCTAATTAATGTTATGCGTGTATCACTGTCACTCTACGGGTGCAAGCCTAGCGCTGTGTGTCCGTATAAAGAACGAGCATAATTAATGAAGCGGGAGATGGTAAATGACTATGGCGACCTGTTTTTTTCGCGAAGATATTTACGCTCAAGCTAGACTTCAACTTGTTACTTGCAAGTTTGCACATTTCCTTTGGCTATTGGCTGCGTGTCTGTGTGAGAAGACGTTTTTACTCGACTGGACCAATCAGAATAAATGTACCCTGACACTGAACGTCGGTGATTGGCTGGCAGACACTTTATGACGCGGGCGAGTTAAATCCAGCCAACCGCGGTATTGGTTCTGAACTAACGTGTTTTTAAGTACAACTATTCGTGGAATATTTTCGCGAAAAACAGGTGGTCTTAGAAATTACTGAATGAAAATGTGGTGAAAAAACAGTTTAAACTCGGGAGAGAAAAATACCTCTACTCTTTCTGATCAAGCCGAAATCTTCTCCCGAAAGATTCTAGGAGATCGGTAAATGACGTTGAACCCGGACCTAAGAAATAAAACCGCCCTACCGTCCTAACCAAATAGCCAGCCAAAGCGGTCCTAGTTAATTAGGCGTACGTCAAGGACCATTCCTGTCAGCTAGAAGAATAAAGTTTTTTTTTCTGGAAATGTAAAATAAATCCCGGCATTCTTTCTAAGGACAATTTAAACGAAGTGATTACAGAATCACTGGCAGGTAACATTCGCTTATTTTACGTACTACACAAAACAATAACGTACGCCTCGCAAGTCTTGCAGGTTAACCTTCAACGACCTTCGAAAGAAAAAAAGAAGTCTAACTTGTTTACTACGATAACATGCTCGGGTTGAACTCGTCGTGCAACATTGCGCCTTCAATTAACTGGATCAACGTAGGCGACGTTTATGTCAACGTGGAGTTTTCCATGGAATTATGCGTAGTTTTGACGTCGTCGAGCTGCCATCGGGGGGAAAACCGCGAACAGGTTCGAGGCAATCGTATTGCGTCGTTACTGTCTTCAACTCGCGCGTGATTCTCATTCTTTCATGAGGCCGCGGTGGCTGAGCGGTTAGGCTGCTCGCCTCCCACCGAGGCGAACCTGGTTCAATCCCCGGCCGGTCAACTTCAGATTTTCGCAAGTGGGAATCGTGCCGGACGATGCCGCTGGTCGGCGGGTTTTTTCGGGGATCTCCCGTTTCCCCCCGCCCTTTCATTCCGGAGCTGCTCCATACTCACCTCACTTCACCCTCACTGGCTCTCACGACCTCGCTGTTAAGATCTTATGGGAGCACAATTACTTGAGCATCGCTTGCCGTGCGTAGACGAGTTGACGATATTCTGACAGGGTGGTCACTGTAGTCCATTCACGGTTACTTCCAACTTTTCTGAAGCCATGCTACAGTTCCGTTTCCAGGATATTCCTCCGCCTCACGCAAAAAAAAATGCTTAACCGAGAATAGAAAATCACACCAAAGGGACAGCGCGTCACAATCGTGCGCGCTCGGTGTATTCTCCGTTTCATACAACTTCAGTAAGTTCTGACGGTTCTCGAAAATAAGTGCAGCCACGATGTATCCCTCCGCCACAGCTGTTCTGTAGGTGAATAAAACGAACTTTGTAGACAAACTACGAATACAATAGCAGGCACTGACAGGCTGACAACTTCAGTCAAGTACTTCGGCTACCACAGCCGGTTGCCATTACCAAATGCCTTATTTTTGTCATGACCACATACTAGTTTTGGTTCTGTTTATTTTATTAGTGGGGTGGGGAACTCTAGTTTATTTCGTGAGACGTGATTGTGTTGAGGTTATTCTCATGAGAGAGTGGCGAATGGAGCTTGCGCTGTTTTGACGGTGCAGTGGAAAATGTTGTCCGTACGGAAATAGCATTCAATTTTCTTCATCAAGAGAACTAAACTCGATAAACGTGTCGCTGTTCGTACCGATGCGAGAAATACTCAAATCACATAAAAATTGGATTTTTTTTTTTAATAGTGACTCTAAAGGGGACGTTTATTTAGGTCACGTACATTCCAAAATATTTCACAAGGACAAAACTCAATAAATGTTATGTAAACATTTTCAGCAAATTTAACTTAACACGTAAAAATCGTTAGATTTTCTATAAAATAAATAAGGGTAAAACAAGGTTTATTTTAAAGGCAAAATACATTTCAAATATTCTAACAACACTTTAAAAACACGTTATTTACAAAACACGCAAACTTACTGTTCACTTCGTAATTTCAAAACACGTGGCAAGCCTTGGATGAAAACTTCACTAAAATCACTTTTAACGGCCACTGATAAGAAATAATTTATTTGCTAACTTATTAGTTTAACAAAATACTTCATTTCTTTGAACCAACAAAATTTAAACTTCACAAGCATAGCGTAATTTGTCGCTCGCGCTTCATTTTCAAGGAAAACGGCGGACCTAGACACACAACAAACCCTATTACAAAGCGGCAGACACGTGTGGATATTTAATTTCGTTGAGTAGACAGTTATGAAACTGCTGTACCCATACTGTACGGAAATAGTCAAGACGAATCTTTTTCAAGTGAAAACTTTCCTATGGCACTAGAACCATCTACCAGTGCAGAAGAGGACACAAAGAAATCTGTGAGTGATCCAGCTGTAACAGCGCCTTCAACTGACAGTACCAAGAGCCCAGACATAGCTGCGAACTCACAAGTAACTACAAGGATGGCAACATTGATTAAACAGTTACGTAAAAACATTTCAACTGGAAACGCACACTCAGTAAATGTGCTTACAGACGAGATAAAATTAACAGTAAACTCGGTCCGGCTGATCTACTCCTACAGATGGGCAATTATCTTGAAAAAAGTGCCCTTTACACTTCTAAGATGCAGATAAAACACAGAACGATAAAGACGTGGGAGCAGGAATAAAGAGACTTTGTCACTAATCTGCGCTACAAGTCACGTTCGCTGTATCAGTCGAGGCTTAAAGAATGTTTTAGGCTGCCAAGCGAAAGAAATGTCAATAAAGGAGTGGCTTTGTTACGACATGAAAAAACGATCTGCAGGAAGCGATGCAGGATCTTGGCCATTTAGGACGAAGCTAGGAAATGGCGACTCAAGCACTTGTTTTTTTTTTTAGTAAGAGGCCTGACACGCTCGTGGATAATCGCCGTCGCTTATTTTTGTCCTCGGGGCCTGTGAAGTATGTCGGCTTGTTGCTGCTTCTAGATATGGTCGTCAACACGCTGTTTGAAATAGGGCTAAATACCAGAGTAGTTGTCTGTGATCAGAGCTCCACAAATCAGAAAGTTTTTGAGATGTTTGGAATAACTAGAGACATGCCTTACTATATGCACAATAATTTTAAAAAAATGTTATATGCCTCATTTGATTAAAGGAGTAAGAAATAACTTAGAACGCAATGATTGTATCGTAGAAGATGAAACCATTTTTTGGAAACCGATTGAATACCTTTTTATTACGGACTCCTATTTTGGAATTGCAAAAGTTATTCCGAAGATCAGTGCCAAGTATATTCGTCCTGGAACTTTTTACAAAATGAGCTTCTAGCTACTCAGGTGATAAGTCGTTCAGTGTATGCGGGCCTCGTGGCAGCTTCTTAAGCATAAAATGAAAAATATGCTATAAAACTGTTTACCGCCGAATTAGTTCTTAAAGTCAATGATTTGTTTTATAATTTAAATAGTGTGACAGCAAATGATAAAAACCCAAAATAGAAGACCCTTGAGTGCCGAAAACTATGGTTCAGGAACAATCTTCACTCACGACTTCAGAATTATGCGTTTATGCACGGAGCCTAATCGTTTCGTTGTTACAACTGGAACTTTTGTGTTAAATAAACACGGCTTTTCACCACAATTTCCACACGATGCTGTTTAGAATCAGTAAACATTTTCGTGTTTTTATTCAGGTACTATTTATTTGTGTTTAATAGTCTTACACTCTTTCTCAAAACAAAAAAAAAAACAAAATGACTACCACCACCCTCTATCTGATCGGCTAAAATTTCAACCTTTTGGAAACCTTCCATCGTAAATTGCGTTACAAAAACGTCCATAAAAACAGCCAGCAGATGGCGAAGTATTTCACAGAACGATCCACACAAGCGGCCATGCAGGCTTGTATGGAATCGCCCAAGGAATCTTTTACCGTGGCATAAAGGCTTAACGATTTCATGCTGCAGGGAGAAAATAAAATTCCTTTCGAAAAATAATACGCTTATAATTAGAAATATAATTGATGCGGCAATACAGCGAAATGCGCCCTTAACGTTTTCTATCAAAGTTTTTTCTTTGATTCCACATGTTACAAAATTTAAAAAAAAGAGATGGGGTTTACGCTGCGTGGTTGGCAACATATAATCGTTAGTGGATCGGAATCCGGCCGGCTATTGAGAACCAGAACACCGTGGCCCAGCCTGGGCGTGCACGCTCCTCGAGCCCGGGGACGCCGGCAGGCGCGCGCGGCGTCAGCCTGGGCGGTTGGCAGTCCTCCAGCAGGAAGCCGCCCACGTCTCGCCTGAGGAAACTGACCTACGTTACGGCGCCAGCATGCGGAGCGGACACCTGCGTGCACCGGAGAACCGGTTGCTCTTTCTCCCCGAAACCGTCCCGTCACTCACGGCGACTTCTCCGGTGCACCGCTCAACAGCAGGCAGCCGGCGTTCGTGTCGATTACAGTTGTGGCTGATGGGGTGGGGGAGGGGGTAGGGACCTGTGCTGGCATGTTGTGGCCCTGCCCCTGAGAGCTGTGCTATATCAGCTGAACAATACTTCTAGAAGTAGCAGATCGACTACACCTACATCAAGCTGCCTTACAGGGACCTGTGCTGGCATGTTGTGGCCCTGCCCCTGAGAGCTGTGCTATATCAGCTGAACAATACTTCTAGAAGTAGCAGATCGACTACACCTACATCAAGCTGCCTTACAGGGACGCGTGCTGGCATGTTGTGGCCCTGCCCCTGAGAGCTGTGCTATATCAGCTGAACAATACTTCTAGAAGTAGCAGATCGACTACACCTACATCAAGCTGCCTTACAGGGACCTGTGCTGGCATGTTGTGGCCCTGCCCCTGAGAGCTGTGCTATATCAGCTGAACAATACTTCTAGAAGTAGCAGATCGACTACACCTACATCAAGCTGNCTTTTCCTTCCTGACATGGACAACCCACCCGACATGTCTACCGTCACGGATTTTCTCCGGCGACCTCGCCGGTTTTGCCATGACACTACCGCGGGCCTAGTCCTTAGTTTGATTGGAGGGGAGGACCAGGGCATGGACGCAGGCTCGGTACTCCAAGACCTCACTTCGCAGATTGGTGCAGGTTCCTCCTACGCCCAATCTCTGTTTGTAGAGCGTATAGGCCTACGGGTTGTTCACGGTAAACCGAGCACTTTTGACAACTCTGCTTGAGATCTTCTTGTATGCACGTTGTGTGTTCTTCTGCCTCGTGTGAAATTAACATCGCCACTGGTTGGCGGGGTTTTCTCGCGGATCTTCCGCTTCCCCCCGTCCTTTCATTCCGGCGCTGCTACATCACCTCGTTTCGCCCTCATCGGCTCTCAAGACCTCTGTGTTAAGAGCCGCCCAAATCTCTTCACTCACCAAAACGTGGAAATGGCGCACGACGTAACTATTTTGAGGTTATGCACGGACAAAAGGAATGGAACAGCCAGTCTGTCCACTGAAATTCAACAATTATATTTTTGGACAGATTGTCTCCCACCTAAAGTTGAACAAATCCAAACTAATAGGTGTGATGAAGGTTGCTTCAAACCAAGATGTTTAACCAGATTTTGAAGAGATTCCAGGCTTCTAGTAGTACTTTACGTTTTCCTGATTCCATGACTGCATAGTAATTGGTTTCATTGTATGCATGTATTTGTACCACAATCAGTTATCAAAGTTTAAAATACTATATAAAACTAAACATCTTTTCCGCTAGGCGGCCCGTCGTGCTTCCTCCATTACTAGAGACCAGAGATTTTGGCGAATTCATTCCGTGGCGAAGTAGACTTCTAACACTGGTTCTTTTCTCCTACTATTGTGAGAAACAATCAGGAATCAGTAGTGCGAGTTGAACAGTCCCGTGTTAAGGCCTCACTTCATCGCAGCAACCTATTAGCAGGCGATAGTGCCGAGTGTATAGAGGAGTGTGAAGTCTAGCTTACCGCCAGATCTATCACTACGTAGGACCACCTGATTTCCGCGAGAAGATATATGCACAGACAAGATTTCAACTTTTTGTGAGCAGGTTTACACGTTTCCTTTGGCTATTGGCCACGTGTATGTCAGAGAATACATTTTCTACTCAACTGGACCAATAAAAAAAAAAATAAAAAAAGCTATCCCGGCAGTTGTCCGTGATTGTCTGGCAGACACCAAAGACGTGTGCGAGTTAAAATCACCCGACCGCGATACTGATTCTGAACTAATGTGTTTTGGAGTACAAATAGCCTTGGATCTTTTCGCGAAGGAAAAAAAAAGGGTGGCCCTATACTCGTGGCTCGAATGATTACACGTCAGTTTGCGTTGAGAGATTTGGGCGGCTCTTAACAACGAGGTCTTGACAGCCGATGAGGGTGAAATGAAGTCAGAATGGAACAGCGCCGGAATGCAAGGGCGGGGGGAAACTGGGAGATCACCAATAAATACCCGCCGACCAGCGGGCATCGTCCGGCACGATTCCCACTTGCGATGATCCGGAGCGACCCGGCCGGGGGTTCGCCCTGGTGGGAGGCGAGCAGTCTACCCGCTCAGCCACCGCGGCCCCCGCCACCCCTGCTCTGCTACACGTCCACGGGCGCGGGCCTGATGGTGAGTAGGAGAGCAGCCAGGGACGGCGGACTGCAGCACTCAAACATGCCTGGAGCCCGGAGGCTCGGTTTTACGATGTTTACAGACGTCTGCGCACAGGAGGTGAGGCCTCAGAAGGCAAGAGATTGCTGTGCTTGCAGCCGGCCGCGAACACTGTAAAAAACGCTTTCTTTGCTGCAACACATAACTTGTTTAAATACGAACCACTGCAAAGCAGCTTTGCCACAAACATGATTTTTGTTTGATCTGTATGGTAATGTCTGTGATAACCATGCATTGTCGTCACGGTAGTTACGTGGAAGCTTCTGTGGTAATGTCAGTTACACTGTAAAGAAAATTCGTGCTCTGACAAACAAACGCAATTTGTAAATAAGAGAGAAGTTACAATATTTCAAAATAATACTCGCTAGAAAGCTAGAGCGGCTCCGCAATTCGAACGCGCGTGCCTCGGGTTACCAACTTAACGCCCAACACCACAAGACCACTGGCTTCTTGCGTTCGAACTACTTTTGACAGGAGTGTTATGTGAGGTAGCAACTTGGACCAGAATACAGCGCCATCTATTGGGAAAGATTGTGATTAGTGGCGTGGAGAATCGCAGAAACTTCAGAATGACAAACGTCTGCAGGAGGACAATAAACCTGCTCAGCTGCAGAATGCACTTATTGGTTTAAGAATGTTAGCATTGTAACAACAGCCACGTACAAAAAAACCTCAATAAAGTGTTGCCTTTGGTACAAAGTAATGTTTCTTTAATATGAACAAAAGAAGCTCAAATAACGTTTATTTCTTTACTATAAAGAAAGGTTATATTGCCATAAAACAAAAACGTATTAGCAGCAAACTTATGTTTGCGTAACCTTCTCTTTGAATTGAAGCTACACCGGGTTGCTATAAACAAAACAGCCTCAAAGAAATGGTTTTCTTTGTCGTACAGAAAACTATGTGTGTATATATATTTTTTTAAATTTGAATTTGCCCTATTTAAGAGCGCTGGAACCATTTTGGCTGAGTTTTCTTGCTGCCCAATATTCCTTCATGAGTTGTGACTGTCTTTGTTTTCTTTCCTCCGTGAAGGTGTAGTTGTTTTTCCTTCTGATTTTGGGTTCAAATTTTGCAGTGTCGACCAATCTTCTGAAGGTTTCACGGTATCTCGTGTTTTATTATGTAATTGAAAGTGATTTTAGGTCGTTTCTGACTTCTTGTAGCCAATTGGTGGGTGTTTTTNATGTTTCTTTAATATGAACAAAAGAAGCTCAAATAACGTTTATTTCTTTACTATAAAGAAAGGTTATATTGCCATCAAACAAAAACGTATTAGCAGCAAACTTATGTTTGCGTAACCTTCTCTTTGAATTGAAGCTACATCGGGTTGCTATAAACAAAACAGCCTCAAAGAAATGGTTTTCTTTGTCGTACAGAAAACTATGTGTATATATATTTTTTTTTAAATTTGAATTTGCCCTATTTAAGAGCGCTGGAACCATTTTGGTTGAGTTTTCTTGCTGCCCAATATTCCTTCATGAGTTGTGACTGTCTTTGTTTTCTTTCCTCCGTGAAGGTGTAGTTGTTTTTCCTTCTGATTTTGGGTTCAAATTTTGCAGTGTCGACCAATCTTCTGAAGGTTTCACGGTCTCTCGTGTTTTCTTCTGTAATTGAAAGTGATTTTAGGTCGTTTCTGACTTCTTGTAGCCAATTGGTGGGTGTTTTTAGACTGTTGTTGTGATCGAAAATCTTTTTGGTTAGTCTGTAATTGTCCATTCGTTGTAGGTGGCCATAGAATTTTAGCCGTTTTTTTCTAATGTTCTCTGTAATTGGTTCTACTTTGGTATAAAGTTCGTTGTTGCTTTTGCATCTGTATGTTCCGTCTTCTGTTCTTCTTGGGCCTAGAATTTTCCTGAGGATCCGTCTCTCTTTTTTCTCGAGTTCTTCTCGTTGTCCTACCTTTTTTAATGTCAAGGTTTCTGCACCGTATGTTGCTTGTGGCCTAATTACTGTTTTATAGTGTCTGATTTTGGCTTGCCATGAGATCGTATTCTTGTTATAGCGATCTTGAGTGGTTCTGAACGCGTTCTCCATTTTTTGTGTTCGGTTTGTGATGGCAACATTGTCTAGACCGTTGGTCTGTATCCATTCGCCTAGGTACTTGAATTTATTGACCCGTTTGATTTTGCCGAATTCTGTGATGATGTGTTTTCCTGTTGGTCTGTGTTCCATATATTCTGTTTTCTTGTAGGAGATTTGGAGACCAGTTTTTGTGGCAATTTTGTGGAGTGTTTCAATTGCGACTTTGGCGTCGGTTGTGTTTTCTGATAGGATGGCAATGTCGTCTGCGAAAGCGAGGCATCTGACCTCAAATTTCTTCTGGCCTCTCCCAAAGGTCAGACCCTGGATTCCGAGTATCAGTTCGGATGGGGATGTAAAGTTTGTGATCGAGTTGGTTAGGTTGGTTTTAACCATGAAGGCCGTGCCAAATAGTGTTGGGACATTTTTTCATTTGGTCGCTGGTTTACCTTTATAAATACGGTAGCCGTTGGATTCAAACGCGTTTTGGTCTGTGTATCGTGTATGTGTATATATATATATATTATTTTTTTTTAGAGAAAAGAGCACACAACCACAAGAGAACTACAAGCGGATATACTTGGGTGGGAACCTCACCTCGCCATATTGGATATTAGGTTGTTCTAGCTTATTATTGTTTTTAAAAAAGAAAATTCCTAAAGTACCCTTAGTGTGGGTTACTACTGACCTAACAGAAACCTTAAACAGTGTGCTTAGAATATGAACCACTGTTTTCAAAGATATTATTGGTTTATGGCTGCAGTGTGGGTCGTGTGCGTTCTTGGCTTGACTTAAGAGATCGTTATATTTTATATCTTAATTACAGGTTAAGACGAAGTAGCCAATCAGAGCAAAGTGACAGTTGTTGGCGGGGAACTGTATTTACATCTTGGATTCAGGGTATGTCGTATCGTGAAATCGTATGCAACGAATTATTTTAATCGCGAGACAGTATCCTCTTTATTTAAAGAACCGTTCATGGTCATGTTTTGTTTCTTTGAAAAAGGTTATTGAATTCGCTTTAATTAAACCTTTTCAGATTTATTGACGCAAATGCACAATGTTGGCATCGGCTTTCCCTTCTATAAGATATCGCGAGTTTTTTTTCAGAACGATCGAACAAGCAGTAACCACAAACAATTAAAATTTGTGTAAATAATCTTCTTGTCCATTTTTTCCAGGTTACGTCGGCTGCTTTTGTCTCCTGTGATTCCGATTGGCTAGACTCAACAGTTGCTAGATCGATCACAAAATAAAAAACTTTTTTTTTCGTGTGCTTAACGAGTCATGAGTACAATTCTTAGTTCTTCAAACACACTTATGTCCCCGAGGACATTAAATTAGTAATAAGGTATTTAGGGTATAAATTTCATTTAATTTTCTTTCCTCACAGGCTATTCAGCATCTCTCTTAGAACCAGTAAAAACCGGTTAGTGTTTGCACCTGCCGACACTCACTGGCAGCTCATTTCCCTTTCTTCAAGTCTTCAGGAATCTTATGGTGTCTCGGGAAGAAGGGGTGGGGGGGGCTCAGTTACGCCACTTCCCTCATCAGAGTGAAGTGCAAGCATCACTCTGGTTAAGCCAGCGACAATTAATTAATTAAAGAAGATGGCCGCCCCTTCTCTACTAGTCTTTCTTTCCCACTAATAAAGAGCACGGTTTCAACCTCTCTGCTTCCCGTAGCAAATCTATTAATGCTTGCAACACGTTTTGAATTCTTTCCTGTCGAAAGGGTTTTTACGGTGTCTACACCGGTTTTCCCTTTCTCTTGTTAGTTACAGGTTAACTATAGGTACACACTTGGGGAGGTAGTCTTGGCCCCAATCGCGGCCATGGCTGTCCAATCCCTCTCTGCCGCGATGCATGTCTCCTTGCAAGAATTCCTTCTCTTGAAAGCGTAAAGGGGCTTGCCCTGAGACGAAATTAGCTCCCGTCCCTACCTCGGGCTCACACTTAACACTCTTAGAAATAGGGTAGATTAGGAAATATCATCCGTTCACGGTTACTTCACACTTTTCTGAAGCCCTGCTAAAGTTCTACTTCCAGGATATTCCTCCGCCTCGTGCGAATTGAGCTTAACTTAGTCTAGAAAATTACACTAAAGGGGCAACGCATCGATTTTCGTGCGCACTCAGAAGTAATAATATTTCGCATGAGAACTATTTCCTATCAGACGCTACCAACACACATGTATTCTCACTGTTTTTATTCAAATTTATTGTAAGATAAATATAATAATTTATAAATAATACATAGGAAAAAATTAAATTGATCGAAAAAAAAAGTTAGTTTTATGTTAACAGAGGTATAAAACGCTATTTAGGAAATAACTAAACACGTCATACATGGGGTAATTCTTCAAAGGTTTGATTCCAAAAGTGTGAAGAAACAGCGAACATACTATAGTCTTAGTTTTTCAGTATTTAATCGTAAACCCACCTTTACACCCAGCTAGTTATTGACCGTATGTTTCCAACCCTACTGATTTTTCGGTAGATGTACCGAAAATGATCTTTGCCTACCGAGATACCGAAATAATTTAATTTCTACCGATTTCTCTCCAGCCAACAATAAATCCCAAATAATCCATCAAGAAGCAGCGATTAGCCGCAATGTTAGGTTAGCATACAACTTATGATATTATTTCATACGTATTTTGATTTATGAAGTACTTCTTCCTTATAAACAAAATGTGAAGTGACGGTGAAGGCAATGGATATAATAATATTTAAAAAAAACTTGCCAGTGTGTTAAAATTAAAAAATTATAATAAAAATAATGGAGCAAGAGCCGACAGCTATTAATTAACACACATGCACTCGTTCGTGAAGAAAAAAAAATGCACATGCGCTGATTGATGTAAGCGTAAAAGAAATTACAAAGTAAACAACGAAGAAAATACACTACAGAATTTCATTTCGTAAGGATTACGTAACATTATACACTGAAGGGCCAAAAAAAAAAAACTGGTATAGGCGTGCGTATGCATATAACAGTGGTATGGAACCAATCAGAGTAACGCGATGCGGTCGGCAGCTAGATCGGTTACTGCTGCTACAATGGCAGGTTATCAAGATTTAAGTGAGTTTGAACGTGGTGTTATAGTCGGCGCACGAGAGATGGGACATAGCATCTCCGAGGTAGCGATAACATTTGGATGTTCGCGTACGACCATTTCACGAGTGTACCGTGAATATCGGGAATCCGGTAAAACATCACATCTTCGACATCGCTGCGGCCGGAAAAAGATCGTGAAAGAACGGGACAAACGACGACTGACGAGAATCATTAAACGTGACAGACGTGCAACCCTTTCTCAAATTGGCGCAGATTGGATTTGTGGACTGCCCTGCAGGATTCATGGTGTGAATTGCCTCCTGCATACCTTCAGACATTAGTCGAGTCCATGCCCCGTCGTCTTGCGGCACTTCTGCGTGCTCGTGGGGGCCCTACACGATATTAAGCAGGTGTACCAGTTTTTTTGGCTCGTCAGTGTATATAAACCACTAGAATAGTTCCTAGGGTCATTGTAGGGAACATTGGTGCCAACCTCTTCTTTTTCGGACGTTATAGCCATACCCACGTTCATTTTAATATTATCATTCNGTAGGGAACATTGGTGCCAACCTCTTCTTTTTCGGACGTTATAGCCATACCCACGTTCATTTTAATATTATCATTCTATCCCTCTCTTACCGTAAAAATATTACTTTTAAAAATTTTAATAAAAAAAACTATTGCACTACATATTTATATTTTGTTACGAAAATTTCTGTCAATAAAACATATTTTAAAAAGAATGAGCCTTCATATATATATATATATATGAAGGCTCATTCTTATATTCATATATATATATATATCATATTTTCTAACAAAATCTACCGATTTTTCAGTTAAGTCTACCGATTTATGTTTTGACAGGGTTGGTATCGCTCCGAACTACCAACTCATAATTACATCACAATATTAATTTTGCCAAAATTTTGCAAAATAAAAATAATAGCTTTACAGTCAACCTATATTTAAATCACTCTCACTTTATTTCTGCGATTTGAACAACAAACACTCGTGAGTTAGTTGTGTGTGATTGGTTAAACCTCCACGTTGTATCTAAACTCACGTGAATGTAGTTCGCGTTTTTGAGAACTTCTCGTGCAAACTCTACTACCTAATTTTAAAAGAACTAATTTCATTTTTCGTGATGATATTAACTGTTTACAATCGAAAAAAGCGTGTTTCTGCACTGGTTGTTTCTCTTGCTTCTTTGTCGAAATCATTCGACAGTCGTTAGCTGCGACACGCGCATGCGCAGTGATTTAGACGGTTCGTAACGACGGTTCTGGCGTGTAGCGTGTTTACAACTTGATAAGTCGTGGTAGTTCCTTGAACTGGCGTGTCGATAACGCGAGCCGCATGCTGACAGTGACGAGTGTTGAAAATTGGCGGAAAGATATGTGTTTGAAATGTTTTTAACTACCGTACCTTTCTCGGCAGTATTCTACTTTGCCTCTGAGACAAGTAGCTACAGATACTTTCAGGCCAGTACCGTAGATATGTGTTTTTGTTTGCAAGAGGCCCAACCTGTGAAGTGTTGTAAAGATAATATATATATATATATATTAAAACCAGACAATTTAGTTTTGCTTACTTTGAGTAGAAGTTCGTGTAAAGTACTTTCCATAGTCATCGGTTATTAACCAAATAATTTTTTTTCTTGCTTCGTAATTAAATCATTAAATGTTACAATATCCGCAGTAGCTTTCTTTCCTAGAACGAAAACAGAACGGGCGATTTGATGGGTACACACGAGTTGCTGATATATTCCTAGGGACTATTTATAGGGTTTCTCCCGACTTTGAGACCCATCAGTTATGGACAGACTGGAGTGAGGACACTGTTCTGGGGAGAAAAGCTACAATACCTTGCGCAGGGAAGAAGGTTGAACTGTAGAAAAAAAAAATACTGCTTAGCTTCGCTGCATTTCATCTCCTCTAAGAGTTTCACACATTACAGATATTTCAGTATTGAGTGGAAAATCTAATCTCTATTTATTTGTCTTCAGATGAGTCGGTTCCCCTGGGCCACCTCCCTTCGCTGCGCCGCTTAAGTTGCAGGTGAAATGTCTGGCGTGTTTTTTTTCTAACCTACTCTAAAACTAAGTGTTACATGTTAGTCCGCGGTAGAAACGGGATTATTGCGTCTCGGGGCTAACCCCTTACGCTTACAAGGGAAGGAAAAACATGCAAGGAGACGTGCATCGCGGCAAAGAGGGATTGGGTTTCCCATGGCCGAGTTTGGCCATGAAAAACCTCCCTAATGTACTTATAGTTAACTAACTACATCTATAAGAGAAAGGGAAAAACCGGCACAGACACCGTAAAAAACCGTTTCGACAGGAAATANCTAGAAGAGAAAGGGAAAAACCGGCACAGACACCGTAAAAACCCGTTTCGACAGGAAAGAATTAATAATTGTTACATGCATTATGAGAAAATGCTACAGGAGAAAGATAGGTGGGTACCATGCTCTTTATTATTGGGAGAGGAGAAACTAGTAGAGAGGTGGCGGGGATGTCTGGCGTGTCAACCGCAAGAATTATCAGTGCGCATAAGGAAGGTCGTCGCAATACCTCTCTAAGTTGCGTCATGCGCGTGTACTAATGCAGTCAGCAGTACGCGATACAGCTGCCGTCAAATGCCGCGACTGCATATNAAGTTGCGTCATGCGCGTGTACTAATGCAGTCAGCAGTACGCGATACAGCTGCCGTCAAATGCCGCGACTGCATATAAAACACGCTGTTAGAAAAATAGGATTTGGAAACTGGATGGCACTGAACGTGATGGTGGACATAATTATTACAAATACGTCAGAAATCTCGAGACAGAAAACAAGANAAACTGGATGGCACTGAACGTGATGGTGGACATAATTATTACAAATACGTCAGAAATCTCGAGACAGAAAACAAGAAGTGATTACACCCTGTGCTAGCGCTGGAGTCCTTAACAAGGAAACTTTTGTAATAAGCACGCACGATCGTTGTCCGCGACGAAATTATGTAACTGTATGTTTACATCGCATCGGAACTAAAGTAAGGGTGAAAGTGGTGTGTTGACTTAGTGTTCACACAACGATTAAGTGTGGCATTGTTTGACGCACATGACACTATTACCTACACTAAATTCTTGCCCTTAAGGCGCCCGTCTACCTGGCGCTTGAACTGCGTTGCAGTGTGTTCCAAATACACGTTTTTCAACGAAACTATTAAGCGTGCGTCCAACGTGCTGATCTACGAAAAGAACACACACTTTAGACGAGAGCTGTTAAGTACTTTCAAAATATCACCTACGTTAGAAACATCCATTCAGAGTACTCCAAAACCCCTAAAAAACGGCCTTTCCAAGGCGCTGTAGCTCAAAATGCACGCATCAGATACATACAAAACTACTATAGGCGCCTGCACTGAACCTTCCTAAAGACTTCCCACTAATAAAATAATATGGTCACCGCTGAAAGTCCCATAGGTACACGCAGCACGACGAGAACACTGCACGCCAGTTCAGAGCCTTGCGCTTAGCGGCGATGGCGTACTTGATGCGCGTGGCAGTGTCGCCCTTATCGCTCCCGCGCTTCTCGGCCTAAACGCGGGGAAAAGTTCCAGGTAGACGGGCGCCTTAAGAAGCAAGAAGTAATAAATTATCTTATTTCGTGCGCAGTTTAAATACATAACTAGTATTCCTAATGCACCGCCAACTATACTGCTGACATTATTTCGCGCAGCTCTTACTTAAAATACACGTAGATACGGGCAGGAAATATTTTCAGTCCGATTTAAAATGTAGCTCAATTAACAGCTAACCAGCCACAGATATTAATTTTTTAAAATTATTTTATACGATTGTTGATCGCACTCGTTTGGCACGTCTGCTGGACCATTGCTGAACATAGCAGAATTGTTACAGGTCTGCAACTCAAGAGAAGCTCAACTACGTCGTTTACGTGCTTTTATTTCTCTTTGCGTTAATGTATTTCTGTTCTGCCTAAGCTGCAACGACCAGTCAAAACATAACTTCTACATTGCTGCCGTAATTTCAGACCTAGTACGGTCATTAAGGGTAACCTTGTGTCAGTCAGGGCATGAACAAACTCGGGATTTGATTTACACAGAATGCTGGAATGACCCTTGCATATTGTTGACTTCATTATAAATAAAAATTGTAACCATGAAGTACATATCTGAGTGAGGGGGGGGGGGGGTTATAATGCATTTATTTAAAATAANCGTTGTCACGTCAAAATGTGTAGTACGAAAATATCCGTACTGACACCATGTTACCTACCCCAAATGGCTGTAAAAATACATTAATTCCAAGGGAAATACATAAATATAGCTTTAAAACATATATTAAAGATGTAAAAGGAGTTACGATTGTTACGATGTTAAAATATCTAAAGATGCATGAAGGGGTTCCTGACGGAGCTGCATATGTACGATTTATGTAAATCGAACGTAAGTTGCTTTGCAAAACAAAACGATTGCCTCACTTCTGACACGACGCACGCGATTACGAGGCCATACGAGTCAACAAGGAACAGGTTTTTTTTTCTTCTGTTAAAGGTGTGGTGATGTATTTCTCCGCGATGTAAGTAGCTCTAATTGTGCGGTGTACTTCAAGGTGGCCGTGATCTTGAGAATCCACATCTCAAAGACGCTCTTGGGCAGGGACGTACGTGCCTTGGAAGCGGCATTTTCCTCTTCGTCATGGACACCTCAGCTCGCAGAAAACTGACCTCTAACGACTACTCCAAGGTCATGGACTACACACTCAACATGGATCAGTGAGAATTTCTCTATTTAAATCAGTTAACCCTTTCGTCCCCACATCAGCTTATGGCATTTGGTCTTGCGAATAAGAAATATTTTAATGTGTGCTGTACTTAAGTTGACAAAGCGCTTTGTTTCGTTATCACAACCAATAACATGTAGGCTTTGTGTTCTGCTACAGTGATATGAACCAGTCGTAAGGTAGAGCGGTAACATGGTTTACAAATCGCTTAGCCCCAGGGAACATCACTGTGCACTGAGCCTTGCAGTGTACAGCACTGGTCAAATATAACCTTCCTGAGGCAACATGTTGAAAGTTGTCTGCATTGGGCACGGAAAGATTAACAGCACATGACTTATTCAACAATCACTTCAGTCACTTTAACTGATGAATTAGTGAAAAAATTTCCGTTTTCCTTTACTTAATTTGTTCAGTGACACTTCCCACTGATTCCTGAACCATTTCATTCGTTGTTTTTTCAGTTATTTGGTTTTCGACTGACGTATCAGTTAAACAACGCGTATCAAATAAAATGACTCATAAACTAATAAAACAAAAAAAAAATTAATTTGAGTTTCGTATTTTATAACACCACTAGCGACCCGGCCCGGCTTCGCCCGGGTACAATTTAGTTTTAACAGCGACACACTGATAAATAAATTGGGAAAATAAAATTACAAAATACTATAATATACAACATACATACATACATACACGTTACGCCTGCCTCCAAGAGGGGTAGGCAGAGATTATGGACCTCCATTTACCACGATCCTGACATACCTACCTCCTTCGCCTTATCCACATTCATACATCTCTAACATAACAATATTATATGATAGTGGTTTAGAAAATTTCTTTGTATAAAACATTAATCGTTTTGCCTCCGACCGCCAGCACAAAAAAATTTCTGTTTGACGCGACACGCGAAAGGGCTACGTATAGTTGTCCGTGTGAAAAACATGCTCCACTCAAATCCACTCCAGCCACAATAAGTGTTTGACCCTGTGCCTTATTTATGGTCATACCAAAACAAACTCTTATTGGAAATTGGACTCTCTTAAAATTAAAAGGCAAATCCTAGGGAATCGTTGGTATTCTAGGTATTCAAACAGTTTCTCCAGTACCGCAGTCAGTTAGAATGGTATCTTCAATGAGGTAACTGTTTAAACCTTTTATTTGAAATCGAGTCCCGTTGCACAATTTCGGTGGATTTATATTTCGCAATAAAATTATGGGAGTTCCAACTTTTAAAATCATTTTGTGCGGTGGCATGCCAGAAGGATTCAATGAATTAAGAAATTCTGTGGGATAGTGCACAGCTTCTTCACTGTCGAGTACTGTATCTACTGAGTAATAGACTTGGGTTTGCGCATTGCATTTTGTAAGCACTAATTCATTAATTGTTTCGATTTGTTCATTAGTAGGCGATAATATAACTCTTTCTTTGAAACCCGATGGAGTCTTATTTGAAAGGTCGTGTATACGTTATCTATCAGTTGTTGGTGGTCGGTGACAAACATATACACAGAGGTGACAAAAGTCATGGGATAGCAATATGCAAATATACAGATGGCAGTAGTATCGCGTACAAAATGTATAAATGGGCAGTGCATTGGTTGGGCTTTCATTTGTAGTCAAGTGATTCATGTGAAAAGGTTTCTGACGTGATTATGGCCGCACGACGGGAATTAACAGACTTTGAACGCGGAATGGTAGTTGGAGCTAGACGCATGGGACATTCCATTTCGGAAATGGTTAGGGAATTCAACATTCCGAGATCCACAGTGTCAAGAGTGTGCCGAGAATACCTAATTTCAGGCATAACCTCCCACCATGGACAACGCAGTGGCCGACCGCCTGCACTTAATGACCGAGACCAACGACGTGTACGCAGAATGGCCAGTGTTAACAGACAAGCATCACTGCGTGAAATAACCGCAGGAATCAATGTGGGACGTACGACGGACGTGTCCGTTAGGACGGTGCGGCGAACTTTGGCTGTACTGGGCTATGCTAGCAGAAGATCGACTCTAGTGCCTTTACTACTTTACTAACAGCACGGCATCGCCTGCAGCGCCTCTCCTGGGCTCGTGACCATATCGGTTGGACCCTAGACGACTGGAAAACAGTGAATTGGTCAGATGAGTCGATTTCAGTTGGTAAGAGCTGATGGTAGGGTTCGAGTGTGGTGCAGACCCCACGAATCCATGGACCCAAGTTGTCAACAAGGAACTGTGCAAGCTGGTGGTGGCTCCATAATGGTGTGGGCTGTTTTTACATGGAATGGACTGGGTCCTCTGGTCCAGCTGAACCGATCAATGACTGGAAAGGGTTATGTTCAGCTACTTGGAGACCACTTGCAGCCATTCATGGACTTCATGTACCCCAACAAACATGGAATTTTTATGGATGACAATGCGCCATGTCACCGGGCCACAACTGTTCGCGATTGGTTTGAAGAACATTCTGGACAATTCCAGCGAATGATTTGGCCACCAAGATCGCCCGGCATGAATCTCATAGAACATTTATGGGACATAATAGAGAAGTCGGTCCGTGCACAAATTCCTACACCGGCAACACTTTTGCAATTATGGACGTCTATAGAGGCAGCATGGCTCAATATTTCTGCTGGGGACTTCCAACGACTTGTTGAGTTCATGCCACGTAGAGTTGCTGCACTTCGCCGGGCAAAAGGATATCTGACACGATATTAGGAGGTACCCCATGCTTTTTGTCGCCTCAGTGTATATCTCTGTTGAGAGAAATTTTTCCATGATCCATTGGAAGCTCTCCATTTCCGACTTTCAGTAGCATGTCAGCAAACATATTCTCATGTTTGTTTAGAGTGCTAGTTTTGTTACGTTGGGCCAAAGATACGATCTTTTTAATGATGCATTGACTTCATCAGCTCTAGTTCCTCTCGCCACCACCGGCAATATTTGACGAAAATCTCCTGAGAAAAAAACGAAGTAACCACCCATAGGTAGGGCTAGTGACTTTTCGCGTAAAAATAGGAGCACACAGTAGACTTCCATACTATATACACACCTCAGCTGTTGTTATACCTCCATTGGCTGCTGGTGCCGTGTCCCGTCTTTGACCAAGCCACTCAGGACTAAGTAACTCCGACACTGAACCTTCGTGATTCGTGCGCAAACGGTTAACACGGACCAGAACACTTTTTAGCCAACCAAAGAAGCTGGACGACCCTACAGTGCTTTGGACTGTATCTTGTCTCGAAATCTTTTCGCGAAATATCACTGCCCCTACCCATAGGTGTATTTGTATTTCTTAAATCACTCCTGGTCCTATCCAGAGCTTCGACGGAAGGTTTGTGCGATATAGTAGCCTCACCCCAAACTATTAATGAACAGTTCTGTATTAGTTTAGACGTGTTACTTTGTTTTGAAAAGTGGCATGCACTTGTGCCATCATCACAAACGTTCAGGGTAAGTTTAAGTGTCGCATGTGCCGTTCTTCCTCCTCCTAAAAGAGTGACTGCGATGCCAGATGATGCTACGACAAGGGTAACATTACCGCTAGATCTAACTTTAGTGAGAAGCAAATTAATTGAGAAAGTTTTACCTGTGCCACCCAGAGCATCGAGGAAAAACATCTTACCTTTTTTGTTTGTTATGGATAAGAGCAGGGCGTCAAACTGCTCTCTGATCGGGGTTCAGACTTGGCTATTTCTGTCCGAGGGTTTCTAAAAGTCGAGATTGATCATACGATGTCTCCCTCAATAATTCAGCATTTTTAAGGTCTGAATTAGCGTTGACTGGCAAAGGAAGAGCAAAATCTGTGATGGATTTGCCTGCTAGAGATACTTATTTTGTGTTTACTTCAATTAACGCTTCGTCGAATATGTTCTGGTTATAAATTGTAAATACGCTTATTACTACTTAAAGTTGCATTTTTTCGTGGAATCTAACGACGACAGCATTGTTCGTCTGTGGTATGCTACGAAACACTTTAAGTGACGACGAGCTCAGAAATGTTTAATTATTGACTGTGTTTTGGTAAAAACTTCCGCTGTTGCAGTACCTGCAAGAAGAATCGCCACAATTAATAACGAACAGGTTCCAGAAGATATAATTTTCACCTAAAGATAGATATATGCCACTACTGGCTATTTTGTAGATCATTTAATTTTACACAATTCTTTTTGTACATGATTTTGTTATATCTCTAAAGGATTAGGCAGCGTATTCCATGAGAGCGCGCTGGCGGCAAAATTTTTTCCCGACTCGATTCACTAATACCGTTAATTCTCAGCTCCCATAAGTCCTAGAACAATTTTTAATACACACAAACCTTCCTCAATAAATGCAGATCATAACAATAAAAACCGCATCCAAATCCGTTCAGTGATTCTCAAGATTAGCGCAGTCATACAGACAGACAGACACAGCGTAATCATTCAGTCTTTCATTCCGTTTTTATGTCTTTCGTTGTTACCTTATGTATTAACGTCCAATTAAAAAAATGTTAGATAAAGATTTGTGAATATTGAAATTATTTATTTTTCGTTCTGTATCAGAAAACGTGTAAAATATTAATTCGTCTAATAATATCGCGGTTTCACTTTACCGACACGTGAGTAAAGTGATCAGGTCCATGGAAATGTTAATGTTACGTATGGTGTAAAGATAAACAAAGTGCGTACGAGCAGATCTTAAGCCGGGCTTCCAAAAGAGCTCGGTTCACTGTGAACCGTCTATCTTACACTTCCAGCTCTCTGGCGGCTTCGCTCCACGTGTCCGGGTGGAAAAGGAGGTTCAATTCCGCGTGTGGTGGCAGCGACAGCCAATGAACAAGTGGCTTCTGCTCAAGTGTGTAGAGGACTGCGGAGTGACCCTTGGCAGTGCCTCTAGCCGTCGGTTATACCTAGTAAAAATGTATCCTTTCCCCACCAGACACGTACGTGTTCGTCTTTTCAACATTGTTCGCCATTCATATGGTTATTAATTTGTGTCCATGTGTGTTTACAACTCTACGAGTTTCTTTTGTTTACTCAATTACACGTTATATGAGCTTTTTATGTTATTATTTTCAAACATGCTGACTTCTGACCCACCAACGCATATGTAAACTCACAAGGCATTACGCAACACGACAGGCCTACCTATATGAACCCAGCGCAAAGATCTCCTACAAACTACGAGTATAACGCCATACATCATCGCAGTCATCCGAGAAAAAAAAAGTGAAGAATTTTGAGCACAAACTCAAACGACGCTCAAATCCCAAAGTAAAATAGCTCCTAACTTACATCACCGGCGTCAGTCCACCTTTCCTGCTTACACCACATCTCAGAGAAAATTACCACGAGCACATAGAAAAAAATCAGAAGTGTCACAACCTACAACCGAACAAGGACGTCTTCTCTCAGAAGACAGCTCTTAAGACCAACATATTCGGAAATAACCAAACCATCAGAAGAAACTAAAACTGAACAAACCAGTGGTGAAGACATCGTAATACCAAGAACAACATTAGTTCATAAGTGATCACCTCCAACTCAAGAAAAGAGATAAGAGTGGGTTTTTACTGGGGGGAACTCCTATTATCGCATTCCGAAAAGGAAAATCAATAAAAGAAAACCCAACATACCCAAAAATTTAATGTTAATAAAATAAAATCATGAAATCCGAATAACCTTCAATTGAAAAGCCTATGCAAACAGTAAATTAACAAACAACACCAAACACTAACAATCGATATTCACAAGTTCAGAAAATACACCCAGTTGCTCTAAATTCTGATAAACCATTAAAAATAAGATTGTCAGTAGACTTATTACTCTTCTATTTTCTTACAAATATTCACGTAAAATTTATGACCAGACACAAAAAATCAAAGCTAACACGACATAGAAGACTACTTAACGATATTTTTTATTTGTAACGTTTAAATTATACCTGTATTTTCCCTTGGGGGATTTACATTTTTTTTATAATTAGGTAATATTTGATTACGGTTACATATGTAAAACTGATCATGTAAAAAAAATAAGTTGAATTTCTAACTGTTATGTTTTCTATGCCTTGACTAGCTTGGTTTTTAAATATTGACTCCGAAAATTAAGTTATGGAGGAAATTACGAAAATCCAAGATGGCAAGGATACTCCTCCCTCAAGTTTAGGAATGACTTAAGGGCGTTGGCCATGGGAAAATGTGTTATTTTGTATTTGAGCCATACATTCTTCAACTTGTAGGCATTGTCTGCATCTACCTTATCATCAGATAAAATATTTTTAGACCACGATTTTTGCAAAATGACACGTCAAAGTCAAAATTTTGCTATTTTTGTGGTGTAAAAATAAAATAAACTGAACTATTTGCAGAAAATTTTAAAAGGGCATCTGAAAGATCTTGTCTTAATTCATTTCAAAGTATGTTAGCGAAAGTTTTTTTCTAAAAATTTAGGGGCAGCCAAAAATAAAAAAATATGCAAGAATTTCTTTATTTTCAGCAATTTTTTAAATAGAATAAACATTTCCTTGTACAGTTTTCCAGACGTCTTGAAGTAGCTCTTGACATCTTCTTTCAGTGTGAATTATCTTAGTTATGCACGTAAGATTGTATTCATAGCCTTCTCATGCAGTCCATTGTGTGTTTACACATGCGGTTACGCACAAACGTAACACTTATTTCATGCGAGCCAAGGTTTTCAATATTGAAATAATGAATTTCTACTGAAATGTTACCGTTCATGGTTATCGAGACGTGTGAAACAATATAGGCCCATATTAAAAGGAATGAGGAAAGCAGACTATAATAAGTTGTAAATACTTATTACAAACNGGGGGGGGGGGGTGAAAAGTGGAGGGGCGGCCACCCCCTTACCTTCCCAACCCAACCCAAACATGGTGCCTACGCATGGCATCGGCACAGAGTACTCAGGAATACAGAGGCGAAACATAACCTAAAAAATACCGCCACTCTCCAGCAACGTGTCGGTACGCCGTTCGCCAATCAGCGCCTGGTATTCGCGTTTTCGACCAAAGTGGCCGACATCTAGCGGCGGAAATATTAACTTGTATAGAAGGTGTAAATAGCATTTGCTGGTATGACTGACTGTAGTAAAATGAAATATTATTATGAAAACGGATATATTTCACTTCCATTGTGTAAAATCAAGCAAATGCCTTACAAGTAGTGTGTCAGGATAATGGTGTGTTTGTAAATACATTTCCGTAAGAAAAAGTGACTTAAAATTTTTAATAAAACTATAGTATGAGGAATTATGTAATACAAGGAAATTCCGGAATAGATAAATTTAATAATAAAATAAAATTTAACACTAATAAACCTCTAGTAACAAAAATTTTAAAAAAATCCCAATAATTCACGTAAAAAGTGACAAATACCTTGGTTCGCATACTATCCCAGCCGACAAAAGAGTGATTCATCAAAATTCTTTCGGTAAAATAAAAAAAACATAATAAATAACAATAAAACACACTTGATTTAATAATGTTTCGACATTCTCTGTAAGCCCAGAAATGCAGTTGTCTGATATGTTTCGCCATTTCCCGAAAATATGTGATTCTTTATAATTATCGAGCTGCATATTCATATACCAATGAAGAATATATATATTTTTTAATGCTCTGATGAAAATTGGCGTTATTATACTCAGTGCAGATCATTATTAGTTTCATTTCCACTTTGCTAAACAATGCAACACTCCACCAAATATGATCATAATTTCCAAACATTTGACAAATTAGCATATAAAATTCCCGACATGAAACATTAGTCCATGCAATTCCACCACTGCCTCAAACATTCGTGTTTCTTGGCCAAATATATATGCAAACAAACGCAACATTACCATTTTAATGGTACATTCAATGCAATTGTCTATAACGACCATTTTCGTGGGTACAGCGCTGCGCTCTGGAGGCATCGAAAACGCGAATAGTAAAGTCGAGAAAATATTCTTGGCGCAGCTTGGAAAGACAGAAGGTAGGGGAGGCTGGGTAGGGGAGGGCCCTCCCGAACGCTCGCCGCTGGAGGGAGGGAAGCCACGTGACTGCTGGCGGTATACACACCAAGCTGATAACATCGCTCTCTACTTCCGCGCTGAGCGACTTACGTTTTTCGACAGGTAATATGTGCAAGCGGAGCAGCTCTCGCCCAACCGCCCTCGGCCGTTTCGTGGAGATAGTGGAGAGATTTAGCCGATGAGGGTTATATGAGGCATGGAGCAGCGGCGAAATACAAAAGGGGGGCAAAGGGGAGATCCCCGAGAAAACCCGCCAACCAGCGGCATCGTCCGGAACGATTCCCACGTGCGAGAATGCAGGAGCAACCCAGCCGGGAATCGAACCCGGTTCCCCTAGGTGAGAGGCGCGTATTCTGAACACTACACCACGTGTTATCTGCAACTTGTGCAGCAAGTTTGACCTCGGCTGCTCCTCCCGTGCCTGAGCTCATTGGGTATCACAGGAAACAACTTTAGTTTTAAAGAAAAGTGCACCTCAGGTTTTTCTTACATTCAGGCTTAGTACAGGGCCACACAGGCTGTTTATTATCTTTCGCGCCAGGCGTTCGATGTGTGTGCACTCTTCACCAGACTTATAATTCCATGACTTTTTGAGCCTGGTCAGAGCTCTAATTGGCAGCAGTTGAATGCTGCCAACAGAAAGAGATTACGCCCTTTCCAATCGCAGTGGGTGGATGTTCTCCACCCGAGGGTGGTTCCACCTCACCTGTCAACGACATTGTACAGAGTTGAATCCGCACATGCCACCTCGATGGAGCCGAGGACTATCCACCTCTACGAAACCGCTTCGTACACGAGTCCTATTACTAGGCGGACCAGACCGGCGACCCTTCTAGAATGAACACCAACCCTTTGAAACCAGCACCTGTGGCGAGCCAGCACGCTTACGTTCCACTGCAGCTGCTACTGACTCCTCAGAACCCCAGGGACGACCCGCCAGGCGAGTACCCACCTCCAGATCTCCTTCCAAGCAGAAGGTTCAACCACTACCACCNGCTACTGACTCCTCAGAACCCCAGGGACGGCCCGCCAGGCGAGTACCCACCTCCAGATCTCCTTCCAAGCAGAAGGTTCAACCACTACCACCCAGAGTCCGACCCGCGATCAGCACGGCCGAAGCCGGGACTTTCACGCTGATCCCCTGGGTACCCACAATTTTCAGACATGCACACTGAGTTTTCCCCCAGAGCAGCCCAGCTCCTCCAGGACGCCAGTCAATCCCTTCTTAGGATCTCCGCCACCCAGGGTTCGGCCCCGGCTAGCCAGGCCAAGGCCCCAGCTAGGGAGTGCAATTCTGTTCGCGGGTCTTCACCACAAGGCGAGGAATATATACAACCCCAGGAAGGCTGCACATAACTTCGCCGTAACTGGTTGTCTGTGCACAGACAGGCCGTTACTCGCCTGTAGTCGTTCTCACTCCGTCAGCCACGGCGTGGCCACCGTGTTACCGGCCCAGACCACGAGGAGGTGGAGATGGACTTTAGCAGTGCTAGGCTATATATTCGCATCACTGCCCCATTGAGGGGTTGAGTTGGCAGCCGTAGGGGCAGTCCCATCAACTCCACTGAGAGAGGGCCCCACCGGAGCTCACCAGAAGTGGGCGCCTCGGGCCGACGTAGCACCACAGCGATCCAGACTGTGGTCCGCCGGGGGAGACGCCTCAACAACCAGCTTACTCTTACACTGTCGCCGGTCACCACTGCTCGAGCTTTAGCCAAGGGGATGGCCAGGCGAGGGCAGTCTTTCCGCTTTCGTCACGACTACCCTACCAGGTACTCAGATTCCAGGCTCCCCAACCCCCTACACGGCGGACTGTGGGTTCTCAGGGCACCCAGATCCCTCACCTTACACCCATGACAGGTTGGTTGCCAGACCACAACCCAGCTCCAAAGTGCAACTACACCACCACGGCCCCCACGCCATTTCGCCCGTATGTACTTGTTTACTGTGTGGCATCGGCGGTCCACAAGACACTCATCAGGCCGAGCGCACGCCGTCGGTTCACCGGCATTTCCGATCTACAGTCGCGTCACATCGATCCGCGTGCACGACGCCGAGTTGCAGCGTGATGCATTGTCCCCGATATGCTCACCGTGGTCGTCTGGCGTGACCCCCCCCCCCCCCCCCNTACCTGAATAGTGAATGTTCCTACGGTTTCGTAAGAGGTGGATAGTCCTCGGCCCCATCAAGGTGGCATGTGCAGATTCAACTCTGTATAATGCTGTTGACAGGTGAAGTGGAACCACCCTCGGGGTGGAGAACATCCACCCACTGCGATTGGAAAGGGCGTAATCTCTTTCTATTGGTAGCATTCAACTGCGGCCAATTAAGAGCTCTGTTCAAGCTCAATATGACATGGTACTGAAGCGAAAAGTCTGGGAAGAGTGCACACACATCATAATGCCTGATGTGACAAATAAGTCTGTGTGACAAAATAACTGCCTGAATGATAGGCCAGAGGTGCACTCTTATATAAACTGCTCTGAAAGTTGTCTCCCGTTATACCAAATTGGCTCAGGCATGGTAGGAGCAGCTCTGCAGAACACAAATCGCTGTACTAGATGCAGATTAAATGCTGGATATAACACCCGCTGGTTCAATTCCAGCGAGAAAGACGGAGGCAGGGACGTAACTACAAACCAAAGACCCGGATGCAAATATTGATTATTGATACCAGGCCCCCCTCCCTTCAAAGGTTAGATAAACCGTAATGTTATAAATAAAATGCATGCTTCTAAAAATATGGAAGTATATACAGGTTGTTTCCAAATATGAAACAAGTAATCGGGGAGTATATAGTGTACCCCAACACAACACAAAATGTCCATGTGAACATATGTTCCAAAGTCGACAGTTTCCGAGTTAGAGGCCTTCCAATGTTGTACTGGATGTCTTCGTAATTATTGTCTTCCTGACATATTCCAGTTCGAGTAGCTGTAGCCATGTTCGCGTACCAGCAGTTACACGTCACTCTACAAGAAGTGCTCAGAATGTCCACCTTGTGCCTGAACACACCCCGTGTCATTGATCGTCTGGCACGTTCAAATACTCCAGGAATTGCGCGTATTTGCTGGCAACCTTGTTCCACTCGCTGACGAAGAACTGCTAATAGTCCAGCGGATTGAGATCCGGGGAGCGTGCAGGCCAGGCGATTGGTCCTGCACGGCCTACTCGCCTATGTGAGACAGGTAATAACACTCGCACCATTGACAGGCACACGCCGTAACACATCGACTATTACCAACATGTGAGTTATAATGTCCAAATTTTTGTACCTCTGAAAACTATCTACTTTCGGACATATGTTTATATCGACTTTTTTTTTTTTTTTTTGGGATGTACTATTCACTCCCACGATTACCTCGCGCATATTTGAGAACATCGTGCATATCGGCATGAGATACGCACGCACACAGTACTTAGAATAACATCGCAATACTGCTGTTGCACAGGATACACGCACCTTCTCTGAAGTCCAGGGCCCGGACGCAGCTACATCACCTGCATTGCAGTCACCGAGAGAAATGTTTATTCCCGCCAACAAAATACTTGTTATTATAGGGTCAAAATTATATGTAGTTGCCTCAACAAAATATTTTGTTGAGTAGACAAAACTTCAGAAGCAACAAAATTAACTTTGTTCATCTACGAAAACGCAGGTTTGCGTTGGGCCAAAAGAAATTAGGCTGCCAATTATATATGTTGTTGAATCAACTGTATATATTTGTTTAGCCACTCATTTGATTGTCTTCGTTCGAAACTATAGCTAGAGTGTGTGTTTGTAATTGTTGTGACAATTAGGATAGTAACAATGTTTGTTCGTGCACCGATTAATGCTTAGGCCTAATAATTGTATGAAAACCCTAATACAAGTTCAAGACGAAACTGAAAAGTAGAGCTGTAAAAGTCGAAATACTTATTTACGCACGTTGTCCAGTATTTTAAATCTATATTATTAAAAACATTACAATTTCATCAGGAGTCAGTTTAGTTGAGGTTACTAAGATGTAGCCCTGAGGTTCGAATCTCTACCGGACTCTGACTTTTGATATATTAACCTGAACTGTTTAATGTACATAAGAGCTAAACTTATATTAGTTGCACCAACCAAACCTTACAGTTCGGGGCAACCAAATAAGAACAAAATAAATTGGTCTCAACAACAAAATATTTTACTACCCCTATACAAAGAATTAATTTGGCTGCGCAAAACAAACGTCGTTTGATTTAAAAAACCACTTTTCTCGGTGACGCCACTGGACGGAGGTTGAGCAGGAGCGAGGTGAGTACGGAGCAGCGCCGGAACGTAAGGGCGGAGGGAAACGGGAGATCCCCGAGAAAACCCGCCGGACAGCGGCAGCGACCCCGCCGGGAACGGAACCCGGTTCGTCTTGGCGGGAGGCAAGTGGCCTGGTTGGGCAGGAGTCTGTGGACACGTGCTCACGCCTTCACAGCCCACTTCGACAATACTGAGCAAGATTAGCTGAGTAGAGCGGCAGCTGTTCAAACATCCCGCGTTCTCTGCGGACCCACGACCCCAAGCCACGTCTGGTCTGCCTGTCAGCTGCCAGGAGGTTGATTGTAGTTCCTTTTAAATCTAGCTACGCCAAGGAGGATGTTGAGATTTCTTATTAAGGCTATTCCAAGCGTTTGAGGACGAGAAGCGCGAGATCGATAAGGACGACTCAACCTCGCCCGTCAAGTGCGCCATCGCCGCTAAGCGCAGGGCAGTGTTCTCGTCGTGCCGTGTGTGTGCACATGGGACTTACAGCTGTGGCACTATCATTTCATAGGTGAAAAGATTGTGGCAAGGTGTAATGCATGGTCCTTGTTTTATCTGTATTGTAATAGCAAGTTGGGGATAAGGCTACTTTCGGAATGCCCTTTTCTAAAAACACAAACAAGCTAGAAAAACCAAGAATCCAATATGCCGGGTTAAGTTCTCCTTCAATTCAAGAGAACTCGCGCGCCGTTAGCAGCCGCGTGGTATACTTAGCACGTATTGCTAACCTTCAGACGCTGATCCACGGTGAGGGGCCGCGGTGGTGTAGCGGCTAGACTACTCACCTCCCACTAAGGCGAAACGGGTTCGATTCCCGGCGGGGTCATTCCTAGATTTCCGCACGTGGGAATCGTGCCGGACGATGCTGCTGGGCGGCGGGTGTTTTCGGGGATCTCCCCCCCCCCTACCTCACCATTCCGGCGCTGCTCCATTCTCCTCAATCATCCTCATCTGCTCTCAACACCTCGCTGCTCTTCAATTCTCTTAACTCAAGTATTTGCAATTATACATAAGCCTAAAGACATGCCTGGCGTCAGACGGGCGAGAGGCCCAGTCCATTCACGATTACTTCAAACTTTTCTAAATCAATGCTAAAGTTCTACTTTACAGGATATTCCTCCGCCCCGTACAAACAAAGCTCAGAAATTTACACCAGAGGGCCAAGGCACCGCATTCGTGCACACTCAGCGTAATAAATTTTTGCATAAGAACTATTTCTCACTAGGCAGTACCAACACACCTATATTCCTACTGTTTTAATTATAAAATAAATATTATAATGTATAGATAAAATATAGATACAATTAAGCTCTCTCTTAGATCCTTCCTTTGTGCCGGTTGTCACTTAAAGAATTCCCTTTTGGTCCTGTAATCACCCATGGTTGCGTAAACGCAAGCCCCGCCTTTTTTTTCCCTCTCTTCCATTGATTTATTATTATTTAGTATACTCTGCTTGTCGTTGGGTTTTATTCCCGCTTTTGACTACGACCGTACTATCCTTGTGTTTTCCATGTTTCCTTTTTTTCTTTCTTTTATTTATTTCTTATCATCTGGGGGTTTTGGTTAGTTTTTCCCCCGTTTGCACACTAATTTTATTCTTTATATTTTCCTGGGCCTCTACCGAGAAGAGTAGTATTGTGATCCCGTCTAGTATTTCTCCTTCATTATCCTCTATTTGGCTGCCTACTGTTTTTGTTTTTGGCCGTGGGCTTCGCTGTTGGCAACATTACCACCAAAAAAAATATATATTTTCCAGTTACATTGGTGTTATCTGACACTTCTGCAGAAAAACGCTGGGTTGTATTGAATTTTGTTATTATTTTACTGTTCATGAAATGATTTAATTATGTAAAGTGTCACTTGTTGCAATAAAAAAGAACATAAAATCAAATAAAAAAACAATTAAGATTTTACAAAAAAAAACCGTTCTTTTATGCCAATAGAAGTACAAAACGCTTACGATACACGACATTTAGAAGACAAGCAAGCACGTCGTACACGGGTGTGATTTTCCAAAGGTTTGTTCAAAAAGTGTGAAGACACGGCGAAAAAGACTACAGTTACTGCACTTGACTGCACTGGCCTACTGCCCGCGTATTCCAGTTACTCTGCAGTCGCACCGGGGTGCGGTAGTGTTTCACACTCAGATTGTCGACTGAGCTGACAAAAAAAAAGGGCAATCAGCATCGACATACCTACGAAGTCAACGCGAACAGAAATCACCCGCGCGACAATATTTGCGAATAGAAAAATGTTTTCTAACTTAGTCGCGTCTAGGGCGCGACAGTTACGTAAATGTGTCTAACCCGCCATATTCCTGCTATTAATGGTCTTCCTGAGCGATTATCCTCCGTGTTAATAAACTAAGCAACGCCTTTTTACGACTAGGTGTAATTACAACCGTATTTTCACGCTAAGATTATCGGCAGGGATGGAAAGAAATTGTTTATATATATTATATATGTAAGATAAATAAGAAATAATTGAAACAATAATTGCAGTCATACAGGTTAGTATGTAGTGACACAACAACTACTATTTACCTCACTTAGCCTATCGGCCTTCCGAGGATTCCATTCTAGTGTTTTAAGTTTTATTTAAAACTTCTATTTGGCCTGTCCAAACCACTGTCCAGGGAAGATAAAACGGTAAAATAATAACAACTTCTATTAACAATATAATAAAACAATATAACAATTCCTGGTTTTGGCTTGGGAATTCCCCGACTGGGACCCGCGCTCTGAGGAAGTGCGGAGGTATGTAGTGACAAGAAGCTATTTATGTACATACATTCTCTAGCGTCGGCCACGAGACGATGAAACTAGCGTTCACATTAAGGTGCCCGTCTACCTGAAACTTTTTCCCGCGTTTAGGCCGAGAAGCGCGGGAGCGATAAGGGTGACACTGCCACGCGCATCAAGTACGCCATCGCCGCTAAGCGCAAGGCTCTGAACTGGCGTGCAGTGTTCTCGTCGTGCTGCGTGTACCTATGGGACTTTCAGCGGTGACCATATTATTTTATTAGTGGGAAGTCTTTAGGAAGGTTCAGTGCAGGCGCCTATAGTAGTTTTGTATGTATCTGATGCGTGCATTTTGAGCTACAGCGCCTTGGAAAGGCCGTTTTTAGCGGTTTTGGAGTACTCTGAATTGATGTTTCTAACGTACGTGATATTTTGAAAGTACTTAACAGCTCTTGTCTGAAGTGTGTGTTCTTTTCGTAGAGCAGCACGTTGGACGCACGCTTAATAGTTTCGTTGAAAAACGTGTATTTGGAACATTCTGCAACGCAGTTCAAGCGCCAGGTAGACGGGCGCCTTAACGCGAGGTTTTTGTTGTCTCGTCGCATCTGTCGCGCTCTTGTGATCCCGGCATGTCAGTAGGGGCATGGGATGCGTGTCGGGATTATTGTGTTAAAAAAATACGCATGCGCAGAGATTGAGCGGGGTTGTGATGCCGTGGTCACCCCGGAGGTGGAAGATTCTAGATGGTCACGCAAAAGTCAACGAAGTGGAGAGAGCGTTGGAGGAATATCTGCGATAGTCGCGGAGGTTCAAATACGAATAGTCCATTCGCGGTTACTGCGAAACTTTTCTGAAGGCGTCCTTAGGTTCTACTTTCAAGCTGTTCCTCTGCCTCGTGTTAACGCAGCTTAACAAAATATAGGAAATTACAACGGAAGCAACGCACCGCATTCGTGTGCACACTGTGAGATAATATTTTGCGTGATAACTACTTCTTACTAGACATTACCAACTCTTTTTTGTTTTCTGTCTTATTTTATTGATATTTACTATAAATTAAATACTATAACGTATATATAAAATATAAGAAAAAGTTAAATTTCACCAAAACTAAGATACTTTTATAACAACAAAAGTATAAAACGTTTGTTACAATCGCACGCATCATGCACGGGGGGATTATTATTAGTAAACAATTTTTTCCGCCAAAATATATCCATCGCCAGTTTTCTTAAAAATGCGTGCCAAATCTGATTAAAGAAATAAGAGTACAATATAATTCGACAAAAGTTGAAATTTTAGCTTGAAAAAAAAAAAGGCTAAGAATTGAGAAATGTTATTTTAAAAAAAAAAACCGAAACTAATTCTTATTTTATGATCTAATGCAGTAGAAAAAATAAAAGAAAGTAGTACTTACAACAGCGGGTCATCTCTCGGCACGGCACTTTCTGCAAGAATTTCAGCACTCACAAATACGCTCAAACCGACGGTACTTATAAAGTAAACACAAAAGTTATTTAAAAATTTCATCCTGGAAAACGTTATTTGAAAAAACGAGACGCACAAACAACTTAACAAGAAAATTGAGCTGCGTATGGTAAATCTCTACGCTCATCTCATATTTAATATAAACCTCGGAAACCACTTGCTCCTTTTGACTTCGATAGTGCAATGCGCCTGCACTTCTCACGTCCCGCCTGTCATTGCAGACGAGCAGGAATCAGTTTACTTCAGCACCATCTAGCGGAAGTGATATGCACCAAGTTCACATTTTTAATACGGTGCTAACGGAAATATTTTTCTTGGTCTACGTACATATGTTAAGGTATAGTCTCTTTATGGCCACAAATAATACATTGATGATTAACTGTTACTTAAAACCGTTAATAACGTAGGTAATTTGTGTTAAAAGTTCCAACGTTGCCCAACCTGTAAAATGTAAACTGAACTGACCGCTGCAGCCAACAAAAATAGCATGGTTCGAACAGCTGATTGAAACGAGACTGGTCCCAGCGATCAACAAATCTAAGGAAGTATATCCTGATAAAAGAAGAAAATGTTGTTGGTGTTCCAAGGTGAGAATAATAACACACAATCTGTTAAGGTAACGTAAAGTTATATTGTGTAAATAGATGACACTCATTATTTGGGTGCATCTGTCAATATGCACTAACTGCAGTAAGAGTTCTTTTTTTTAATTCACACTATAATTATAACATGAACACATTATATCAACGCTAAACAAAAGAAGCATGACATGTAAAAATAGAATCAGTGTTCCACAGTAAAAACAATACACAGTAAACAGTAATCTTATTTAGGTATATAGTGTGTGCTGTACAACATATACAAACCATTACAGAATCGTGACCGCAGGTGAAAAAAAAAGAAGTGAAATAGTAATTTTACATGTCAACAGTTGCCTCTGCCTTCGTTACAAAAGTGATTTAGTATACCACCATTTTACCAAAAATGCTTTAAGGTTATGTACTATGAAGGGCAGAGGTATTATGGCAGTGGCACAGGGACTGAAACCAGGCCTTGAAAAAACATCTTTAAACATAATATTACTCTGTAATTTTTGTAACGTAATCACCATGTGCAATATTTTTGTACAGATGTGCACTAAAATTATTCCTGGGATGCTATAAGTTAAACTATCATAATTATGCACAGTCACGGCTTTTCTAAACAATCAAAAGAAATGAAAATCCGTAAAATGGTGTTTTTGGCACATCTAGTCACGCTGAAACATAATTGCATAGGTTCATTGTTATGTTCACAGTGCATCCTAATAAATGTGTTAGTTGAGAGGTTTGGACAGCTCTTAACATCGAGACTGCCGATGAGGGTGAAGCGAGGTGGATATGGAGCGGCGCCAGAATGCAAGGGCAAGGAAAATGGGAGACCCAGAGAAAACCAGCCGACCTGCGGCATCGTCTGGCACGATTCCCACATACAAAACTCCAGGAGTGACCCCACTGGGAATCGAACCTCGTTTGTCTTGGTGGAAGGCGAGTAGTCTGACCACTACACCACCTGTTATTCAGTAGTCGCTTTGATTTATGTGTTTCAATTTTTATGTTTTGTGAATTTAAATTTTTTTTATTGTTATAGTGTTTTATTAAATCTTTTCTGATATATATATATATGTACACTAATTTTGCACTGAGAAAGGTAGCCCATTGGTAGCACGCTTGACTCGGATTCAGTACTTCAGTTCGATTCCCAGTTCGTCTATCCGAAGTTTGATTTTCCATGGCTTTCCAAAACCTCACCTCTGATTTTCTGAACAACTGGTTTGATCTCTAATGACCCTTTTTTGACAAACTGTTGACACCAGACATAAGTTTCTTCCATCAATCTGAAGAAGTAGCTCCTGGAAATGAAATACGTGCCAATATGAGAGTAAAAGATCTTAATATCCCCTTTATACAGTTTTCAACTCCATTGTCCCTAAGTTTATTTAAAAAAATATTAGTGCAATAGTACAAATGTTTTAATATTTAGTNCAGTTTTCAACTCCATTGTCCCTAAGTTTATTTAAAAAAATATTAGTGCAATAGTACAAATGTTTTAATATTTAGTCAGTACTGTTATGGTTACTGCAGATTATTCTTATGTCTTTTATTAAGTTGATACACTCCTCATTCCAGGTTTTACATGAACTACTGTATTTTTGATTTGGAAATCTCGTCGCCATGACATCTCCGAGAAGCATCACTCCTTTGAGGTGAGATAGTTACGGAACTACTTATGTTGTGTCAGCATAGTTTAATTGTTTTCTAAGTATGTGTTTAGAACACTGGGTTCATTATTATAANGAACTACTTATGTTGTGTCAGCATAGTTTAATTGTTTTCTAAGTATGTGTTTAGAACACTGGGTTCATTATTATAAAGCAGTGATTGTGTTTGTAAGTCAATATTTAACATTTGCAATTTTGAGCCACAAGTTCTTCAGTTTGTTTGTTCTGTGAGTTTAATGCATACAATGTAACGTTGGAACATATACTAACCACTCATGACTGTGCAGTCTGTTGTATGCTGGTGGATTTCCGTTCATCATGACGTGTGTAATTAACCATTTAGTGGAAATTTACATTATTTTTATTAACACTGATGCATCATACATTTTTTATTAGCACTTGGTGTGCAACGATTATTCTGTAAAAGTTGCTAAAATGATTTTCTTTACAGATACCAACAATAATGTATTTTGACTGAATTTCATTTCATTTTATGTTTTAATATACATTTGTGTTTGGTGCGACTCATACCAGGGTAATGTGGGCAATTTCATATTTATTGTTTGTTGAGCAATATTGCATGCTTTATTAGCACAAACAAAATGGCAAAACTCGGATCAGCAACAAAATATAACATTTCAATTTTGAGAGTAAGGTAATAAAAAAAATATACATAGATTTTCTAACTTCTAATGAAATTTTACACAAATGTATATAGTCTGCTGCAAAGGTAAGTGTGAACACAGTTTTTAATAGCAGTGATTTGTATTTTCTTGTTCGACTGTTTCAGACATAAATTGTGCTATATTTGATTCATTACCAAGACATTCGTAAGTTTTGGTTTGGTAATGAAATAAATACAGACCCTTGAAAGTTGGAAGTTTCCTCAGTCAGTCTTACATTGAACAAAAAATAAAACTGATTAGTTTTTTAATTAGCCTGCAACAAAAGTTGTAACATTAAGGTCATTAAATTTGTTTCAAAATTTTATAGTCACCTTTTAAAACAATACAATAAAAATGCAAATACTGTGCCTCAACAGCATTATGGACACTGGGTCCAAATGGTCCTGTGCACTTTGCAGGATACATACGGAGTGTATCCATTTATGATGCAGTGAGGCGTAGCAAGACAAAAACTAATGAGTTCCATTAGCTATGTAGTGACAGGATTTCTATTTGACATGCTATCTGATCATGCCGGTGAGAGGGGAGCGCAAACTGCTTCAATTTTCCCTGAATCCATTACTAGTTGGATTTTTGCTATTTGGCAATTTAGAATACACATTCAGTGTGAGGAAGTTGTGAATATTGTTTGTATTTATCAGATTTAAAATTAATTTATAATGAGCTGAGAAAGATTTGGGCGGCAAGAACCAATGAGGTTGAAATGAGGTGAGTATGGAGCAGTGCTAGAACGTAAGAGCAGGGGAAATGGAAGATCCCCAAAGAAACCCACCGACCAACCGCATCGTCCGACATGATTCTCATGCGCAACAATCCAGGAGTGGCCCGGTCGGGATTAAATTTTGATGGGAGGCGAGCAGTCCAACCGCCCAGCCACCGCGGCCCCAATAATTTGTAATGTTCATGTGAAGGAAATTCAGTAATGATCTATGAGCAATCAGTGTTTGTCAGAGCAGAATACAGCTTTCAACAGATCATTCTTATTGCAAACACTATTTTTAAAAGGTCTTCAATATGGCCAAAAAACAACATTTTCAGGTTGTTATAGCCTAAAATATTCTGGGTGAATTTCTGCAAATGTAGTACCTATATGCATTACAGTCTCGACCTTATCTGTTCCACACTTTTCTGCCTCAAACATTTAAAACAACTCCAGGTAGATGGGCCTTTTAAAATTTATATGTTTGTGTGAGATTTATACAAGTGCTGCTTTTGGTTTCAAAGTAAAAATTTTAATTTGCCATTTTTTTTGGGCTGCGGGGGGGGGAGAGGTTTTACAATAAATACAAAATGATTTAATCTTTTTAAAAGGGAAAACTTATTAAAAGAGAATGTGATGAAAGGGTTGTAATTCAGTCCCTAATTTAGTCGTACTATATCTTCTGAGAAGAACTATGGTTACAGTAAAGAATAATAAAGTTTGCATTTTTTTTTTTTTCATTTTTTTATTCAAAAAAAGACTGGCATGATAATCTAGGTACACATTGGTTTCAACTTTAATTGGCTCTTTATTTCCTACTGAATGGCATCTGGCCAGTTCCTGTTGACCCCACTCTCGTTCTGTGCGTGGTGGCATTGGACAAATGTTGTAACGTTGCAGCCTCCAGAAACAAAGAGATCACTGAAACTCAGCTCACCTCACGTAGTCGGTAAAGAGAAACACGAGAAAAGTTTGTAAATAAAGGTGCCAATATAAGAAACAAATGAAACGTAAAACATTTTCTTCTGAGACTTATTGACGTTTATGCATTTCATGCACTTTACACAGCAGAAATGTGAAACGGTTTGCTGTACGATGAGCCAAGGGGATTGCGAGAACAGCATAGCAGCATCCATTATAAACTCACGCTACGTATCCTTCAGTTGTTTACGAACACAGCAACAGTGGTCCTACTTTATGACGGGCATTTGCCTTGTCCAAGGTAGCAGCGGGCGCTCACGGCTAATAACGCCACAGCACTCCACTCCCACTCCTCACATCCATTGCACTACAGACATACCCTAATAAGAGCATAGCGCGGTACATATAATCCCCTTGGACACTGGTGCAAAATCCAGTCGCAACCCATTTTCCACGCGAGCCAAACTGCACCCAAATAATAGCCAACTGCATTTCCAGAATGTACTCGGAAAGGAAGAACGCCATCGAACGCCATCTCTGATTCTTGACTCCACTGAAACTGCAACTTTATAAAAAACAAACTTATAGCAAATACACATGCTAACACTGCCAAAACGTCAGAAATACAATACATGCCCTCAAAAAAAAATTTATTTTTAATTTAAATCCGTATTTATTACACTTTTACAATCTTTTATGCAAATTGGTGTTTAAAAGGAGTTGTATTGTAATTATTGGTTTAAATGCCAAAGTAAGCAGTTTACTGTAAGTTAATATTCACTTTACCATCAAAATGTGCACTGATGTCATGGTAGCTGTAGTATTTTGACGGTTGAGTGAGGCTGTGTTTTGTGTTCTTTTTCACATTAATATTAAAAAGATGAATTAATAAATTTCAGGTCCAATGTCCGGCAAGGGAGTATAGTAGACTTGGATGTGGATATGGACCTGAAGATCTCCAACTACGAAGACACCGTCCACCAGCTCGACAGTAATTATGGGCTAGGTACTTACTAATCAACTTACATTAAAGGCGATTTGTGTTCTGTAGGCTGTTCCCGGTAAACTGAGCACTTTTCAAAGCCCCAAGGTGCACGTTGTGTACTCTTCCTCCATATGTAAAACTAACACTGCCATGGGCCGCATTTCTTTATTCAGTATCACCGTCGAGTGAAACTGTGAAATTAACAGAAAAATAAATATTTTACAATTTCAGAAAGCAAAATAAATTATCTCAGTATTCATAAATCTTTACCTCACACTTTCAAATCGGTGTTAAGACATGGAACTATTTCTCTCCATTGTCACCAACCTGACTGGGTTCCTGCCAGTCGGTGTGCCCATTAAAATATCTGCAGTAAGAGAGAGGATAATTTTTTAGACGCTGGTTTCTTAAGTGCTCAATTAACAAGAAACAACACTATAGAAGATGAACAGGGCAAGTAAGGTAACTTTTCTCTGGCATGGAGCATGTTGGTTTTCGCACTCTCGTGTAAAGAATAGGTGATATTGTTCCGTGTAACTCCAGTCTGTGTTACCGTAACTTGTGACTTTGTCGTTAAATGAGGATGTTACAGTATTCTGGCAAGCCTTGCAGTTGCTGCCGTCGAGAAGGAACTGAACTGAGGAGAAGGGTGTGTATATGCTGGAGACAAACTACCCTACCCTACTTAGAGTCCCTAAATACCACCTGCACTGGTTACATTTGAAATATTGTGGCTCTCCAAGAAAGAGTATCAAGGAGTTTCGAATCGTGTTCGACCCTTAGTTTCAATATATAGTTTCATAATTTTGTTTTAAATCTGTGTACACTTCTTCAGTTTTATTAAATTTCATTTTGTGAAACCTAGTTTATTGCTAATTTTTCTACAATCATTGTTCATACACAACATTGTTCGCTGAACAAAGAAACCTGTTTAAATTCTTGCATTTTTTTTTCCCCTTCTAGGTTATTGTCGACTAAGTTTTTTAGCTTGTTCCGATTCTGGGTAAATGTAGCAATCCTTTGTCATGCCATCTAGATGTGTTTGTTTTTGTGGAACACATTTTTATTTCAAAAGCATTAACTGTGTCAACTGTCGTCATGATCTCTAAGGAGTAGAATTATCTTGTCAAATGTTCATATCAGTTGTAATGTAGCAGTAAGTCCTAATACTGAATGTAATTTCTATTGTCTTTGACTTCCCTTCAGTGGGATACTATGGAAAACTCTGGCGTAGAGTCTGCCGAGAAGCACCAAAGTGTATGATACCAAGCTACTAACAGGTGAGCTTGTGTGTGTTTCAGTGAAGCGGCAGCTGTTGCGATACCAGAGCCCCATCACCGGCATGTTTCCTGTACTGTCAACAGACGAGACCGTCGCAAGCGTCCGAGAGAGCATCTATTGTGCCGCTGCCATATGGAGCCTCTACCAAGCGTACAGGTCGCTACATATCTTCCACTCTGTTGTCCATTTCATGTAGGTGGAGTACATTTTGGCAGCTCTAGAAAAGTAACTCGGCCGCAATGTGTCATTCCACCACAGCTGTTTTGTCAGTGGAGAAAAAGACATTTGTAAACAAATGAAGTCCAAGAATGCACACTTGCTTTTTCCTCGCTGATACAATACTTTACAAACGAGAGCATTTACTTTTTACATAGTGTGTAGGTTGGTCACATTGTCAAATTTTACCCCACTTATATGAAATGGACAATACCAAATTCACTATAATTTCAGACTTCTTAGGTAATGGACAAATAAAAGTAGGTAACGTGGTAAAACTCCATTTTTACACTGCTTAAGGAACCAGGGAAAAATCTTGCTAGATATAGGAAAGTGTTACAAATTTATCCCATGTATGATTTATATGGATTCAAAAAACATTGGTGTAAAATTACGCAGTGTAAAAAAGGGATTCTTTACTGTACAGCACAAGTTCTGACAGTTTAATGATGTGACAATACAGAAAAAAAATTATGCTATTCTCACTATCATTGTATCTTTCAGGTTTGTTGTCACTGAGTACAGAATACTTTAAATACTACATTATCACCTATCATTAGGAAATTAGGGGGTTCCATGTTATTATCCAATGAAAGTGTGTTATCCGTGGGTGTTTATAGATTATCACCTTCTAAGTTTTTCACGAATTCAGTGTTTCATCTCTTATAGTTTCTGACATTTTGCAAGTAATTATTTTTAATTCCCAATTTTCAATGGTGTGTGTGTGTGTGTGTGCGTGCGGGCGTGCGTGCGTCTGTCTGTCTCTCTCTCTCTCTCCCCCTCTTATTTGTCCCTCTCCCCCACTTCTCTCTCCTGCCCCTTCTCCCCTCCTCTCTCCACTTACAATCTGTTGCTCTCCCCCTCCCTTCTCTCCATCTCTCTCTCTTTCCCTCTCACCATCTCCCTTCCCCTCTCTCCTCTCTGTGTATACTGTTATCACATTAGTTCATAGGTTGTATTATGTTTTCTACCCCATTTTCCATAACAAATTATCTCGTAAAGTTTTTACTCAGAGTTCAGGATAACCTTGATTTATGATAATGAAGTGAAATCTGCATTGATTAATACAATTGAATAAACCCTCTGGTAATTTTTTTATAAGTACTACTAGTTATTATGTTGAGAGACTATAATTTTGATGATTATTCTAATTGGCAGACGTATCGACGACGATCGTGGGAAGTCGCACGAACTGGGGCAGTCGACTGTGAAGTGTATGAGGGGCATCTTGGAGTGTTGGATCAAACAAGCATCAAAGATAGAACTGTTTAAGAAAAATCAGTGCAACAAACATGCACTTCACTGCAAGTTCCACTTGATCACTGGTGATGAAGTGTTTGTCTATGAAGAATATAACCACTTACAAGTATGTGAGTGTGTGTACATGCTATGAATTCACAAAACTACATCAACTGTAGTATCTAAGTGATATGCATGCAAAATTCATATATTAAATTTCACGTGCGACACTTACTCATATGTATATATATAAACACACATATATACATATATATNATATATATATATATATAAACATGACTTCGCCTCATCTTCACGTGTTATCATGTCGCCCCAGACGGGGTTTGAACCATGAACGACTTGCTATAAGAGCCTACAAGCACGCCTCTAGGCAAGGGCCACCCACGGACAAGATCGTTTTTGCCTTTGTCAGTCATCAAGCCAATCCCCTACGTGTGATAGAAGCCAGCCAAGCGACCCAGCGCTGTGTTTTAGCTCGCGCATCCAACGCCACCCCGCATGGCAAGGAAGCCTGCTTCAACCACGGCCCGAGAGATGGCACCAGAGTACGGCTCCGCCTACAGAGCTACCCCCACCACCCCCTAGAGCAGGTGGATGTATGTCCCTGCACCGCCGCAGAATGACAGTTCATTTTCCGCAGCTCGCACGTAGTGTGCAGGAGCTCTCTACAGACACCGACGTACTCGCGTAGGACCACCGCTACGCTACCTACCAGACATCTTTGAGATCTTCACCAGCAACCCCTGAAGAAGTCTTCATCCCTCTTAACACTCACTACTCTTCTGGTAGTGACACCCGAGTCCCTTCTGGACAACAGCATCGAGTTAGTTAGGGTCAGTTAGTATTATAGCTACCTAGCTGCATCTGCTCTTGGTCTAGTTTAGACCCAGGTTCCCTTCACGTGGTATTATCGCAGTCTACTTCCGTTACAGTTTCTTGTTGGTTTTAGGAGTTAGTATGGGAATAAACACGTCTTTCTATCTAACCTCCGAATACGTATTTCTAGGGTAACTGTGACTTTAACCCCAGTAGACGTCAGCCCACCAGGGGAAAGCAGGATACAGAGTCATTACAACACATTTGCCGAACCGAGAGTAGAACTGTGGCTGCCTTAACCGGGTGCATGTATGTCTCGAACAGACCCATTAGACGGCTACCCATACACGTATGGTAGACCCACCACCTCTAGGAACTCAATCCACAAGGCGGCTATTCAGCCAACCCAGCCAATTCACTCCAGCCACCGTACTGCCATTGTCGCCGGAAGGAGTGATACGACTGGTTCTGTAGGTCTTGACCACCTTTGCTCCACACCCACGTCGCTGTCAGACATCCAGGGTAACCTACCGCGCTGTTTGTCGCCGGTTGGAGTAATCGGGTATGAATCTGGTTGGCTTGGTCACAACTGGCCTTACACCTAGCTAGGGATCCTTGTCGCCTGCTCTTCCCTAGCGTGGCCGACTTTAGAACCTTCCTTTATGCCATACACCCATAGGAGTGGTGCAAATTGGCAAGGTAGGAAGGCAGCTACTGCCTTCAAGTCCAACTTGAGCTGTAACCCAGCGTCAACTGCCCTCTGCAGTCTTAACACCCGGGAACGAGCTCAAGTCGCCCAACAACTGGAGATGCCTCACCTCCCAGTTTCTCCACACTACCTATTTGTCACCTTACAACACCGCCAGCGAGCCGCATTAAGTCGTCACTGACTTTCGCCAGGGAGTCCACGTACCACTGGGTATATCGAACCCATGGTTCCAACCCAGTAGGACAAGCAGTACTTCACTTCACGGGCTCCCACCAGCACCGCCAGTCGCAGCGACAGCGGCCGAGTCAGTAGCTACCCCGGGCTAAACCCACTCCAAGTAAACCAGTGGCTGTGTGTAAACCAGTATTGCGGAGGACAGTTAAGCCCACACCAGACTTCGTGCAGTGCCGCCAAGCCACGCGCTCCAGTTTATATACCAGCCGGGGTCCAGTCGGCAGCCAGTAAACTCGGTTCCAATAGATAGCCCGTGTCTCTGACTGGCACAGTAAAGCTTTGCTCGACCGTGATGTCGACGTCAGTTTCCCCAATGTCACAAGTCAAATTTGTTATTTTGATGATAAATGTTGTTTTGCTTGTACCATTTAATTAAGTTCATGTCAAATTTTTTAGTTTCAGTTTAGTGTGAAGTGAAGTGAAGAGATTTGGGGTGCTAACCGAGGTCTTGAGAGTCGATGGTGGTGATTGAGGTAAGTATGGAGAAAAGCCAGAATGAAGAGGCAGGGAAACTGGAGATCCCCGAGAAATCCCGCCAACCAGCGGCATCGTCCGACGTGTTGTTTTGCCTATCCATGTAGGGACTTAAACAGCTGTAGCAATTTACAAATTGTGTGCTGTGTAAAAATTAACTTTAAATGCAACTACTTGTCAGTAAATTTTCCTTGCTGTTAAAATATTCTGTTCCACTATTTATAAAATGCATTCTTTAACAATGCTTAGTTTGTGCGGCTCCTTATTTTATTTCTCGGGGACAGTATCTCCTACATAACACAACCACTTGAAAACACAAGCAAAGCAGTGTTTACAAAGAGTGCTGTACGCACTTGGGTTATCAATGCTGAATACCACTTTGCTTTATCTGTGTCGTTACTTTATTATTTTCAGATTTGTAGTTTCTGATGCACCTTTCCTTTTAAATTCATATATAGAAGTTAGCATTATTATACAAGACATCTTGTCACGTAATTCAATTCAATGTTAAATAAAATATGCTTTGAAGCAGACCAATTTTTGTTATTTATTTTATTACACTTTTATAACAACTCTCGTGTAATGCATTTCTTTTTTTTTCTTTTCTTTACTACTATGTATTTCAGTTGCAGTAAAATCACCTCAGTAGGGTTTAAGTCAGTATTGTAAGGCAGGAGTTGTAGGCTAGGACAAGTCTGTTGTGTGTAAGTCAACTTACATATCCATTTTTTGAAAGCTTTTTTTTTTCCTCCTTTCACAGATAGATGTGGTGTCGTTGTATTTGCTGTTCCTGGTTCAAATGATCACCTCCGGACTGCAGATAATATACACTCAAGATGAAGTGGCGTTTGTACAGAACCTGGTGTATTATGTGGAGCGGGCGTACCGCACACCAGACTACGGGATGTGGGAGCGTGGGAGCAAGTATAATGACGGTACACCTGAGATACACGCCAGGTGAGCACTCGCTCCGTGTATCCGCAACATGTTTACTTCTAAGTATAGCCTTGTCTTTCCATTTTTATAATATTACACGAGAGGCAAATAGGTTTTTTCTTTAATGTGATCAATAAAACTGCATATTAAAAGGAAATTTTTCATTTTTCGTGTGGAAGGACCTGGTTTTGTGAGAATGTAAAGGCAGGTAGTAATTAGACCATAAAAGTTCCAAATTTTGTAAGCCAGTAATGTTTTAATAATGTTCAGTTTAAAATGTTTTGACCTACTAAAGTATATTTCCAGTTAAAATTCTTAGAATATGAAGATGATAGGGTACTATTGCAGTGATATCCATATAATACCATATACTGTAATTGTTTAAAAAAACCGAAAAGCAAACTTTTTTTTTTTTTAGTAAAATTCATATTCTTTAAAAGAAAAATTTTTACACCCAGAACGCTGCAGCCAGGAATCAAGAGAGGGATCCGGAGGATCCAGCCGCCATCTTGGATGACGTCACTCTTTGTGGTGTCCTTAACCTTGACCTCTAGCCATCATCTTGGATGGCATCACCCAACTAAAATTCTCCTGTTTTTCCCTATAAATTTTTCAAATTTCTATCCAAACCTGCATCAATTTCCTGCTTATTTAATTTTTATTGCTCTACAATTCCTCTCGTGCATCGGCCATTTTGAATTAACTTAAAAAGACTTCTACCAGCGAATTTTACTCTTGAAAAGATGCTTTAAAGAGTGACAAGTGCAAATTTTTCAGGCACTTGCAACTGAAGATAGCTGCAACGACTGCCGAAATGTTGAGGAAGAATTGTTTGACCCGGCTCAAGCCCAGAAGTTTTGTATGTAATAACGGCCACGAATGCCTGCAATCTACATAAAAAATTTATTTAAAAATATTATAAAAGTTGTAAGAGTTGTGGATGGTGTTGCAGTTCTCTTTGGCAGCTGATATTTTTTGTTTATTCTTCTGTCCATAATTAAATGATTACGTTAAACATCAAAAATATTAGTTGGTTGTTGTGTTTGCTGATCCGCAGTTCCATTGGAATGGCTAAAAGTGCCCTGGAAGCCATAAATGGCTTCAATTTATTCGGTGAGAAAGGAGCTTCGTGGTCTGTCATATATGTTGACATTGATGCTCACAACAGGAACAGAAGTATATTTGAAACGTTACTTCCACGGGAATCAAGCTCTAAGGTAAGTGTTGCACGATATGTTAATTTTTTTGTGCACTATTAATTTTTAATAAAGCTGCAATAAATACTATATACAAATAGTAAGATATATAAATTATTAAAGAAAATTTCAAGTGTGGTTTCTTAAGCTGCTGAGTAAATTTCAGGATGAATTTATATTAATAAAAAGTAACTATTCCATTTTCAAACAACAGTTATAACAACAAGTATAGTTCTTAAAATGTTTGTAAAACCAATTATTTAATTTTTTTTCACATACCTTGCATAATATATAACATAGAATTTTTTTTGTTTTCATTATGTATTTCATCTGTCCCTTTATCCATATTTTGTTTTTGACATTCACTTTTAAATTGTTACAACTGTAATTATTTGGGTGAAGCAGAGAGTTCAGAACATTTCTAGCACTTATTTTAAATATTAAAACATTTAAGTAGTTTAAAAAAGGCTGTGATTAAAAGGTTTCAGTATAGAATGTAATATTATATATATANTTAAATATGCTGTTTAGGAAAGAGGTCTGCTTGTAGTGAATTGTTGATGTTTTGAGCAGATATTATAATCTAAAGTTTAATATGACGTACATTGCTTTTTCCGTAAAGGGCGTTGACGCTGCCTTGCTCCCCACCATATTATTTCCTGCCTTCGCAACACACGAGGACGTCCTTGCAACACAGACTAAAGCAAATGTTGTTCATAGACTGAAAGGACAGTATGGCTTCAAGCGGTTTAACCGTGATGGGTTTAAGACCAAATTGGAGGACACAAACAGGAAATACTACAACAGCGGAGAAACCAAGGTACAGTTAGTAAACTTAAGTTGGAGGCATGAATGTTTCAGTTTAAAGTTTTGGAAACGCAGGAAAAATATTCAAAAGGTAGACATCAGCTTCACTTCTTTGCAAGTAAAGCAAGCCTGCGCTCACTTCACATAACTCTTATCCAGGTCAGGTCCATAAGTATCACTCTTACTTCGCTTGTGTACCGTACTACAAAATGTGAGAAAATGTGAGAAAATTCTGGTCATATTTGTTGTAACCTTCTAGAAAAAGTTTTCTAGTTTTGTAAAACAATTTCGTTTATAATTTGTATACAGTTATTTTACAGTTACGCCAACTTGAAATGAGGAGCACTGGCCCAGTATCCCTCTAGAGATAGGAAAATTGAGTCTCCTCAACGAGGATTTTACCTTTTCTTTGCGGCGTCTTGCGGTCTCGATGACTTTGCGGACCTACGATGGCGAAGCCGGGTGTAGGGCTGTCCTTCAGTGGGTCCTGACGGGGACGTACTCCGTGGAAGCAGGTCGAATGGTATTTAAATTCAACTTCCGTACTACAGACGCCCCAATACGCCGCGTGACGACTGGTAATGACCGTTATGGGGGTGTAGGCGGCAGAGGCGATAGTGGTTGAGGCACATTGTACCATGTGTCTCTGAATACTGGAGTGGTGGGTACTGAGTTCCAGGCGTGAGCTGGGAAGCATGTGGCCCATTGCAAGATGACTGCCTCTTATCGTTCCTGAGTGCGCACCCTGGGGGCGTCAGGCCTTGGTTCACCAGATCATGTAGTTTGGTCCCTTGAGATCTTTACTGCCTTTTTCCAACCTGCTCGGTGATGGGGCGTTTAGGAAATAGCTGTGGGTACACAGCTATGCACTGTCAGTGATGTTACGTTAAGTTCAGAGAATAAAATAAAAGAAGAAATAGAGAATTACAATTTAAAGGATTTAGTGTGTCCTGAAGGCGCAGGCACGACCGTAGATATGGTTAAAAAATAACTTAGCAGCGCGTT
>NQII01000354.1:382548-486211 GCA_002778355.1 Clitarchus hookeri
GGGGGGGGGAGGACAGGTTCTGGTATGGTCTGTCCAGGAAGGAATCTATTCTTCTGGGGCCAGTGCCTTGGGGTAAACCCCTGCTGGAGTCAGATCGATCAATCAATCGGGTCCACCAAGTGTGCTTCACGATGGACGGTGCTCGAGCCTATAGTGACTTGGGGAGAGGGGCCCCCTTATCCCCCTCGGTGAGAAGTTGAGTGAGCAGCGCGACCAACTACAGACCTCAACTGCCTGTCTGTGTTCACAGTGTTCCCCACGCAAGGACCCTACGGCTCTCAGTAAGCGGCGTGACCAGCTTGTAACCTGAGTCGTAGTGACTTAACGTGTTTATTCTCCTCAAGCCTCAGGAGCCTCAGGGAAAGGTTCTCTCTCCCCTTGCTACAGTGCCTCTAGGGGGCAGCATGACCAGCCAGCAGTAGACACCAAACATTGACAACAGGTGGGAGCGCCCTTCAGTGGGGACTTGGTTTGTATCTCTATCGTGGCATTTGTGCGTACACAGAGAAGTAGTTAAGTGGATATGCACACAGAAGGCAAAGTGGGAAAGGAAGGTGAAAGCGAAAGAGAATTATCGGACCAAAAAGAGGTTAACTGGTAGATATGTGTTTTATTCCGTCTGAAGAAGTTTACAAGATATGTATCTCCGACCTGTGCCCGCTAACGTCTGATGGACGAGGAACCAAGTCTGCGAAGCTGTTTACCGCAGAGCAGCAACGAGATATGAATCAAAGTTCAGGATGAGAGCGACCCCGGTACAACTATGCCCGGCGCGGACGAGGCACGTGGCCAACACTCCACTGCAAGAGCTTCTGCCTACTGCGTTAAGAAACACAAATTCTGAATAGTAACGTAAGACGGCTAAGTTTCACTGATACTGCAGAAGGCAAACGGTATGGCAAGCATTGCAAGGTAGCGAGAGTTGCAGCTATACAGCTGATGCGAACTGCCCTGTCTGGAGGAATAAATACCCTCGAGAGACGTGGCGAGTGAGGGGTGGCTGGAGCAGGCCACAAAGGGGAAACCTCCCCTGATGTGCGGCGAGCGTGTGCGTCCGGTGCCTGCCAGCCAGAGCAAAGCAAACGAGGAGGTGGGTCCACCCACACAGGCTGGAGTGCGGCGTCGTGCAGATTGCCGGCCTCTCAGGCAGCAAGGGGTTAACTCGCTTGTGAATAGGAACGGTACAGGAGCGTAATGAGCGGCGGCGGTCGGCGCTACGGTACCCTAGGGGGAGCACATGAGACTGAGGCTTGGATATGAATCCGATAGCGCTCGTGGCGCGTCAAGGTTCACCTGGGTTTTCACATATGCTAACTTGGTTTGTACTGTATCAGGCCAGTTAGGAGTGCTGGCCTTACAGACCCTCACTTGTATGGTCGATGCTGGCTCTAGGTAACATAGGGGCACTCAGATCATTGCCCTAACACATCATGGTAGAAGGCACGTCGAATGCCTGAAGCTGCTCTGGCAGAAGACGTGTCAACAGATTGTGATCTTACCAGTTAGTTCAGGCACTGTGAGGCTGCCTTCAAGCACTAACTTGAGAATCGGGGAACCCTCTTTCTTGGGCCAGTTAGGACCATAGTGGTAGGTCTTTCTAACCCTACACAGTGGGGGGGGGGGGCGTGGTGATGTAGTGGTTAGACTACTCTCCTTCCACCTAGGCGAACTGGATTCGCTTCCTGGCGAGGTCGCTCCCAGATTTTTGCATGTGGGAATTGTGCCGGACGATGCCACTGGTCAATGGGTTTTCTCAGGCATCTCCCGTTTCCCCTGCTCTTTCATACTCACCTCACCTCACCCTCATCGGCTCCTCAAGGCCTTGATGAAGAGCCACCCAAATCTCTTCAACCACCCTTACCTAGTGACCCAGACAGATAGGATTCAGTGTCTATTACTATGAAGAGATCCAAGGTAAGTAACAGAGTAGAGTTAGGGCAATGTCCATATTAATCTACTATGGTACATAGTTGTGAACCACTGGTGTTACGTTCAACAAACAAAATTATAACTTATTAGGAAACATCTCCATCAATGTTTGAAAGTGATTATATATTTATTGTGCAAAAAATGAGGGTGTACTTTTTCATTTGTTGCAGGAATTTGAAAACATTGAGTGTGAATGGCCACTTTTCTATACATTTATGATAATTGATGGAGTATTCAAGTCTCTCCCAGATCAGGTCGACAAGTATCAAAATTTACTGAAGGCAAGGATCAAAAAGGAAGCAAATGGAGGTATGGGAATATATGCATTTTGTAAAAGGTTGTTAATCAAAGTGTATTGCAAATAACACTATTGAATTGGGTTCAATTCCCAGAGGCATCAGGCCCAGATTTTTACGTCTGGAAGAAGTGGTTGACACTGATGTTGGACCCTGGTTTTTTTTTTGGTAGTAGTCATGTTTATCCTGCCAATTCGTTCCATCATTGCTCCATCTTTGCCTCACATTATCGAGCAAGGTAGCGCAGTGGTAAACCTTCGAACTAGCATTCTGGAGGACCTGGGTTCGAATCCCAGTCTGGCTATCCTGATTTTGGTTTTTAACACGTTTCTCTTTATCGCTTCAGGCAACTTCTGGGATGGCTCCTTCATACAGGCCTTGGTCATTTCCTCGCCCAATCCTGTTCCTCTGAGGAACTTGCTCCGTTGCTAGGTTCTCCTTACCTACATACATATCTTCACTTCTCATCATGCCCATCAACAGTGAAGACGTCTGCTCTTTAGCAGCACCCAAATTGGCGGCTCTTAACATCGAGTCTCGAGATACGATGAGGGTGAAGTGAGGTGAGCATGGAGCAGCGCCAGAACACAAGGGCAGGGGAAATGGGAGATCTCGTGAAAACCTGCCAACCAGTGACATTGTCCGGCACAATTCCCACTAGCGAAAACCTGGGGGTGAAGCCCCGGAAATTGAACCCGGCTCGCCTAAGCGAGAGGTGAGTAGTCTAACCACTACACCACTGCGGCCCTCCACTTTCACATAGGTTGTAAAAGATCCTCCCTACCCATCCAAGTGCCACAGCAGGAGTGTTTGCCGACGTGCGACAGACCCAGTCATCCCGATGTACTACTACGTGGCGGAGGAGGTGATAGAGTACGAGAAGCAGGAACCGGGCAGCCAGCTGAGGCAGGCCAGTCCCGAGGGCTGCAGCAGGAAGGACGGCCTCTTCCTGTGGAACCAGGCGATGCTGATCATAGTGCAGCTGCTCACAGCCGGGCTCTTGCACATCAACGAGCTGGACCCTATCCGCCGCTACCTCCCCTCGTACAACAGGCCGCGCAAGGGCGGGCGCTACTCGGCATTCCAGGTGCGTGGACAAACATCCTGCAACAACACTTTTGATATTACTATTGTTACTGAGAATACTACATGCTAAACTTCATTAATTAAGCAAATATATTATACACTCTATAAGAAATACAAATTAACATGCAATATTTATACATTAAAAGTAAGTTATTATCAAGAGAAAAGTTTATTAGAATCAAATGAGCAGGAGAAATATTATATGAAGCTATGTTAAGTAAGCATTCTTTTATTGCAGTTTTATGGATTATTTGCTTAAACACTTTGGTATGTCCATGTTGCTCTATGGTAGGCCTATAAATATCCTATTGCGTACCTCTGGTCAAAATAAAAATAATATAAGTTTTGTACGTGCAGTTATAGGCGTGGACAAAGACAAACTTAACTTGTTGCCCTAAGATGTGAAGTGCTTGGAGGCAAAACAGTAAAGGTCCATAAAATGCAACTTGTGAGCCAGCAGTGCCATTGAGTGGAAAACTATATAGTAAGCTTTTAACTTGTGATGCAACTAATGTGATGAGCAATTAAGATATAAAATTAAGATACACATTAACGGCCACCACGATTGCCAGATTTATCGAGTCTCGATTTGTTCCTATGCACGCATTTGAAAGCCCTCACTTACGAGACTCCAGTTGATTCCATTGAAGACCTTGTCGCTCGACTATCCTGTGCGGCTGCACGCGTGCGTGAAATACCAGGCGTATTTGAATCTGTTCGCCAATCACTCCACCAACGCTACCAAGCTTGCATTACTGTATGTGGTAGCAATTTTGAGCAATTATTATAAACATTGCTGTAAAAAGGCATTTAGCGGCGACGTTGTAAATAAACAATGTGTTGCATTTCATGTGTTATTTTTGTGTTTGTGCCTCAACGCGTCACTTCCGCCCATATATTCCTATACAATAATTGTTTGTATTAGTGAGCTCTACCACCCCTCAATGTTTGTCCCATGATTTTAGAATCACTCTGTAGAGAAATTGACTTGTTTAAAAATGCTGTGTTGGGGAAATGCAATGATATGATAGAAGATGCAGGAAAAAAACTACAGTAGACCATGCAGAACTGTCAAATTAACGTGGCTGTTGCAAGATTTGATTGATAAGCACGAGAGAGAGAGAGAGAAAGGTTAATGATAATTATGGACACTCATCACACGCGAACTCACCAACTCGCCATCTTGGTATTCACTGCTCCTCCTGGGAATGCTGCCGGACTACTTGCGCTAGATACTGGATACATGCGCACTGCGTACTGTATAGTTCCACGCTCACACACACGATATAGTACATGAGAATATACAACAGTGGCCATTTATTGACACGTGCCTTCATCTACATACATCAATTTTTCCACTATCTCTGTGCTTTTATTAAAAAAACAAAAAATACAGTATGTATCTGAATTAGACAATGCAATGATATTGTCAGAGGAAGTCCACTAACATTTCAAAGTGTGTATTATGTATGTTGTGTATACAAACAGTGGCCTAACCTTAAATCCAAAGTAAGTTTTTTTTATGCTGCTATTTGCTAGAAACTTAATTGATCACTAAGATTCACTACAAATGTGGTATTTTCCCTATTCTACTTAAACGCACAGTTACACAGATGCTCCAAATATAATGATCCAGTTCATCAGTTAGTGTATTTTGGAAAGTCAAATTTTCTTCAACAAGCTGTAATTTTAAATGCTTTATGCCCAACTATTTCCTACAATCGCTTGAGAATTTGGCTGCTGAAGTTTTCTAGGACAGCCTCGCGTTTAAAACTTTTGTTTAAAGAAGAAGAAGAACCCAAAAGAAAACCCTTTCCACTGTGTTGTAATTTTTGTTTTCACAGAATACAAAGAGAAAATGTAAAAAGATGAAATGGCATTTTGATGTGTATAATTTTAATTAAAATATATACACTTTTATTGTTTGTGGTAGGAGTTTATTATTTATATGCCTACTTTATTGGTAATTGTTTTTTGTATATTTGGTGAGATGTATGTGTGAAATTTGTTGTTAATACTAATTTATTTTTTTGTTTGTGAAATCATAGGCAAAACCTTCAATAGTAAGTACCATATTTAAAGAACTTACTCATTAGAGTTTTTATGGCCCTCTTTTTCTTCCTTTAATACTTCTTTGCTTTTTATTACAATTTTTTTGTCGTAGTTCATGGTATGACTTAAATTGAATTGGATAATGTAATTCTAGACCAGGTGATGTATTTACTATATATATAATTTTTTTTTGACAGTCTCTTACAAGTGCAATTGTGTAAGGGACATGTCAAATATTACGTTCTAACATCCATAGTGTCCTATACAACACACTGTTGTAAAATATATCAACAGCAGGCCTTTAGTCTGAACCGATTTTATGGAGAGGATAGAGTGAAGCCAACATTTAAATTTATCAAGTCATAATTTGTTTTCTGAATTGTTTGAATAGAGTTTACAAATCTCTTAATTTCATTCAGTTTCGCTCATTAAAAATTTAAATTTTTGTATAAAATTTTTAGTGGATATTTTATTTCCATAGAATTTTTGGAGAGTATTGAATTCAACAAGCCATCATTTCTAATATGGTACAGGTTTCTAGTATAGTTTATAAAAGCTAAATCATAAAATCTGTGAAGTGTCTTGCTTAAAAGGCATGTGTAAGTGTGTAAGTTGTGTTTGCAGGATGAATATTCATTATTTTATTTTAGTACTTAGTTTTTGCGTAGTGAAGGTTCAAAATCAAAAATGTCTGTAAAATGGTTTCATAAACATCAAAGAGTAATCCACGAGCAGAAATTAAATAAGAAGTACTTAGCTCCAGTGATCAGTAAACTACACAGCTGATCAACCCAGACTTCGTAAAGTCTGGCAAGGTATTGATGTAATATGAAGGCCTAGCCCATGTTGCGAATCATTCCCTCTCTCTTTTCTCTCCTCCTCTGCCCCCTCCTTCTCTCTCCATCTCTTCCTCCCTCATCACCCTCTCTCTCCCTCGCTCATGTCCCCTTCTCACCACGGTGGCTGGGCGGTTAGCTTGCCCGCTTCCCACTAATGTGATTCGGGTTCAATCCCCGACCGGGTCACTCCAGATTTTCCCATGTGGGAATCGTGCCGGACGATGCCAATAGTCGGCGGATTTTCTCAGGCATCTCCCATTTCCCCAGTCCTTTCGTTCCAGCGTTGCTCCATACTCACCTCAATCACCCTCATCGGCTCTCAAGACCTCCATGTTAAGAGCCATCCAAATCTCATCACTCTTCACTCACCTCTTCCCCCTTTCTCCTTCACCCCTTCTCTCCCCTCCCTCTCTGCCAGCTCCCCCCCTCTACCTTTCTCTCCTCTCTCAATTTCTCCCCTCACCCCATCTATCACCCTTTCTCCTCTGTATCTCGTCTCCCCCTCACTCCCCCCATGCTCCTCTCTCCCTTTCTCCTCCCCTGTTGCCATATTTCCCCCTCTCCTCTCTTCCCCCCTTTCCCTCCCTCCTCTCTCTCTTCCCCTTTCCCTCCCTCTTCTCATTGTGGATGTGGTTGAGCTTTTTTGTATACACAATTGCATCCTGCAACTCGCTTCATCTAGCAATTTTTTAATATAACTACCATGCTGGTATCTTTGGCTCATTTTGAAACTGGTGAAGATTTGTTAAGTACACCAAAAAAGCATAAAATTATAATTTCTGAAAATAATTTTACAAATTTATTTACTATAAAAACATGGTTACTTAAAATTTAAAAAAAAAAAATCATAAAATGTAATTAATGTGTAAAATACTGAATATTAAACTGTGAACACTTTTCAGAAACCTTAGATATGAAACATTTAATCTCTTGACTATGAGATAAGAATACTGATTAGAAATTATTTTTTACAAATTGAGTGCTTGCTGCCCAGAAGTTATTTCAGGTACAAACTACCAGCATTCTACCCACTCTTGAATTACATTGTCCAATTGCACTCGCAAGCTTTCCCGACTGATTATTTTCATTTCTGTTTACTTCACCCACCATCAGTGCTTTTATTTTCTTGCGGCATGAGTATGTGCTGTATACATTTTCTTCTAATGCAGAGAACTGTTTCTGCTTGATGTATTTTATTTCCATTACTCCTGTTGCACCTGAGCATGTTGCATAATACAGACTGGGCTGTAATAATCGCATTGCACGCAATATTGCAGAGACAAGTACATAGGTGTGTAATGACGATTGCCCTTTGCCCAGCTTGCAACTGAAGTTTGCGAATGGTCTGGAAAACTCATTCTTCTTCATCGTGAAATGACGGAAATGCCTGCAAAGCATTTGTAGTAATCATGGCTTATTCCTGCATTATACCAAAGGACACACAATCACTTAAGAACAAACACATTCTTTTCGTAAAAAAATGCAATTTTACTTTTGCCTAAAATTGGTAAAAAAAATTTCCCGAGCCTGTAAACCGTGTGATGCAACACCAGTGTTTGTGAAGTATGTAGTCTCTCATCTGTTTGCAGTTGTAGGAAAAAATGTTGTGCATGCATGGAAGATTGTGTGGCGTTTGAAAATTAATATTGTTGTAATACCAGTGACATTGAAAATTATTTATTGTGTGCAGAAGTGATGTTGAAGTCTTAATTACTGTAGCATTGACTATGAATGGCGTGTAAATTATGTCCGCCACAAAAAGGAATGCCAAACAGGTTTTTTTTTGTTAAATTTTATCTTCATATCCCGTATACTAAACAACCCGTAAGCAGCACCCATATTTACTTGCATGTGCAGATCATCTGCATCTCTTTTGCCAAGTAAATAGAGTTAATGTTGTTCTCTTATGAAATTTCGTCAGTAAGTAAGCATTATCTTTGTCAGTATTGTTTGTCGACATATAATTGAGTATGTATGCAAATTGTTAATTTGTACAGCTGTTAGATAGAATTTTCATGTACGTTGTCTGTGGACAGGTGAAATTTTGTATCGTTTGGCGTCGGACAGTTTCCTCGAAATACTCCTTTTGTAGTTTTACAACCTCATAGCTTTTGAAAACTACCATAATTTCGATTTATTGTTGGGTTTGGTAAACATACTTTTTTTTTGTGTGTCTGTGAACTCTCTTATGCTGAGACATGCGAAGCATGTGTGCAAAGCGTAAGGCGTCTTGCACACTGCCGAGATCATTCAACTGCTCGTCTCTAGAAGTCGTCGGATAATAAATCACGTACTGGAGTCGAGCGGTGACACTAAATATAGGACTGGAATTAATTTTACAGTGTTTTGTGTGCGTAGGTGATAGAATAACTAATTCTTAAAATTTTAACTGAACCATAGTATGTATTGTGGTAGAACCGGATTACATCATTGAAAGTAAAAGTGTTATACAACATTAAATTGAGTTTGTGAGATTCTTGTATTAAAAAGGTGTAGTGCAGTTATATATTTTGTTTACAAACTAAAAAATTAGTAAAACTCTATTAAGAACTTTCTGAAGGGACTGGAAAGTTAAGACTTATTGGTCAGGAAAATTTCATAAAAGGATCAAATTACTTCGGTGTTTGTAGACCAGATTCAGACTCATGCAAACTTGAGCAGAAAACTTCTTAACAGGGAACATCTTAAAAGGGTTATACTGTACTCATTTCATTTACTAGTCAAAAATTGTCATACTAAAATGACTGAATTGTGGTATTTGTAACCACTTCATAGTTCATAAGAGACAAATCAAGGTAGCATAAAATGGATACAGCTTATGTCTATGTGGATTCATGGCTGACACCAAAATAGCACAAAGAATATTATGCTTAATAAGTATCATTCCCATATTTTCCAGCTTGCAGCCATAGGTCTGCTTCTGGTCCGCCATCTCTCTCTTTTCATTTCATTTTATACACCTGTTTCAGGCATCTATTCCATGGTCATCCTGTGACATTTTTCGCCTCACATAACCGTAATCTGTTTTGGAGAATATCTTGTCATAAGCCATTATTTTAACTGCTCATGCCATTTCGTCTGATCATGCAAGAATTTTATTCTTCATTTATTTCTCAAAATTATGTTGCTGAATGTTATAGCAGGTAAAATATTATTCCAATGAACTTGATTTATGTATCAAATTTTTATGGCAAAAAAAAAACATCCCATTTCTGAATTTTTCTATAATAAATTCAAAACTGGCTTTATGTTGAAACTAATTGCATGTTAGTAAAGAATATTTACAGAGAAATTATTATTAATAAAATGAATAGAACTGGATATTTGCATCGTGCAGTTTTTTTAAAAATAATTTTAAAAACATACAAGAATGAGTTAGTTAGGTACTTGCATGGTTGGTGTAAAGAGCGAGGTCACGTACCGTAGTGAACCAAGCAGAGTGCCGACATGTGTGCCCGTGACTGTGAAACAGCAGGGCACCGCCACCGACCTCGTGGTTCAGGTCGTCCTGATCGCCGAGTCGATGCGCCTGCAGGCCATGATGGCGACGTACGGCATCCAGACGCAGACCCCGCACGAGGTTGAACCAGTTCAGATATGGTCCTCCAAAGAGCTTGTGCAGGTGTACACCCACCTGGGGGTCAACAAGAAGCTCGGTCTGAACGGACGTCCAGTGAGGCCTATCGGTGCACTGGGCACAAGCAAGGTGCGTGCGTCGAGAGGTAATGTTACAAACTGTGTAGTGGTTCTCTTCTCCGTGTAGCTTGAACTCCCAGGTAATGATATTTCACCTGTGTTCTTCCTTCTGCGCCAACTATAATCTAACATAACACTGGAATGTGCTTCTAATGAATTCACCAGTTGCCCACTACTGTGATTGATCTCTGCAGGTGGGTTGTTCAAGGTATACCAGTGAGATGCAGGTATTGTCATGATGTGACACGTCTAAGGTAGACAGGACACTCGTGTGCCATTCCACCTCTTAGATTTCTCCATGCTCGTTTCCTTTACCCATGAGAGAAGTACAGAGGTAGGCACCAGTTAAGCCTTTTCTGTTGTCAACTAATTAATGGTGCGTGCCAACACGTCTCAAAAGTAATTTGTGCACAACTTAGGGAGGAAGCCCAGTTTGAGTACTGGATGTATCTGAATACAAGCAAAATTACACAATGCTACAGTTGTGTCGACACCTTTCAATTCATCTGCAGCACCAGACCCATTCCACAAAACGTGAAGAGTCTTCCCTTCCGCCTTGCCGTGCGTCACTGCTGATCATTCCATTATCCAAGTCGCCTCCCGAGAAGACCCCTCAGTTACAGCCCCAAAGTGTGAACTACATCTGCTGATCCTTCCTGCTCCTACAATGGACCACTACTCACACCTCGGTCTGTCCTTCACGTTGCAGAGAGCCACAGAGAATCGTAATACTACTTGTGCATTAGCACCCAAATTAAAGGCAAGCGTATAACCAATCAGTACCTCAGATTCTGCTTAAAACAATAACCAGAAAACACATCATTATTAAAATAACACTGTTAAGTATAAGGGATGTCATCTTTTAGATTATCTCCGCAGTTTTTTTTAATACCTGTTTATACATTTTGTGTGTGTAAAGTTTTATCCACTACTGACCTTCTTAATTAAAGTATCACAGGTTGTGCCTTCTTGCATTCTAGTCACTTTACTTGCATAGAAAACTAGAGGTTAATCTACAGGTTGGCCACTTATTATTTCACACAATTATAAATCATTATGAAAAAAAAAATTTTCTTTTTCATTATCGGCACATGAAATATTATTAGAATTGCAATATGTCATGTCAGAATAAATTTCACAATTTCGCAGTATTGTTTATTATCGGTAAGAATATTTACATACTAAAAGTTGTTTTGTAGAAATGTTATTTACTTACTGCCTGATCATATCCTAATTGCAAGGGAGTCTGTTGCGCATCACGTCGAAAGGCTGTGTTTTAATTTGTGCTTGTTGTTTCTACCGCAGATGTATCGTGTGTGCGGGATGACGGTATTGTGTTACCCTCTGATATTCGAAGTGTCCGAGTTTTACCTTTACCGAGACATGGCCCTGCTGATAGACGACATCAAGACAGAGCTTCAGTTTGTGGGCAGATATTGGAGGCTGTCCGGGCGTCCCACCGTCTGCCTTCTAATCCGAGAGGAGCACATGAGGTAACTGCAGCGGAACTCGCTCTCTCCCGCGAGGAGAGTGTGCAGTTGTATTTATTGGAGGCTGTCCGGGCGTCCCACCGTCTGCCTTCTAATCCGAGAGGAGCACATGAGGTAACTGCAGCGGAACTCGCTCTCTCCCGCGAGGAGAGTGTGCAGTTGTATTTATTGGAGGCTGTCCGGGCGTCCCACCGTCTGCCTTCTAATCCGAGAGGAGCACATGAGGTAACTGCAGCGGAACTCGCTCTCTCCCGCGAGGAGAGTGTGCAGTTGTATTTATTGGAGGCTGTCCGGGCGTCCCACCGTCTGCCTTCTAATCCGAGAGGAGCACATGAGGTAACTGCAGCGGAACTCGCTCTCTCCCGCGAGGAGAGTGTGCAGTTGTATTTATTGGAGGCTGTCCGGGCGTCCCACCGTCTGCCTTCTAATCCGAGAGGAGCACATGAGGTAACTGCAGCGGAACTCGCTCTCTCCCGCGAGGAGAGTGTGCAGTTGTATTTATTGGAGGCTGTCCGGGCGTCCCACCGTCTGCCTTCTAATCCGAGAGGAGCACATGAGGTAACTGCAGCGGAACTCGCTCTCTCCCGCGAGGAGAGTGTGCAGTTGTATTTATTGGAGGCTGTCCGGGCGTCCCACCGTCTGCCTTCTAATCCGAGAGGAGCACATGAGGTAACTGCAGCGGAACTCGCTCTCTCCCGCGAGGAGAGTGTGCAGTTGTATTTATTGGAGGCTGTCCGGGCGTCCCACCGTCTGCCTTCTAATCCGAGAGGAGCACATGAGGTAACTGCAGCGGAACTCGCTCTCTCCCGCGAGGAGAGTGTGCAGTTGTATTTATTGGAGGCTGTCCGGGCGTCCCACCGTCTGCCTTCTAATCCGAGAGGAGCACATGAGGTAACTGCAGCGGAACTCGCTCTCTCCCGCGAGGAGAGTGTGCAGTTGTATTTATTGGAGGCTGTCCGGGCGTCCCACCGTCTGCCTTCTAATCCGAGAGGAGCACATGAGGTAACTGCAGCGGAACTCGCTCTCTCCCGCGAGGAGAGTGTGCAGTTGTATTTATTGGAGGCTGTCCGGGCGTCCCACCGTCTGCCTTCTAATCCGAGAGGAGCACATGAGGTAACTGCAGCGGAACTCGCTCTCTCCGTGAGGAGAGTGTGCAGTTGTATTTATTGGAGGCTGTCCGGGCGTCCCACCGTCTGCCTTCTAATCCGAGAGGAGCACATGAGGTAACTGCAGCGGAACTCGCTCTCTCCCGCGAGGAGAGTGTGCAGTTGTATTTATTGGAGGCTGCCCGGGCGTCCCACCGTCTGCCTTCTAATCCGAGAGGAGCACATGAGGTAACTGCAGCGGAACTCGCTCTCTCCACCGAGGAGAGTGTGCAGTTGTATTTATTGGAGGCTGTCCGGGCGTCCCACCGTCTGCCTTCTAATCCGAGAGGAGCACATGAGGTAACTGCAGCGGAACTCGCTCTCTCCACGAGGAGAGAGTGCAGTTGTATTTATTTCCACAGAGTAAGTTTCAGTTGCAGACTAATTTCCTCCCTTCCCATAGTAGTATGTACCTGCCAAAAAGACATTTAATGAAACAATTTTCAGTTTTATTGAATTGTTTTTTATAATATTTAGCTTTGACATGCTTCTGTTCTGTTGTAATTGCATTCACTTGTGAAACCATTTTCCAAATCATTTTTGTGTTAAAACAAAATATTATTTTTGTACTTGTACTCTGCTGTACTTGTTTGGCAAAATTTTTTATAGAAGAGATATTTTTGTCTCCTTTCATGACATTTTTTAATACATTAACTAGCTATTTTTTTAGTTTATATATATATAATATATATATATATATATATATATATATAATTAGGATTGTGTTGGCATTGTTAAAAGTACAGAAGAGGCATAGGCTGGGTTAGCTCTTGAGTGGTAATCAAGTCCGCAGAACCACAAATGACCATGATAGTTGAATAGCTTAATCTTGGCTTGCACAGCTGCGAAATACAATTTTAGCCAAGGCCCAAGGAATAAGATGAATGTACAATACAGTACATTTAAAGTTTTCGGTTATTATTTCATTTATACTAAACTTCTTTTTGCAGGGACCCACAGTTCAAGGAGATGTTGGACCTTTTCGCAATGCTGAAAAAAGGCCATTGCGATGGGACAAAAGTTAGAATTGGACGACTGCAGAACTTGGTGGCTTCGTCGTGCATAGGTTAGATGATGTGAATTTTGAGAAACTGTTTGATACAAACCCTGTTGCTCTAGAGCAAACCCGGTGAAATTTTTACACCTTATATATTTGTATGCCTTATAACTTCAAAATTTAAAAAAAATCTTTATCTGGTAGTTCTAAGAGATTTTTAAATAATGTTTTTTTTATACATACAATGCTTTTCCCAGTCTGTTATTTTTTATTTTATCATTTACTGGATGTATAAAAAAATTTGGGTACATATACTATTCAAATGTTCTCTATTTAGCAGAGAAATATGATACTTATCAGTTTCAGTTTGAACCTATTTTCAGTCTTATAGATTGTGAGTCATGTGGACTGGTGTGTTCGAAAAGCACAGGCATAAAGGAGGATTTCATTGGTACAGACCCATGGTTCAACTCTTTTGAAAGTCAGATTTAATTGTAAGACCACTTCTTTTTATCCATTCGCTGTGCAAAATTGATGTTATTGATGAGATTACAGTATTTGTGTATTGTTCATTTGAAACTATAAAGATGTTCTGAACATAAATACACAGTATGTACCTGAAAATAAGTTTGTCTTATTCCAATTGTGACATTCAAAAAATTTAAGTTTGTCATATTTTTGCATACTGAAAATTTTGAGGTACATGTTTTTGCTTGAGTAACAACAGGTGATAGTGTTTCTTGACTGAACATATGTTTCATAACAGTATGAGCTTTATAATTACAACACATCCCACATTCCCAACACCACTTCACATTAAAAAAAAAAAAAAAAATACATATAGGGATAAGCAAAGAAAGTGCGACTTCTTAGATGTATTTTGTATTTGTGATGTACATATATATACACTGTATATTATTAACTGCAAAGAATTCTACTATAATAAACCTTTATTTTAGTGTCAAGATCATTAGTATCTACTCCTCTTTCCAGCCTTCGGCCTGCTGAGTGTAGAAAAATGTCTCCGCCTCCTCTTATCTCTTCACCTCTCTTCCTCCTTGACCTCCAATCTTCTCCCTCTCTTGTATTCCTGCCATTATGCGTTCCTCCCACCTCCTCGTAGGTCTTCCCTGGAGTCTTCTTCCTGTACATTTAATTTCCATAATTTTTTTGGGTAATCTCTTTCTTCGCATTCTTTGTAGCCTACATGTCCATACCACTTCATTCCCGGCCTTTCCAATAATCTAATCCAATCGCGTACTCCTGCTCATTCGTCTACAACGTGTTTCTATTGCTGTCCCGTCTTGTTATGTTCAGCACGCTCCTCATAAACCTCGTGCCCGTACCACTTGCTTTTCTTACATCTCTCGTATCCGCGGCCCACGTGTCCACTGCATATGTGACGGTCAGCAACGTAGCATCGCATGTTTGCACTTCCGTGGCACCTCTTTCTGCCCATACCAAATCTCTCGCACATATGTAGAAGGCATCTACCTGTTGTCCCCTACTGACTGTTTCTTCCTCGAGCTTCCACTATGCTTCCAGAGTTATTTGAATTGCCAAGAGTAAATAATCCTTCTGATGTACATGACCAAGTAATTTGTGGATAAATTAATTTCTCTTGGCAACCAAAGTAAAAATTTTGGAGTGTCTTTTTTTGAGTTTGTCCTGTATCCAGGTAGTACTAATATGGTAGTTCTTACTCTTGTGTACGTAAAATGAAAAGAAACCAAACAAAACCATTTCAGCATTCAAAAATTTTAACATTACAGTTTAAGACTCAAAGTTCCTGAAGCGGTTTTGTGCATTCGAAGCCCAGAAGCAAAGTAGCAATGCACGCAACATTAACAGGCATGCCCAGCATCTCATCTCTCCTACGTGAAAGATGCTGAACTGGCTTGCAGCGTTTCCATCGTCGCATTGTACTACGCAAATTAGATCTCTTAACAGTGGCACTTCTGTACACGCAATGAAAACCCACGGACTTAACTACTCTCTGTCTCGTGTAAGTTGGCGAGATTCTGACAGACGAAAGTAGCGCCAAATGTTTACTTTTCGTTTATGTATCCTTTTGCCTTCAGCTGGTGCTTCAAGTGGAGGCTGTATATTTTATCAACACGCTGTCGGCTAATCCACTTGCCATTGTACTGTAACGCTAAACAAATTCTAAGGTATTTATAGACATCTGTCTAAAAAAATTAGTGCGTTATAAAAGTAAAAAATTTAAAACCTTGCAAAAAATTTAATATTTGCTAACTCTTTTTTTAATTTGGGTTAACATTCGCGAGATGGTAATTGTAGTTGTTACCACACTTTAGACGTTACAGCTAGTATGTTAAGACTGGAAATGAAAATAATTCGGGAACTTGCTTGACATTGCACATTCATTCGCCAACAACTCATCGACGACTATTGCAAAGCAGTAATTCTGCTATTACTGATACTAAATAGTTTAAGTTGGAAATATGTGACATGGAATAACGTAAGAATTGCTTAAAAATTACTCGTGCACGTCCCTTTTTCTTCATTTTATTAATACAGTATAGTAACAACACGAAAACAAAAAGAAAATAGGGTTGCAAGAGAACATGGCATGTAACGGACGTAGACATAACAATTACCGGCCCAATAGAAATTACTAGTAATCAAAATGGCTGTACACGGAAATACATGTTATTTTAAAAATTATACAGAGCTTGTGGCAAAATAAAACCATTGGGATCTGTTTGTAAATTTGTTATTTTACACAAGAAAGTAATTTTTTTTCTGGCAGGTAGTGCATCGGGAGACAGCGGACAGATGGTGCGCATGGCATGGCAGGGCAGGGCGTGTTGTGAGCCGAGCATGTTACTCAACAGGTAGCAGCTCGTTGGCCTGCCTCTTGATCCCATCTTTTTCAAAGTTGACTTTACTCCTATTACTGACTCGAAACGACAGGAGTTTGAAATATATCTGGTCAAATTATTTAAAAAAATAATCCAACATTACCCTGCGATATTTCTGTAGGCTTTTGGAACGATCCAGCATGTACGCAAGTTATGGATGGAGAGTGGGGATACTTACGCGAAAAGAACTCCCAAGGTTTGAAGTTGTGTTTCATTGGAATACGGCTCGTTTTAATGTGCATTTCATTTTGAACATCTATGCATCACTACTTTGGTACGAAGTTTAGTTTGTAACTCTAACTACCGCTGTTACGTGAGCATGTAAAATAAAATGTATTAATTAATCTAGGAAGTCTTTCTTATCCGCGTATTTTCTGCCTGTCTGAAGTGCGTCTGCCGTGCACTCGGAATAACCAACGTAATGTTGATTTTTTGTTCGTTCCTGCATCAGCAGAGACGGGATTTTGTAAATGGCACGTTGTTTGTTTTGTATACTTCAAGTTGCCACTCACTGACTGTCATTATCTTGCCAAGTTGTACGAGACAGAAAGTATGTACGCCTGTGCGGTTGCACTTTTCTCCTACCTCTTAAAGAAACGCTGCAGGCGGGCTCTAAAAATGTAATTATTTTGTTTATAATTTCACTTTTTTTTACTACACTTAAAAATTATACAGCTTTATTGGTTCTTAACTTTTCTTGTAAAAAGTTTTATTCCCAGAACGTTTATTTACTACGATACTCGTTCCCAACATCACAGCAGTAAGCCAAGGTTGAAATATGTTGTCAAACTGCCCTATTCATCATTCTTTGCGTGCGTATTAGTAGTGATAGAGTGCGTGTTGCTTCCAGAACATTTGGACTTCATGAATACAGTAGATATGCCGGATAACGTCGAAGGCACCTTCCACCATTTCAAGCAGCTGCAACACGACTACATCGGCTACCAGAGTCTTACAGACGTCCCCAAGGCCCTGGTCTACTCTGAAGACATCAAGAACTTAAATGTGAGGATTGCTTTTGTTTGTTTTGCTCTCGTCGAAGGTGTAACAAAGCACATTTTGTCATGAAGAGGAAAAATTAAGTTTTTTTTTTATTATATTTGTGACTGATGCACGTTATGTTAGATGATCTGAATCTGAAGGAAATTTGCAGCTTCCAAGTCAAATACGACGGAGACTAATACAGCTTACAGCTAACACACTCCTGTGATAAATGTGAGGATTGTATAATTTATTAAATTAGCACCGCCAGCCAACATATGGCAGCATTTCTGTTCAGTAATTTTTAATAATTGATCTAAAAGCAATGACACCGAAATAAGACTTGAATTTCTTTTCCACCCGGTAACATTTTTTCTGAAGTACAGCACTGAACTGAAAACCTCAACATGTCAAATATTTCAGCTAAATTATTTTTCACTCTCTTGCTTCTATTGTATAGTCTCTTGGCATATTTTCCGAAATTGATAAATCAGTGTGGAAATTGTTGTCACTGTTAACCTGGAAAACTTATTTTTATGAAACAAAATATTTTTTCATTATAAAATCCGTCTTTGAAGGAGGAAACAACTTCTTACATCAGCTGGTTTCTGTGGTGCTGTTGGTTACATTCCAGCTGTTAGTGTGACGGTTCCTGGGTTCAAACCCATCATCATGGCAGGGGGAAATAAGTAGCATGTACAGTGACAAGGTAGGGTTTTGTAAGCCACGCCAGTTTGATGAAGTGTATATAAGTAGGAGCATTTATTAGAACCAGGCACAGTCCGAGTCCTTTCTGATTTTTACATGTAAAAACAAATTCATTATTCACAACTCTTTCCTTGTCCAGGAAGTGACCTGTACAAACAGTAGATTCTGTGAGATCTTTTTTTTCCTCCTCATTTTTGGTGAGCTGTTACTTTTTCGTTTGCAATATTTATTGCATTTTTATGAGTATTTGCCATAAACCCAATTTTTTCTGGAGTAACACTAGGATAGCTTTCAAGTTGTTTATTGTCTTGATAATTTTGAAACTCTGTACCATACAGGTGCATCAGCAGGTGAAACACAAGTCATTATTATTGTCATAGTCATTGTTGTTGTCATCAATCACCACCACCACCGTTGCCATCGCCATACTCTAGTCACTCCTATCTCCTCTCTTCCCCGGCCAGGTCACTCCCAGATTTTCGCATGTGGCAATCGTGCTGGATGATGCCGCTGGTCGGCGGGTTTTCTCAAGGATCTCCCATTTCCCCCGCCCTTTCATTCCGGAGCTACTCCATACTCACCCCTATCACCCTCATCGGCTCTCAAGACCTCGCTGCTAAGAACTGCCCAAATCTCTTCACTCACTCTCTCTTATCCTGTTTCCTATCCTCTTCTCTCCCCCTCTCTCCTCTTCTCTCTTTGATCTTCCTCCCACTCTCTCCACTCCTCTCACTTCTTTCCACCCCTCTTCTCTTTCCTCTCAAATCTCCTTTCTTCTTACCTCTCCTCTTTCTTACCTCGTCTCTCCCTTGCTCTTCTCCCCCCTCCTCTCCTCACACTTCTTCCCTCTCCCATCTCTCTCTCTCATCCCCCCTCTACTCTACCCTCTCTCATCCCCTTTATCTCTCCCATTTTTCTTCTTGTCTGCCATCTCTTTCCTTTCCTCTCTTATTTCTGATCCTTTCCCCTCTTCTCTTTCCCTCTCTGTTCTCCTGTCCTCTCCCCCTCGCCTTGCTCTGTATTGTTTTGAGTGGTACAAATCATTTACTCTACCTTACTAAGAGTATTTATAAAATGCAACTTTAAATTTTATTGTGTTATTTCTTTTAATATTAAAATAATAATATCGCTATGTGCAGTAATAGTTAGTTGTAATATTGATTTCATGCAGTGTTACCTTATGGTGAAACTGGCTGGTGTTATTGCAGTGAGAGCTTCTGTTGAAAATTCACACATGCTTATGACAGCTTAAGTTGTAACTTCAGAGAATCTTCTCTAACTCGACATGTCTTTTCAGTTCTTCATGAACAAACCTATTTGGGAAGTTGTAGATGAGCTGAAGAGCACGGAAGGTCTCCATGCCAAAGCTCAGTTGTACGGGGTTCTGCTGAAAAGAGAAGGAGCCAATTATGAATTTGATGGCAGAACTGGTGAGCTGGATAATTACAATATTTTCTTCTTATAATAAAATAGTCACAGTGTACAGTAAGCCATTGGAAGGTCATATGTTACTAATGTAACATATGACTGATGTAAGGTTGCCCCAGTGAGACACTTTCGTCACCCTGAGAGATGCCAAAGTTATGCTGTGTTTGAGTTGTGGCTTCCGAGGTGCCAGTTTTGTACAAATACTGGCTTATGAAAGGTGTGAAACTGGTTCAAGAAACATATGCTACACCTCATCTCATCTTTACTGTTATTCTTAACACTATAAGAGGGTTTCCTTTATTCACGTCTGACTAGGGGGCGAGGTACAAGGTGCTAGCCATAATAGCTTCGCCTATGTTTCTACCACTTAACGGAGGCAGGTAAGTAGTAACTGCTAAAGGTCTGTATATAAGTCTGTACACAGCTCCATCAATCTGTCTTCTGAATAAAACAAGACTGGCTTTATTGTATTTTTATGTATTTGAGTAAATGAACAAATGTACGGGAAAACACGGTGCAATACCAAAGAGCTACCCCCCCACCAACACCATACGACACTCCCATTAAGGAACAGTAAGTTCCTCGGGTTATGAAAAATGGAAAGTGATGATCTTCCAGTTACAGGGGTGAATAAACAAGCAGAGGAAGAATAATGAATGTTACCTGAGCATGCTATTTACACGTATACACTACAGAAATCTATTCCATAATGTGTATATTTCTCTTAAAAGCTAGAAAATAACTACATGGTTAATAACAATAAATTATTATGTTATTGGACATAATTATCAATACAGTAATATGCATGGTAGCATGTAGTTATGTGAATCTATTGACTGTCGTGTGTATCACCGGTGCACGAGCTGCCAGCTGTAGTTAATATTATCAACTTGTGTTTGCTTTCTGTCTTCATTCTCCTTCCATGGCCTGATTCTGCACCTTTGCTTGTCAACTGGTTTAAAAAAAAAAAAAACAGATGCCATTATCCATCTACACCTGGTTATTGGATGACATGTAGTGTTCTGTTGTTAATTGAAATTCTTAAGAAAAAAACAGGTTGGAAGTGGGACAGTAACTAGCACGTGTGGTCCATTATTACAGCATCTTCAGTTAAATGACTCAGTGCATTCAGGTAGGATGAGTAGGTGTTAATTGAAAGATGCAGCCAGGGGAAAAGGCAGAATTGTTATCTCTGATGTACAGTGCAGTACTTGTACAGCCTAGCCGTCATATCTGCTAACTTCCTGAATGTAACCTTAAAAAAGTAATATGACATATGCAAGGTGACGAGATTTTGAAAATAAACCGCGACACTCGTTAGCTAAACTTTGTCGTAAGAAAATAGCCATGTGGACATCATAATTTATTTACTCGGAAATGATCATGTGAAAGGGTAGAACACTGGCTGCTTTTAAAACTGTTATGAATTACAAACAACAATAATATTTTATTGCATTTACTTACATCATAATACTGCTCTAGTCAAAATTTGGTTTTTTTGTACTTCTCAGAATTTCTGATAAAAGTCCAAGAGAAGGGACTAGTGGAGAGGGGAGGGGGGAGGTTACTGCAGTGGTGGTGGTGCGGTGGATAAAGAGCAGGGTTATTTTATTAGCGGCCCAGGGGCCACATGTAAGACATGTAATAAAATTATATATTATTTAATTTATAACACTTTCAAATAAATAAACTTACTACTATGTATAAGTGAGCCAGAACTTTGCAACTTGGTGGGTGTGGCCCATCAAGCATTTTAGTTATTTCTAAGTGGCCTGATGTGAAGAACTAATTGCAGTTGGGCTGATGTAGAGGGTCGTGGTTGCAGTTGGGCTGATGTAGAGGGTCGTGGTTGCAGTTGGGCTGATGTAGAGGGTCGTGGTTGCAGTTGGGCTGATGTAGAGGGTCGTGGTTGCAGTTGGGCTGATGTAGAGGGTCGTGGTTGCAGTTGGGCTGATGTAGAGGGTCGTGGTTGCAGTTGGGCTAATGTAGAGGGTCGTGGTTGCCGTTGAGCAAATGTAGAGGGTCGTGGTTGCAGTTAAGCAGATGTAGAGGGTCGTGGTTGCAGTTGGGCTGATGTAGAGGGTCGTGGTTGCAGTTGGGCTGATGTAGAGGGTCGTGGTTGCAGTTGAGCAGCACCTGAGGAGCCTCTACTGCCACGTGGGCAGCCTGCGGTACTGGGTGGCGGTGCGGTACTGCAGCAGCCTCATGCACCACACCGTCGACAGCATCAGTCCCTTCATCACCACCGTCCTCGTCAACGGCAAACAGGTGCGGGGCTGCCACCACCGTGCATGTCGTTAATGGTAACTCTTCACTAACATTGTCCTTCTCCTCGCTATATGCTATACGCTGTTTATCGTAAAGTAAGCGCTTTTCAGATCAAGGTTTGCAAAATAACACTGTCTGCTGAGTTCATAATGCTGTAGCACATGCAGAATCACATTTCCAGTATAAAGGTGGCTATGAATTAAATAGGCCTTAAATATTATCTTGCTGTCGAGTGTTTTCCGTCTAGTCTGCCCGGTTTATGTTAACTGGACAATGCAAAACTTATTGAGTGCATTCATATTAATTGTGGATAGTGTGAATGGGTTATGACACTTATGACCAGTATAAATGATGTTCAGGAGACCTTTTGGTGTACTACGCATGCAATAATAGATAATTTAAAAAAAACCAGCAACTCGAGTCTGGTTGATTGTGAGATTCCTTAATATTTGCATGGTTCCCTGGCTTGTATGGATTCATGTTAGAACAGTTTGTAAGACTGCTAAATCCTTGCACTCCAGAAGGTAGCATTTCATGGTTTTGCATGCTGTCATCCATTAATGCAAATCTCTTCCTTGCTGGTAAGGCTGTAGAGTGCATCCCTCAGCACAGTCGAGTCAGGATGAAGACATATCAGCTGTACATCATTACCTTTGTCTAAACTTGTTGGACAGTTATCAGATGTAAGTATATGACACCCTCTCACTCATGTGGCTAATAGTAATCCAGAAAATACATATTATACATTTATCCGTCCACAGAAGGTGCATGTTGTTGTCTTATCGTAGCTGTTGCAAAACCAAGTGCCTGGCATTGAACGTACTGTTTGTAAACATGAGAGGATTACTACCTCAATTCCTTTTGCCCATAATTAATTATTACTAACATTTCCTGAGGTTTCAAAGTGAATCTACATTCATATTAAATTACTTTGGAGGGCTTTTTCATATTGGTCAATTTCCCATATTAACACGCTACTTCTTTTTTTTTCTTTCACAGTAATGATACCTGTCCTATGGGTTCTGTGCGTGGACGTATACGTAAATAGTTTTAAAAAACTATGCATGCAAAATTGTGTTAAAGTACAGCATTACTCATCCTCAATCATCATCATAATTTTCACCATTCCTANAAACTATGCATGCAAAATTGTGTTAAAGTACAGCATTACTCATCCTCAATCATCATCATAATTTTCACCATTCCTAATAGTTAAGTTGAAACCATAGCTGAAGGAGTAATGGTGTGCGAATTTTGTAATAAGGAAGTGTACTATCATTATTGTAAAATTGAAATAGAACTTGAAGTGGGCAACATGANGTTGAAACCATAGCTGAAGGAGTAAGGGTGTGCGAATTTTGTAATAAGGAAGTGTACTATCATTATTGTAAAATTGAAATAGAACTTGAAGTGGGCAACATGATTTTCCAGTGCATTTATCAGAATTTCACCCATAACTTTTCAAATGTGTAAGAGACATGATAACCATATAATACAAAACGCACTTAAACAGAGTACATATACAATACTATGATTGATGAAAATTGTGTTTGTGCCAGATGAACACATTAACAGCATTAACATACGTAAATGTGATCAAGCCATTGCTGTGGCGACATGTAGTAGCTCGATAGTTAAAGCATATGCAGCAGTGAAACCTCATGAGTGATTGGTTAAAGTGTAAATATTTTCCGCAGAAAATAAAAACACAAGTTTTATGAAACTTTGACGATCAGAGTAATGGTTGCATTTCACCTAGCTTGTGTTTGTTTCAGTTGACAGTGGGCGTGATCGGGCACCAGGAAACGGTGTTTGATAAGCCAATGACTCCAGCCGAGATTCAGTCCGTCATGTTCTCCACCATACAGCCGTACGACGTGATCCTGGCCGTTCTGCAACAAGAGGTGGTGCTCTACTGCGGCCGCCTCATAGCTACGAACACCGAGCTTTTCAAAGGAATCCTCAAGATACGAGTTGGGTGAGCAAGTCGTTAGCTAATGTTGCGGGAAGTATTTGTGTGCATGTAAATTCAGGCTGTTGGCCGTGTGTACGCTGATTAGCGGTACGGTAAACTGTCTATTCTAAGACCTTTTGTGGTTCCCAAGAAAAGGGTTGTTATTCAAAGGGGGCGTTATCAAAAATGTTTTTCACGATTCTCCAAAAAAAAAAGTCATTTCGAGAGGGTTGCTATTCTAGAGCTCTTAGAAATGACAGTTGACTGTAATATGAAGTATCCAAGATTGTGTATGGTTTTAATAATCGATTTAAAACCGAATTACCACAGCCAAGTCTTAAATGTTCTAGAACCAACTTGTTTGACAATAATGATAATTGTAAAACCTGTGTTCCATCTTGTGACTAAAGTCGAGCTAAGTGAATCCATAGCTGGTGTTGAGTTAGTGTATCTAACTGTAAGTTAAGAGGCAAAACATTTGAGACACGCTAATTTGCAGAGCGTGCACTATAACAATAGTCACCTTGTCACCATTTTGAGCAGAACGGAGGTTCACGCAGTTTGCACGACGCCTTGTACAGCTGCGCAGCACGAGGTGGGAGATTCAAACAGTCGCAGTCCAGACAACATACTGTATTTACAGATGTAACAATACCTGTAAATAACGATTTAAACTTTACTGTGAGGGAAGAGGGGGCAGAGCTTCACAAGTCGAGTGAAGCCTCCTTGTTGAGTACGAACTTTGCCACATACACTTTTTTTGTAACATTTGCTCTGCGTCAGTTTTTTGGCATGCAGAATGCTATAGTCAAACTGTATTTTCTATGTTATTTTGCAGATGGGTTCTGGAAGCTATAAAGATGTACTTAAGAATATCATCCAATGCCAAGTCTTTGGAGAACCACAGTCCATATGAAGTAAGGCAACTTTTGTACAAGATTCTGACGGTGAAAGAATGGGCTGCAGAGGAAAAGTATGCAACATTTTATTCTCAGTTCTTTGATGTTCCGTAGAAATAATTGTAAAATATTACGAGAAATGAATTATTGCTTATTTATTTCAGTAGAGAATACACATAAAAATTTTTTAAAATAAAGTTAAAAATGTCTTTGTTGTACTAATTCCTTACAGCTCTGGTGGGAAGTAAAAACCTACTGTACTGAACATTTAAAAATTAATTTCAGTGCAACATGCAATTATTTAGCTGACAAGGGTATCCCTGTCGAAGTTGGTCCAGGTTTGTAGAATGTATAAGTGTACGGAGAACTTACATACATACGTACTATATAGATTTACATTTTTTTTTTTTAACAACTAGGGGGCCGCAGTGGTGTAGTAGTCAGACTACCCATCTTCCACCAAGATGAACCAGGTTGGATTCCCGGAGAGGTCGGCTACATTTTTCGCGTGCTGGAAACACGCGGTCGGTTTTTTCGGGGCGCTCCCGTTTCCTTTCCCCCTGCACTCAGCCACTGCTCCATTTTCGCCTCATCTAAACCTCGCAGGCATTCAAGACTTGTTGAAAGCACCAACCAGAACCTCTAAAATTCAACTTTGCCACCAACTAACCTTACAATTTTGTCAGTTTTTTAAAATGAGATACAGGCTGTTAGAGTAAACTGAGCAGTTTTGAAAGCCCTGCTTGGTATCTGCTTACACCTACATTACGTATTCTTCCACCATGCGTAAAATTAACACTGCCATGGGTCTGATAGTTTTATTCATACGTCGATCAAGGAAAACTGAAACCATTAAGAAAGTTAATATTTTACAAATCTGCTAATTCTTACGCTTACACTTACACTATGCATTAAAAAACCCAAAAGTAGAATTAATCATTCTAGTATTCTCTAATGTTTACCTAACACTATTAAATCAACATTAAGACATGGAACTACTTTACCGCTGTTCTTACCAACTTTACTGGGCTCATGCCAGACATTGTGTGCGTTAAAATGTATGCAGGTAGGAGCACTGGCATTTTTCAAAGGTTGGTTTCAAAAGTGTTTAATTAACTGTGAACAGCCTATATTCTGAATTTTCTGTGACACACAGTGTGGTTTGTCGTTCAGTTTACCACCGCTATTGAAAGAACATGCTGCAACGTGTGATTGCAGCTTGACGCCGCTGCAGAGACGACAGCTGGAGGGCTGCCTGTGTCGCGTGCCGTCCCACTTCTACAACCAGGTGTGGGACGTGCTGGCGCGCACGCCGCGCGGCATCCGCGTGCAGGGCTTCCACCTGCCTCAGCAGCCGACCCTCTCCAACATGATGAGGTCCGAGCTGAACTTTGCCCTCGAGGTAGAGCAGATGCTCAACCACATACACTCGCCAGAGTACCGCCAGATTATCGTTGAGGTACGCAGCATCTCTGCACTGCTGTGGTGCATATACAGGGTCTTTCAAAAACAATGCTGTAATTTTACATATACCTATAGTTACAAAACTACATATATTTTTAAAAAGGAGATCAAAAACATGGGGGCCATGTTAGACTACTTGCCTCCCACCTAGACCAACCAGGTTCGATTCCCGGCTGGGTCGCTCCCGGATTTTCGCAAACGGGAATTGTGCCGGATGATGCCTTTGGTTGGCAAGTTATGTCTCGGGAGGTCTCCCATTTCCCCCACGCTTGCATTCCGGTGCTGCTCCATACTCACCTCACTTCGCCCTCATCGACTCTCAAGACCTCATTGATAAGAGTCGCCCAAATCTCTCCACTCCACTTGAAAGCAGAAGTACTTACTGGGTAGTACTTAAGGGTACACGCACATACACATATTCAAATGTACACATTTACCATGCGGATGTGCGGCCACGATGTTTCGCTGGCTGGGCCAAGCTCTTCAGGTGGCGATTGTTGGCACGCTGTCGTCTGTTGAGTGATTATTGGCAATCAGGGAATCTAGCAGCTGAGAGGTGAACTAAGGTGCGCAGGATATTTGAAATGTGGTTGATATACAAAATACATTTTGGTGTATGTTAAAATATACCCTGTTTATTCATGAATTCTACACCTCAAGTAGTTAAGAAAGTCTGTTTGTAGATTTTCAGAGACTGTTCTTGCAGCACCTTGAAACTGAACAACTCTCTCCTTGATATTGATAATGCACCTAATTTCTTCTTATTACATTCTAGCTTGGTTCGTTGCTGCATTGAACTGTTACGGTTTTGACTGTTATAGTCTATTCGCGGTTTCTTTCACACTCTTTGAATCAAACCTTTGGAAAATCACCCCATGCATGACGTATTTAGTTATATTCTAACTATGCAATGTATCATAAGCGTTTTACACTTCTGTTAACACGAAAGTATCATATTTTTCGTTAAATAGAAGGTTTACCTGTATTTTAATTATAAACAATAATATTTCATTTATAATAAATATTAATAAAAACTGTGAGAAAACCCATGTGTTGGTAGCACCTAGTAAGAAATAGTTGTTATGCAAAATATTATTGCAACTGAGTGCGCACGAATTCGGTGCGTTGTCCTTTGGTGTGATTTTCTATATTTAATTAAGCTTAGTTTGCACGAGGCGGAGGAATATCCTGGAAGTAGATCTTTAGCAGGTATTCAGAAAAGTGTGAAGTAACCGTGAATGGATTATAACTAGGTTTACAGTTAATGGTGGGTGTTTTTTCCAATTAATTTGTCTTTGTGTGTGGTTTTGCATGAAGGCTTTGTTTTCAGCTGTTGTGCATTGTGTCAACCATCCTACTACGGAACCCAGAGCTCAGTTTCCAGCACCAGCTGGATCTTGATCATCAGGTTAACGAGGCATTCAGGATGTTCTGCCAGGTATATCTGTCTGGGAATAAGATTGTGTTGCAATATGCATAATTCAATACAACAGGAGAAAGATGTCAATTACTTAACTTTATGTTTTATCTTTTACCCGCAGGAAATTAAAAATTTAATTCCTAACCTTCCTTCTGCAAACCTTAAAATGTTTCCCAAATTTTTTTCTGTATCTATTTCGGTTAAAAACTATTTCCGGAAAAGTTTTACACTTTCATAATATAAGCTGTTTTTAATTGTGAACCATGGTTCCATAATTGTCAATTTTTGACATCATAAAACCTAAACCAAACCTATTTAATGTAATTTTTTTTTTTTTTGGGTTTATGCCTATTTCAAGCCTTATCTGTGTCATTTGTTTCCTGTTCAACTCTGAATGTAATGTCGCCGTTATTTGAGAATGGGATGTCTGTTTTAATCAGTTTAAGCCTGTGGGATAAAATATTACAGTGGAACCCTGTTATAACATCCCTTCTTATAACATTTTCCTGCTGAATAAGCTGCCTTCTCTTGGGCCACAAACATGCTTTTCAATACAAAATTACCCTCTTATAAAGTTTTCCCTTATATAAGACTGGCTATTCTTGGGGCCCTTGAAAATTGTTATAACAGGATTCTATTGTATTTTTAAAAACAAAAAAAAAACCAAAGTTTTTAGTTACTGTTGCCTTGTCATTTACCCTTGGTGGGATTTGCTGTTGGAGGGTAAGGCCGAGGTACTTCCCCCCCTGGACGACGGTGAAGCCGTGGTCACTTGAACGGGGTTTTTCCTGGTGCCTGAGTTGTTGGCTTTGGCCGCGTCAAAAATTGTGCGTTGAGCTTTGGGTGGCGCGCAGGCGAGCGATGGGCGAGTGGGTGCCCTGGTTTGAATGTAAGCTGGTGAGGTGTTAAGGGCCCTGACTACCCTGATAACGTTAGCTGGCCGCAGGAAGGTAGGGGTCTTCTTCGGCGGCGTAGGTGGCAGCAGAGATACTGCGCGTGGTACTTGCCAGAGGAGGTTAGAAGCGGAGCTTGCTGAGCTCATGGATGACGCTCTTTGACGTGCAGCCTTCTCTTTCATCCAGGAGTATACCTGGTTGTCAACTGGGCCGCTTTCCCTTCGTACCCCAGCCTGAGCTAACCCTAGCTTGGCCCCGCCCGGCCCTATAATGAGGGATAATATGGTGGGGGTAATCAATCAGGTTGATAGTGGGTGGCCAGTAATTGGTAGAGACAGCCTGATGGAATGAGGGATGCGGAGGTCAGGTGAGGTGGGAGGCCTGTACTACTGGTCTTCAACACAGACACTTGGCGTGCAGAACATTGCAGTCTGACCCCAAGTTTCCAGTTGGAGGTTACAGTAGACAACAAAGGGCGTCTACTCCCATGACTCCCTGGCATGCAGAACGTCGCAATCTGACCCAGGTGTCACAAAGAGCAGGACTTCTGTTGGGAGTTGGGCTATCGTTTCTAAGCAATAAACCTGCCGCGCAAAACATCGCAGTCTGACCCTTACTGGAAGGTCGGTAGTCCAAGAGACAACTGCTCTAATGAGGTCCGAGAAGGCAAGCTTCCTAAGCTGCACTTCTAGACAGCTATCAATAGGAGAGAAAAGGAGCAAGGCGTTGGCTCGTGGCTAACCCTACAAGTGTCACACTAGGACAGGTGACGAACTGGAAAGAGAAAGGACAAGGTGCGGGAATATAAGAGTGCTGGAGAAACCAAGTCCACTTTATGCCTGTTTTATTGATTGCTCAATTAAAACACACATAAACCAGCCTGTACCCTGACTGAGGCCTGAAGGGCCGGTCCTAAGTTGCAGACTGGTATAGTTACCTATATCAGGGCAGCGCGGGGGAGGGGGAGGACCCAAAGACTGCGGTACTCGCACTCGTGATAGCTGAGAGTAAGCTACAAGGTAGCTGGAAGCACTGGGGTTTCGGAATGCTGATGGGCAGCGCGGCAGTGTTGTGCAGAGTATAGCTCTCGACTGAACAGCGTAACATTCTGCGAAGGCGAGACGTGAAGTCTGGCGGCTCTCTGGCAGTGTGACACCGGGCAAGTGAACTGACGCGAGATGACCTCGAACTGAGGACTGCAGGTGCTATTATACTCGGCTCCAGGGCCAGCGCAGGGGTTGCGTGGTGTGGAGAGAGAGAGACACGAAGGAGATATGAGAGTAACTGAGAGCGACAGAGACTTCCCCTCACACAGCGCTGGAGGGGTAAGCGGCGACGTGATGCGAAGCGGGTTGCAGCGCAGCAGGCGGCAAACCACTTTAGCTTGGATGGCGTCCTGTGGCATGTACGGCTAACAGCTCTTCTTAGGAGGGGACCGCGGCAATGCTAGATGAATAAATGACGTCGCTCGTGGCGCGTCATTACAACTGCAATGTGATAACAAGTGAGCTACTTTTTGATCTCCGGTGCTGTATGAAGTAATAGAGTAGCCCAAAGCAGTTGTCATGATTGTTTATTTTGCCTGGGAAAAGATTCTAACAGTAACGACAGTGTGGTTAGTTGTTTGTCATCTTCAGATGTGTTGTGTGCAGGACAACAAGCTTGATAAGAGTGACGACTTGACGCCGTTCTGCTCCACGCACTACTCCGTGACCATCGGGTATCTCGCACGAGCAGTCGTGAACAACGTGTTGCAAGGCGGCCAGCTGTTGACGACGGAGAGCGATGACGACATAGGCCAGGAGGATCCTTGTAGAGTATCATGAGAGAAACTTTATATTGGCTCTGTTAGTGATGAAGTAAAAGTTCCTTTATGTATGTAGTACGTAGTGAGATTTTACAACCCATATTCCAGCAGATGTCAGTTATGTTAATTTGAAAGAAACTATGTATACTTTTAGATCCCTACCTATATATCAAACAAATTTTAATTATTTTAAATATTGATGGTTATAGTTAATACATATAGAGTTTTGGAAGAAGTGAAACTATGTGCAGTATAAATTTAAATTACCAACTGTTCCATGAGATATGGGCAACTTACGCAGTTTCCTGATGTAATGTTTTCAGCAGAGATATCGTAGATGAAGTACTGTATTTGTCATTTCATACTTGGAACTTCACATAATTTTGCCCTTCATTTTGTTTTGGTCATGTGTTTTAATGAAATTATGGATATTTTATTAACTGATTGTCCCCTTAAAACTCTTTATTCTATAAATTCATGCTCATGTGTGAATTGTGGTACTAAACATGTTATTTTTAACTCTGTAAAAAGACCAGAATTTCCGTGACATTGTGAAGACAGTCTGCTAGTCTTGTAGTGTAGTCGGCTGTGTAAACTATAGTTAGAGGGTGTTCATGTCCTGTGTCTTTGCATAGAGTATGTACTTTTGTACGAAGCTTTGTCTTCTAGCAGTGTGTGGACATCAAAATAGACCAAAACAAACATGGCACCAAATTTTTATGCTCGTAAGTTGTTTCTTAAACACTGGGGTTATTTGTTCCTGTTCTTCTCTGTATTCTTAAAAAATTCAGTTTACATCACTAAAAATGTTTTGGTGTAAGTTTTTCAATAAACAGAACCTTTTTATAAAAACCTGTTTGTGACCAACATCCTCATCCGCCCGAAGCCATCCAAACTTCATAACATGCAAAAAGAAACTATATATGTAGTTTTATCTCGTGTAACATTTTCCACTTTTTGACAGATTGTATGGAAGTAGTGGCCAGTAAACAAAGGAACCATGTATTCCTTCTGCTTCCATGTGGTTCCTACCTTACTGTCGGGAACATGTCGCTATGCTCATAGATCATAAGGAAAATCACTGCAACAGGAAGAAGTTGATTAAGATCCATTGTTTATTCACATTAAAATGTGGACAAGTTGCAGCTTTCTTGCCCAGCGTGCAGTAAAAGTACATTTTAATGCTCATGGAAAATTAGTTATATTAAAATATTTCTGATTGTATAAACCGCATTCCAGCTACAAAAGCAAGGTTTTGACAGCCGGTGTGTGGTAACATGACATGAACGAAACTAACAAAGCACCACACTAAATCCTGTTTCAGCTGCTACATGAATGAATAAAAATGAATAATTAGTTTGCTATTCTGACAGCCATGCGTGTGCACACTAGACCTTGGGGAAACACATGGATAGGAAAGAGTTCTTAAGACACATGATATACTGCAATACTAGAGCCCACTTTGTTATTTGCAAAAAGTTCTACATTAATTTGATGCAGTATACTTCAAACCAGGAACGTTTTAGTTAGTACGAGGCAGAAGAAAATTTACTTAAAAAAATACTGGATACAGCAGTTGGCCATGCCGTTATCTGTTTGTGCGGTCCCAAGAAACGCCCTGCCGTAAATTGTTTTAGGTGTGCAAAATATAAAATAATATACAAACAAGTATGCAGAGTTTTATATTTGCCATTAACTCTGTATATTTAAGTAACATATTTTTGTGAGCAGCGATTTTGCTACCTAATAATTTATAATTGGCCTGTAATTGTTCGGCCGTCGTCCCTGAAGCGTTCTGTTACTGTATTATACACTGGAGAGCCAAAAAAACTGATAGTCGTGCGTAAGCAAATAACAGAGGTATGGAACCAATCAGAGTAACGCGATGCAGGCGGCAGCTAGATCGGTTACTGCTGCTACAATGGCAGGTTATCAAGATTTAAGTGAGTTTGAACGTGGTGTTATAGTCAGCGCACGAGAGATGGGACATAGCATCTCCGAGGTAGCGATACAATTTGGATTTTCGCATACGACCATTTCACGAGTCTACTGTGAATATCAGGAATCCGGTAAAACATTAAATCTTCGACATCGCTGCGGCCGGAAAAAGATTGTGAACGAACGGGACAAACGACGGCTGACGAGAATCATTAAAGGTGACAGACGTGCAACCCTTTCTCAAATTGGCGCAGATTTAAATGCTGGGGCAGCAACAAAGCCAGCATGCAAACTATTCAACTGGCCATCATTGATATGGGCTTTCGGAGCCGAAGGCCCACTCGTGTACCGTTGTTGACTGCACGACACAAAGCTTTACACCTCGCCTGGGCCCGCCAACACCGCCATTGGACTGTTGATGACTGGAAACACGTTGCCTGGTCTGACGAGTCTCGTTTCCAATTGTATCGGGCGGATGGACGTGTACGGGTGTGGAGACATCCTTATGAATCCATGGACCCTACATCTCAACAGGGGACTGTTCAAGCTTGTGGAGGCTGTCTGGTATGGGGCGTGTGCAGTTGGCGTGAAATGGGACCTCTGATACGTCTAGATACGACTGACAGGTGACAGATACGTAAGCATCATGTCCGATCACCTGTACCTATTCATGTCCATTGTGCAATCCGACGGACGTGGACAATTACAGGAGGACAATGCGACACCCCACACGTCGAGAGTTGCTACAGAGTGGCTCCAGGAACACTCTTCTGACTTTAGACACTTCCATTGGCCACCTAAATCACCAGACATGAACATTATTGAGCATATCCGGGGTGCCTTGCAACTTGCTGTTCAGAAGAGATCTCCACCGCCTCGCACTCCTATGGATGTGTGGTGTGAAATGCCTCCTGCATACCTTCAGACATTAGTCGAGTCCATGCCACGTCGTCTTGGGGCACTTCTGCGAGCTCGCGGGGCCCTACACGATATTAGGAAGGTGTACCAGTTTTTTTGGCTCTTCAGTGTANACATGTACGTACATATTTTGAATTTAATTGTGTGTATTGTTATTTGACACAATGTAATTCTAACCCAAATTGTTGTGGGTCATGCGTGTCACTGCTTTTGTGAAGGAAAAATCTGAGAGTTAAGAAAACTATATATTTAACTTTCACAAGGCACCATGAAATTCTGGCGGGCTTTGAAATACTTTACATGAAACAGCACAAAAAAAAATAGTAAAAGGCATTCAGAACCTTTGTTGGCATGTATCGCCATGGTATATTTTATCATGATGTTGCAACATTAAGGCGCCCGTCTACCTGGCGCTTGAACTGCGTTGCAGACTGTTCCAAATACACGTTTTTAAACGAAACTATTAAGCGTGCGTCCAATGTGCTGATCTACGAAAAGAACACACACTTCAGACGAGAGCTGTTAAGTACTTTCAAAATATCACGTACGTTAGAAACATCAATTCAGAGTTCTCCAAAACCGCTAAAAACGGCCTTTCCAAGGCGCTGTAGCTCAAAATGCACGCATCAGATACATACAAAACTACTATAGGGGCCTGCACTGAACCTTCCTAAAGACTTCCCACTAATAAAATAATATGGTCACCGCTGAAAGTCCCTTAGGTACACGTAGCACGACGAGAACACTGTACGCCAGTTCAGAGCCTTGCGCTTAGCGACGATGGCGTACTTGATGCGCGTGGCAGTGTCGCCCTTATCGCTCCCGCGCTTCTCGGCCTAAACGTGGGAAAAAGTTCCAGGTAGACGGGCGCCTTAAGAACAGCCAATTGGAAGTCGTTAAAATATAAGGGACACTGCCAATTGGTTCTGCCATTTTGATACAATTTACAGTTAGTTGAGAATTGTTTCAATAGTAGGTGAATGTATTGTATATGTATGTAATCAACAACACAATCTGCTACCATTAAGGATGAATGACGTCATTGATGTTCAGTTAATCTATAAATGTGCTGTACATTTTCGTATATAATGTGGAAATTGTATTCAGTGGCATATTGTGTATTAGTGTGCAAATTGCAAATCTTGCATACTGTCTGCACATAGCCATGTCAATTGCAAAAGACTTGCTCAACCTAAACCTAATTTCACAATATGTGAAACGCAGGAGGTGGGTGTGCCGACGAAGCTATCACGCGTAGGAATAAAGGCAATAAAACACTCAGGATTAAATCTTATTTCAACAAAATTACTGTTGTTTATTCCTGTTAGTCCTCACTGTAATTTCTCCTGTGTGCAGTAGTGCAAAGGCACATCCACCCCCTGTGATTCGCCTATCGTGAAGTTAGGTCCTTTTGCGTTCAACACAGTTATGCAACTCAATTAAAATGGGTGTATCTTACGAGTTTTAACCCACAATTTCTCTGACCTTCATTGTGATTCCCACTATCGCATTTCATAGTATGGACTTCAAAATTGTGATGCTCCATTGAAATTGATATTGAACATTATTAGTAATGTTGGATTCTCTTTCCTGTTTTTTCCAAAAATGCTTAAATTGTTAACAATTTACTGGAGCATTTTTGAAGTACATAGGTAAATATAAACTTAAAAAGTGAGTTTACATATTGAAAAGAACAATCACTGACAACACAACACTGGACAAGAATTTTTGAGGGAAGTAACCTGCCTGTAAAATATTACTAAAATTTCCATAAAATAAACATATATTTTTGCAAATGTAGCAAGGAGTTTTGTGCAATTTGTGTTCATAGGGACCTGTTGCAAACTGGATCAATGTAGGGAATAACAAATAAAATAAAAAATACTGATGCATAAGTAGATTAGGTAGACCTTAAATAAACATTTGTGATAATCTTACTTGAATTGTGACACGGCCTTAACCCTAGGCTATTTGCAATACAGTCATCTGGGGTACTTTGTGCCACTTCAGGGTAACTTTGTAACAATTTGACATGAACTCAAATTCACTGGTCGTCTCCGCAACCGTTCGCTGCACCACAATACAACAACGGCAGAGCACTGCGCCGACGACAAGAACATCTGGGGTTGCCATCAGCTACATTATATTGACGGTGTTTGGGAATGCACCCGCTTCACCCAACACCGCCCAAGTCAGCCGACAGTCCCACTTTGATCCGACCACGTGGGCGACACTAGGACAGTCTCGTCGTCCGGATCCCAACTGAACGGCACGTGTGCTCACGCTCAGCGCTGCACCGTCAGGGCGTAGCACGCATGAAGGCGACACCAGGCTTCGTAGCGCCCCTGATCGGGATGCATACAAACAACCGACGTCATTGTGCAACACTAAGTGTTTGCAAGTGTTAGTGGTCCCCAAAATCATAGCAAAATCATTCCCAGTTTACATAAAGTACAAACCACAATTAAACTGTGCTACTAAACATAATTACGTTAAAGTGAATGTTCAAGAACTTCCTACTTGGAGCGTGGGCTCCACCCGTGCCAACCTAAGTTTAGCCCCCCACAGGAATCGCCTGACTGGGGGCATCTCGGTTTGTGTGTTTTAGTAGGAATAGCGAGTGTAAAAGTGTACACGTTTATTTTTGCAGCAGTCGACAGGTTTACAGCACTACGCGCCAGTAAACCTAACAGCGCGAAAGTACGTTGTCATGAATAATTAAGTAACTTGTTTAGTATAGAGAATATGTAAGTTTTTGCTAGGAACAATGTTCAGTCTACATTTAGTTAAGGGAGCTTTCCCACCCATGCATTGTAAACAATTAAGGGCATAACCCTAGTTTGCATTTATTTTATGCTCATGCGTTTCCAACTCTAACGTCTTCGCGGCCGGAAAGACGCTGGCAACCATACAGTCTGAAGCGAGCATTCAATGGAGCAGGCCGCATGGTTCGCGACTCTCTGGCACTTCATCAACTTCATCTTCCACCAAGAACCATAGTTTTAACTTCTTTTTCGACCAGAACAGTATAACTTAACGTAACCTAGGTAATTATTCAGAATAGGGGTTTTTCCGAGAATAAAAGAAAAAAATCACAATGTGGTATATTTCCACTGTACTAACTACACAGAACACAAATTTACTAGGGGCATTAATGTATTATAATACAAACCATAAATAAGACAGTGGGGAGGGTTGTGAAGATCAAGGAAATTGTGGGATAAAATCACAAAAAAATACTAAAACACCTCAATTTAACATTTGTCTACCCAATTTCGTAATATGTGTCCACCTAACCCCACGATGAGTGAATCACTATTTCACATTTTTAATCTAACCTAGGATTATAGGGTTTTAATCTCACCTACGATTTTATTCTAATATACGATTTTTGGGTTTTAAAGTAACGGTCAAACATAACGGACGTATATGAATTAACTCACCTAGATAAGCGGCTACAATTCCACTGTCCTCGACCAATTCAACTACATACTCCCGTGATCATCTAGAAAACCAACCAGTAGTGGCCAAAACAACGTTAATTCTATAAACTGACAGAAGCACTCGTATTCTTCAATTCTTAAATCATTCTATCTCAAACCTTCACACGGACGATTTCGGACGTCGCAAACAACGCACACACAATGCACTCCCCGCGAACTGCACACTGCCGCATATTACCAGGCGACTAAACGCAGTTCGCGTCTGCGCAGATAGCATTACATGGCTATTATGCATGGCGTCCTACGTACACAAAGCGGCGGAACTGCTCGTAATTTAATATATTTTATTTAGTACGTTCTACTTATTTTACCATTACGCCCTCATAATTATAAAGGTAAACTGTGCAGATTCAAATTATTACATTTGTGGGTGTACGACGTTCCCTTCAGAAAAGCTCCTATTCTGAATAATTACAGAGTCGATCTTAAACCCACCCTTATTCGTCTTCTGAGCATGTACCCAACTTTGACCTACCGTAAAGGAACATAACTCAAAGTCAAATGGTTCAACATTGTTAAACGTTTTTGTTTATATCTTAATTTTCAATGACAAGCACTTATGTGAACAAAATACATTTACCAGTTTTAATTTAATCAATTTACATTACAAATCGGTTACGAACATCTCAAAGAACATGCTTAAAAAACAGTGTCCGAACCACATATATAATACACATTGATTTTGCTACTCTTGCTGGCAGACATTTTTTTTTGAGCTAATGTGGCCTACGGAGAGCCCACACCCAAAAACAAAAATTGGTGAAAGGTAGGGTTTAACATCCACCGAAACAAAACCAGATGGAATCACAAATTATATTCTTCTCGGTATAGGCTTATCAACCATGGGAAGAAAGAAAGGCCATGGAACAAGGGGTAGCAGAGGGCCGGTCACCTACGACATCTAACAGGACACCAAACTCTCAAAATCAGAAAATAATATCGTACTCACGTAAAAATCGCCCGAGAACATAACAAACTACCCGAGGCTCATGGAAAAGTCGCGAAGGGTAAGAAACAGGAAACCTCACAAGAAGCTATTGAAGGGTAGCATACAACGAACTTCGATGGCCGCCAGTGGATCACTGAAACAAGGAATGGGTCAAACCTGCACTAGGGGCACCGCAGATACAAAAGGGCTTAAGGACTATATTAATTAAGTTTATACAAATGAGAATATAATGCATTATGACCTGAAAAGAAACGAAAAGAAGTGACTGCCAAACTGCGGGAAATACAATGGTGATATCCTTGCGAGAATATGTTGGAAATAAAGTTGCATATAAGGTACTAGAAACCAAAGTATAATTTTCCCACATCTGCTTCCAATGCCGGAAAATTTCCCCATTTGATATGGGATATAAAACAAAAGGGAAGTAGGGGCTTCGAGACACTGTACACACTCAATTTCGCAAGTTTATCCACCATCCCCGAATCCCTACATGCCTTGGTACCAACATGAAGAGGACAGTAACATTTAGTTTATCCAAAAGAACACACTGTTCCCGTATGAGATATTTAAGCACCTCGTGATGATGAGTAGGAGAAGACAATGCGTAAATAAACAAGGTGAATCCGATATCGGAGGACTTAAGACCTTGAAATCGTAAGAATAATGTAAAGCTATATATATAAGCAAAAGCTTTGGCATAATAAATTATGGCGGTGGAAGGAAGCGTAGAGAGTCCAGATCATTTATGTGAAGAATCAAAATAAGTATACCCAACACCTTTGACAGTTTTTGAGGCATCAGTGTAAATCCAAGTACAGTCAGTATATCCAGCAACCGTAGCATTAAATTCTTGTTGAATGACAATGGGAGAAACAGATCTAGTAGGAGATAGATACAGAGGACAAGGAAAACGAAACGAAACCCTTATACTGCAAACAGTGTAACAATCTAGGTGGAGGGCGAACAAAGCATGCTGTCGTTAATAATACTTTCGGTAGAACATAACCAATGTTGTCAACCGACTGTGCAATAACACTTACGCGAGAACTACGAGTACGGGTGCAATGTTTACTTTGTAACAGCTGGTAATGGTCGGACAAGGACATAAGGAAAGATTCCATATGCATGACTATAATAGAATAACAAGAGAAAGCACCAAGAATAAGTCTAAGGTAAACGTTCTTATTTTTTGAACACACCTCGTAGTCTCCAATTTGCCCAGGAAAGGGAATACTGTAAACTAAAACAGACGGGGTGGTAAAGGGACAAAAAAAAACGAAGCGCAAAAAATTTAGATTCCCAATGGTAATGGGCGAGAGCATTTAAAATGTTAATTATTTTGCGACTTTTAGTAGTAGTGTAATCAACATGGGTAGTCTATCAACCACAAGCCTCTAAAAATATACCCAAATGCTGTACCTTTGTCACACAGGGAAGAAGAGAGCCTCTGATGGTTGAAGAAAGTAGTTCTATTGAATAGAACGAACATGGGAGCCCAGGTGGAATATGATGTCTTGAATATATAAGATAAATGGTAAGGGACTAAGAGTACTACCTCGAACCAAACCATTGGACACCTGACGATCAAAATCTGCTCCATTAGGAACTCTTAGGTATATAACGATTGATGCCAAACATAGAATGTATACATCGTATGAAGGTGTATGGTAAACCGAGTTTAGACATTTTACCATAAAGGAGTTTAAGATTGACATTATCAAAAGTCGATTTCAAATCTAAAAACACGGTACCCAATACATTCCGGTAAGTGTAAGAATCCCGAATACATTAAAACAATACAGCAACAGCATCCAGGGTACTAATATCAGAACGAAAAACAAGTTGTTCTGGACAAAGTTAACAATGATACTCTAACCACTAATTAAGCCTGTGCTTGACCAATCTCTCAAAAAGTTTCGCCAAACAAGAACGCAGTGCAATCGTACGATAAAGCTCTGCTGATATAGGAGATTTACCTGGGTTCAAAATCGGGACTATTTCAAAATCCCTCCACACATCAGAAATACACCCATAAAAGCATGCCTTATCATAGAATTGAGCTAACCACACTATAGTAGTGCGAGGGAGGTGTTTAAAGAGACCATAAGAGATGTAATCCAAACCAGGGGTTGTATTACTTGTATTGTACAAGCAATGGCTTAATTCCTCAACTTTAAATTCCCAGTAAAAAAGCCTGATGATCACATGAAGCCACATGAGGAACAACCAAAGGAACATAAAAGGTAGTATCCGGGGCGGTATCAGGGACAATACGAGCCATTAAAGCAGGCACCGTTGAGAGGGGAAATGCTGCGACCGCTGGCTCTCTTTACTAGTGCAAAAGGCTTTAAATTTACCCCATAATATACGAGAGGAAGTAGTACGAGAAAGTCAAGCACAAAAAGTATTCCAGCTGGCCTTATTACATTCAGACCACAACTTCTGCTCCTGTGCTTGGCATTGCTTCAATGTAGCCTGATGTTTATATTTGTGAAAAGCATTCAATGACGACGAATAACCTCGTCACATCGTCCACCCCACCAAGGGGTACCATGTTTCAGACCACCAATACGAAAAGGGCGAAAAGGTATAGAACTTTTAACTGATTCCAAAAGGGAGATAAGACATTAATGTTAAATGCAGTGATAGGAGGGAAATGTGTAGTTGCTTCCGACATTAAGGGAGATAATTTGCACCAATCAGCCTGATTATATAACAATCAGTATCGACGAAATGGATGGGAAGGAGATGGATGATTTATCGAAGAAATAAAGATAATCGGTAAGTGATCACTACTCCAGGTTTCATTATATACAGACCTGGTTAAGCAGATGGAAAGGCTGTCAGAAACAAAAGTTAAATCAATTGCAGTTGATCGGGAATGTGGAGGGCATGGCCCATGTAGGTTGCGTACCATTCGGTAGAGTAAAATATGATGTAAATAAAAATTCTGCCAAATGGCGACCAGAAACATCCTTGGAGGTATTACTCCACATACGGTGGTGGCAATTGAAATCACCCCTACAAGTACAGGTTGTGGAAATTGGGAAAAGAAAGAGGCCCAATCGTGCTCTGAACATCTAAATTAAGAAGGGCATGGACCGAGACGATAGTGATACGGAAACAGCCCACAAATGACTGAATCGCCACCGCATCAACGACGTGGAAACTGTTAGGATAAGTAATGTTGAAAACCTCTCCAGCATTTGTACCCTGTAAATATATAGCCGTCCCTCTGTTATCCTTAGGAGAGACGAATGATCGAAAGGATATTATATAAAGAGGGTGGGTGCGTAATATCCGAGTAACAGTCAATAGAACAGTCTGTAGTATGAGCATACAAAAAATGGAGGTGAAATCTATTAGACAGGAGAAAGCTAGCGTTCCACTGTACTGCGCAAAAATATGGAGGCAACAAGGTTAGCAAGAATTGGGAAAAGAAAAGCAGACACACTCACCTCCTAAACACACACCACATTATACGAGAATTTGAATAAATGATTGAACAATATTCTCCCAGTCAAATTATAAGTCGAGTTTTTGTTTTTATTTTTGCTATGGTGAACATATACTCAATTGTGTCGATCAAGGAATTCAATTTGTCTTTATTAAGTCTAGGGACCTTACGCACCTCAGCAGGCGGAACCTCGTCAGGTAGTGGGGTAGCAACACAAGAGAGAAAATTGTCAACAGCATCGGGTTTGAATTGAGGATAATAGTCTCTAATATTAAATAAAGTGGTAGCAGTGTTAGAAGTCACTGGAGGTATCGCCTTGTAGCAAACTGTATAGCCATCGGACTGTACTGTGGCCATTTGGGAGTGTCGGGTGGAGCCCTTTGTAGCTAGCGAACATGTAGTCGGGAAGACCGGAGGCAAAGACGAGGGAGGAAGAATTGATGGTGTGGGCAGAGGTGGAAATTTATCTAGTGAGATGAGCGGGGACATAATTGGATACGAAGGCTGTGGTTGTGGCATCGGAAAGACCCGGAAATAATATTGGACTTTAGTTTTAGCATCAGCATAAGAAAGGTTGTAATTTTTTCTCTTAACATGTTTAACCTCGTGCTCCATCTCCCAAACTGGACATTTAGCCTTTTCATGAGTCAGTTGCTGACCAGAACAGTGCATACAGACAGGTGTATCTGCAGTAGGACAATATGCTACATCATGAGTTGAAACAATCAGGGTAGCGAACACTTTTAGCACGGCAATGTTTTTGGAGATGTCCGAAGTTGAAATACCGAAAACACTGCAACACGGATTGCACACGAGGATTGACTTTGAAAATCTCTTTGTAGTATATTATGACTTCAAATGGTAAGTGCTGCTCTTCAAAGGTTAGGCTAACAAGTTGGATAGGGACTGGTTCCGATACAGATCCATTAAGGACATGTTTGGTTAACCTTGTAATCATATTCCCGACCTTCTCGAATTTCATCTACAGACATGTCGAGAGGGATGCCATACACCAAACCTTGGCATTGTAAAATATTAGTATATATAATTACAGATACTTTCAATTTCGTCGGTTAATCTGAACACATAAACAACTGATTGGCTGCAAGACCAAAAGTAAAAGTTATTTTTAATTTAGCTGGGCCTGCTCGTTGGATATGTGAAATAACTCTGTTTAAATTAAGTTTGTGACCTAAAGAAATGGGGTGTAGATTGCCAATTTTTTGTGTCTTGTGCCTAAACAAAAACAACAATGAGGCCTGTACTATCCCGAGGATAACATACTTGAGGAGGGTTAACCTAAATCGCAGTATTAAGACAATTCATCAAAGTGCCATCAAATCCTACACGATTACTTTTTGCTTGACGACTGTCATTATGAGCTTGCCCAACTGATAGTTTCCTCTTGTGTGCAGTTTGTTCATCGGCACCCATTGCTTACCTGCGATCAATATTTATGTATCACAAAAACCAACCTGACCATATTACCACCACCTAATACCTGCACGCCACCCACAGCAATCCACAGACACTCATCACTTCACAGCGACTCACAGACGAATCCTGACAGAAAAGCAGTTCAATGTTGTGACAGGAAGGCTGGTTGAGCGCAGCCAGCGAGATCAGTCTACCTCATCTTTAGTCTATAAACAAACAATGCCGATGATATTTGCGATAGTGCACCCTTTTGTAATACTTGTTATATTGCAATCTGTAACAATGCCTACTTTTTGAATAATGTTCTATTCCTTTCACCTGTTATTGGTCATAAACTCGCGGGATTCTTTTGAATTTATGCATATCTTATTTTATTTTATTCTTAATGTTTCACAATAGCTGGAGTTGCACACGTGAGCCGCGATGTTTGCTCAAATGTAGTAGTTACGAACATGTTTACCAATGTGTTTTTTTTTCTTTGTTTGAAAAAAATCCGTATTGAAATAAGTTTAGTGTTTCTATGTTGCCGGTTGAGACCGCCCTGATTTTGTGAGTTGCACAGCTGGATTTATCCCGTGTGTTCATGCCCTGGGTGTTGCTCTAAAGTTTTTTTGTTGAAGTACAGTATTCGTTTATTAGTTTTTTTATAAAACGTTTACTGTTAGTTTTGTGAAATATTTGATGTCTGAAAAGTAGTGAAGTTAGTTACCATGATAAAATTGTTTTCGTTGAAACAACAAAAAAAAGATGGAGAAGCGACTCCAAGGGCTGGTACCCATAAAAAAGCCTCAGCAGCGCAGCTAAGGATTACCAAAGGTGCTGAAAATATGTGTCTTAGAGGTAGTGCATGCTATGTATTTATGTCGTGCAGTTTCGTTCCGCTCGCAAAACGTAACAATTCCTCCAGCATTTGTGCACCTGCATTTAACGTATCGATTCATGACCTTGTGTTTATGACATCTCGGCGACTAACCCTTGATCCTCTCTGTTGCTCATAATTCCCTGTGCCTATATATGGTACGAAATGTGCCTTCATGTATTGGTTGTGATCCCTAGGTACGTGGGTAGCAGGTGGAATGCCCCTTCGTTCTTTAAAATTATTTCTTTGTCTGAATTCTTACCATATGCAAAGCTTCTCATTGTAAATCACAGCAGTGATGTCGCTGACTACAATTTATACAGATTATGCATAGCACATGTAACAGAACAGAACACCCACACAGCAAGCATCTTAAAGCTATAATCATAATAGCATACGCAGATGTGCTTAATGTGTCCAGTGTATAATCTCTGTATACTGTAATTTGACTTGTTCAGTATATACGTATTTAAAAAAGTTCTTGCGGATGCAATAAAACTAGCACAGAAATGACTGTAGGGCTACGAAGATCAGGGACCCTTTGTTGTTACTTCAGCTTTCATACAGATACTCACTGCGAGCATCTTTATAACAGTTGCAATACAGTGAGTGCTCATAATTGTCTTTGTGGTATTCTGCAACACATCTCTTTATACGACTGTCTTTGTGATGTCGCATAGGTTTGGCAATACTTCTGACTAGTCTGAAATCAGCAGTCTGCGTGCTGAATTAAAGTATTTTTTTAACGTTTTTACAGTATGTCTTGTCTCACTACGGTAATATAGGCCTAGTAAATTTTCAATTATAAAGGATACTTTACTGAATAACGCTTATAAAATAAATCTGTGGTACAAGTTTTCAGATGGAGTTTTTTCATTTTAAGCTTTACTGGATAGCAGCACGAAATCTTTGGCATAGTCTGTCGCCTGTATCATTGTTACAAATAAAACTGTTATAATGTTGTGTGAACTGTCAGCATACATTTTAATAACTCTCCGTGCTTTGTTTACAACTCATGGTAATTATTAAATATCACCGCTTTTCTGAAAGAAAAAAAATCCGGAAAATGGTATAAATGAACATTATTAATCACACTGAACACAGGTTTACTAGGGGCATCACAATATTCCCAGTACTTTAGTAATCTGTTAGATCCGCATGTGAAAAAAAAAAAAAATTAATATCTGTGTGGTGAGAAAAGAAAGAGAACTTTAAGTGAGTAATTATGTAGGTTTTGTCGGGTATGCGTGTGAAGCTTGGCAGAACTCCTACAGTGCCGCTTACGTTGTCTTTGCATGTGGCGTCTAGCTGTGATGTAATGACGCGAGGCGCGTCGGCTTCCCTTTGTTTGACACTAAGCATGGGAAAATTGCTTTTACCTTTAAAATGCAATTAAAGTATTACTGATTCTTTGTATCAAAACCAGGTAAGTAATTAATGTGATACTTTTGACACATCAGCAGTGATCATTAATGAATTCTGAGTTACGTGAAGACACATTACCCCTCAAACAGACAGACCTAGACAAAGCACAAATTTTCATACCATTTGTATGAAACGAGACACTCAAACATGAAATTACCCTTGAGAATAAAATACTAAAACTACTTTCCAATACTACACAAAACATAAGCCATTCATTTAGTGTGTAAATGCGATAGTGGGGAGAGCTATGAAGATTGGGAAAATTTTGAGGTAAGCACGTAAAATTTATGTGAATTATATGTCAGTTATGTTGCTCAACAATGTTAAAATTAAATAAAACCTAACCTAACTTCACGATATGTGATTACAGGTGGAGTGTCTGCCAACTCATGATGTAATAAGCGAGCATGCGTCGGTTCATCCACCACCTGTGATTCACCTATCGTGAAGTTAGGTTTAATTTGGTTAGGTCTTTTGCATTTAAATTGGCTATTTAGGCAGCAATACACAAGCCCTTCAATTCCCACAGTAACATGCAATGAATCACATACATCAATCACTGTCACAATAAAACACATGTCGGACGTATGTTATTACTCACCTACGTAGGTCGCGGATAGAGCTACTTCGCGGTGAGCAGGAAGTGTTGCATGCACACGCATTGGTCGGGGCGACGACTGCGAAACATAAATCCCGCCAAGTACCCGACGAAGCGTGGCGTCATCCTTCCGCAAAGAGGAAGACTGCAGTACGTTCCGCCACATACACTGTCCTTTGGGTGTTCGCCCCTGTGCCGGCATCAACTAAATTCATACCATGATTCACCCGAAGATGTTCATGGTCACGGTCTGAAAGGCAGTTATTAGCTTGCCAACAGTCGTTTACAATTGTAGTTCCAGGCTCTATGAGTTCCTTGATCATGCGCAGAAGCAACCTGCTAGTACGATCCTAAACAATATGAGAAATAAACAATTAGTATCTCTCTCGATCCCACAGAAAGCCCACTGCCCCTGGACTGTACACCCCTTATTTGACTTTCTTTTCCCAAATTTAGCTTCATCCGTTTCAACGAAAGAGCGTACACCCCCGATTACTCCTTATCTCACGCATACACCAATCAACCATCACCTGGCGACAAAAGGACTGAATGCCAATCCACGATGGTAGGCGTACCAACACGACACATTCTACTTATAAACACGATGCGAGGATGAGGAATGACAAGAAAATTATACGTTATTTTACAAATCAAGGCGACAGACAACTTACTTTTTCCAGACCACGTGCGGTTCCGAAAGATTTCTTAAAATTACAAAGAACCTTTTTTGTATTTTTTTACTGACACGTGTCCTAACAGAGCATTGACAGCGGAAAAAATCACTGTCCTTGGCTAATTCAACGTCGCCGTACAAGTTTTCAGATGGTGCTATTCATTTTGAGCTTCATTGGATAGCAGCGCGAAGTCTGTGGCCGAGTGAGTCGTCTGTATCATGGTTACGTTAGAGGATATCACTGGGGAAAAATAAAATATACTTTTTGAATATATTTTAGACACTATATTTCTGTGGAAATAAAATAGAAAATATACTTCTACTCTTTGGAGCATTTTAATTAGGATTGAATCTTTGTATACCAAGCACAGAAGTTCTTGGCTGCGAAGGTCAGGAGATTTGACTTGCTCCGTCCACTAGATGGTGCCTGTAGCACATCACAGCTCTGCGCTGTCGTCTAGTTTGCAGTGTCACAATGGTCGCAGCGAGTCTGGCAAAATGTTTCTCAGATGCGCACATAAGATCGTAAAATTAGGTGATTTTTTGCGAAAGACTCATTTTGATGAATAAGCAGGTAAAAATCCTATGTCAGTAGCTTTAACCGTTTGTGTTTCACATCAGTAAGGAGTGTGCACTGCAGTTGGTATAATCTCGCAATTGTTTTGCGGAATAAAGGATATTCTTTGTTGCAAAATTTGATTGGTAATAACTCGAGAGAGAAGGATAACGATGGACACTCTTCATACGCGAACTCACTGCCTCGCCATCTTGGTATTCACAGCTCCTAGGAATGCTGCCGTACTACTTGCAAGATACTGGATACATGCGCGCTGTGCACTGTATAGTTCCACGCCCACACACACTATATAGTACATGAGAATATACAACATTCTTCGTTCTTCCCTTGACGGGGAACCATATGTTGTAGGTATATCTAAATGTGCCTGCCTTGCTTTGGTAGCATGCAATAACAAAGTATGAATTGTGCTTAGTCGACATAAGATAATACGTAGCACAGTTGCCTCCCTCCACCCAGTCTTGGTGTCTGCTCTGTTCTGTAGCTTCGGTTCTGCGACTGACTTTCAACGCTTATCATCGTTTTTCAGTTGCTTGCCTGTAAAGTTTTTGCTTGAAATTTTTCGGCTAAGCGAACCTTGTGCTATCACCAGTGATTGCGAAAAGGAAGTGGTTCACAAACAATGTTGATCTATAATTGTTAATGTGCGTTAATTTTTTAACTAAATTATTAAACTAATAATTTTGTGAAAGTGCAAATTTTAAACAAGTTTGAGAGTGAGGGTGCGCGATGTCTGTGAACATACAGTGTGATAGATTTGTATTACATCTACGTCAAAGAACGAGGTCTTGAGAGCTGATGAGGGTTGTAATATAATATCAGGCCATTGTCACCTCCCGGGTAAACCCGTCTTTGTTATGTTAGTAAAGTTCAACCTTGTTTTTTTTTTTATCTCCTTCCTTTACTTAAACTACAAAAAGGCATTTTGTATTGTTTTACACAACTGGCAGTTTTATGGATTGTAGAATGCTGGAAATCTTTTAGGCTTGAAGAATTTGTAAAAACTTTCTGTAAACTGATGAAAACAGGCAGGAAATGTTCCCAGTTCAGGTGTGCTCATTACAGATCTTCTTCGCAGTTTTTTTTGCCATGGTGCGCATACAAATATAATTTTTGTTTTAACTAAAATGTGCTGTGGTGTAGCAGATGTATTGACTTCCATAACTTACACGAGCTATTTGTTTCCAGATATAAATGAATTAAATCTACCAAAAACATGCAACACAGAATTCCCGGATCCTGATGACTTGCTGAACTTCAAATTAATAATCTGCCCAGACGAGGTAAGTGCGGAGTGGCCAAAAATTAATTAAAAGTACCATTTTAATAATAAAACTGGAGCATCAGTTAATTTAGTGTTTCCCATTCGAGTTGAGTGATTGGTTCTGCAAGGTCTCGCAAAGAAGAGGGGATGCCCCAAGAAAACCCATTGGCCAACTGTAATGTCTGTCATGTTTCTTACATACAAACATCTGGGGGACCCCACTGGGAACCAATCCCAGTTTGACTTCATACTACCCATCACTGTTCCTATATTCTGTTTAATGATACTTGTGTCATAATTGATGTATCAATATGTTTTCACGTGTTAATGTTGAAAAAAGTTGTCTATGCTGTTTTTGTAAGTTCCTGAATGTCTCAGTGGATACTGTAACAGGGAACTTTTTTTGCTTCTTAAAAATATTAGAGCTCGTAAAGCTTTTGATTATATTTGTATTAACTTTACGTACCACTTGGTTTTGGCTACAATATTCTTGTGTATATATATTTAGCCTGCTACTTACTTCAAAGTAAAATCATCAAACTTTGAAAGCATGAACGGCAGTACATAGAAAAGTATTGTTTTTAATTACCAGAAAGACTCCTTTTCAAAAAGTCCAATTGATTCCGGGAATCGTCAGCGACGTCTCCTTTCCTTGTAACTTTGCCAGAGCTTGCAGATATCTGGTAGCAGAAGCGAAAAAAATTCCGTATAATTAATTAAAGTAGAAAGCCCATGTTATGAAATTATTTCCATGTGAATCTAGAATATATAGATAAGTTTTTCTAATTGATTTGATTTTGAGTTATGTAGGCAGTTTAATGATTTCTGTAAAAATTTGTACCTATGCTAGGTAGTGAATAGGTTGATCACAAATTTGCAATCATGACTAATAATTATAGACACTTGATTTTCGTGAGGAGTTCCTGAATTAAAAAAAAAAATAAAAGTTTAGCACAGATGGTTTTAAATAAATGCTCCGCTTCTTAGCTGCCTACCTGTGAATAATAGACATACAGTACTAGAGTAGCCTCATTCTGATTGGCCCAGCCAAATACCAGAATGTCTTTCTCACACAGATGTACAGTCAACGGCCAAAGGAAAACTGTAGTTGTGCAAATAGCATATTGAAGCCTGCGCGGAACTCTCTTCATGAAAATCAGGTCGTGACTAATAATGTAAAGGAAAATAGTCTTGTTACATCATGGTTGGAATGAAATGTGTTGTATAATGTTCTGTTCTGCTAGCGTTTAGATGTAATAATAATTATCATCATCTTCGTAATAGTCGTCTTTATCTTCATCATCGCCCAGTGGCGAGGGCTTCTTGCCCTCATCCCTATTCATTCTCCAGTCCTTCCTAAGTCATAACTCCCTTCACCATCAACCCCTCCTGCAACACATTCCACTCCCTCGCAGTTCTCACCAGCATGGGCTGCCTTCCCCTTGCACAGCCCTCGGCTAAACACACAGAGAAATGTATATGAAAGCAAGATGCTCCAACAGCCTCTAGTCATTGTCCTTGTTAGAGAAACTGTTAATTTTATCAGTTACGTAATTAATACTTTTTTTTTATAAAAAATGTTAGGATATGAATATTGGCCATTATATGTATTTGTTCTTTACAATAGACATATGCTTAACTTTGTATTTCTCTTCTAACTGTTGTTGATAGTTATAAAATTGTGTAGATGTAAACTTAAGTGTTTGGATATGTACCCAGAATTTTGGCGAATACAAACCTAAACAAACTGATTAGGGAGGTTCAAAATAATTTCCACTTTTTTGTCTCTCTCATCAGCTGAATTCTGATATGTGTATGTATTTTTATTTTTTGGGGATATCTGGTCGTATAATACAAAATATCTTGTACATTATTGTACAGCATTTGTATAGCCAGTACAATAAATATTTGATCTCTGTGGTTCATCACAGAGGAACATTCACAATATAGCCAAGTTTTATTAATTGTAACGAGTTCTTACATACATGCAGAACTATCTCCATTAAGGTTACATGCCTTGTACTATTGAAATGAGTAGTATCCCTCCAGTTACGTAGTTTAGTTTGTTTTCGAGTGAGTGATGTACAAAATTGTGTTTTTTTTATTAACCAGTGTTGTCATGTGAGAGCACTTGTGTTTTGAGAAATGTAACGAGAACAGTACGTTTCAAGGGTTTCTACAGGGGCGGACGCTTTGTATTTAGCTTCAAAGTCGGTCCTAATTACCCTCATGAACCACCGAAAGTAAAATGTGAGACTGCGGTTTATCACCCCAACATTGACTTGGAGGGAAACGTTTGTCTCAACATTTTACGGGAAGACTGGAAACCTGTGCTCACGATCAATTCCATAGTGTACGGCCTGCAGTATTTATTTCTGGTAAGTGTGCGACATTGCCCATTCATTATTTTTTATTTTTTTTACATTTAATGCATGTAAGTGTATAAGCAACACGTAGTTGGCAAATTTTTACCTAGAAATTATTCAAGTGGAGGTGTGTGTAGGGTCATAAATATTTAAGGGTGTGATGGGTAGTACGTAAGTGAAGTCCTTTTTAAATTGCACGTGCGTACTGCTTTGCGTATTTCCAACAACATTTTACCGTAATGTGACAGACATCACTGGTGTTGCAGTGTAGTTTCTTAATTTATCGCACCTAAGAACAAGCCCGTAGTGTTTATAACATAGTAATTGACAGTCTCATATACGGCAATGTGTTTGTTGAAACAAGAATTTTCCTACTGACTTTTTTTACAGTTCATAACTGTGTTTAGGGTCATTCCATATATAAACAGTGGATCTAAACCGTGATGCCTCAAATTACCTCTGATTTTTTTGTGTTTGAGAAGTACACTTGGCCAACATAAAATTTTTTATTTTTTTTTGGCAAGTCCTTTTTTTGCATATTAATTTTTGAAAATTGAAGTTATTTCCTATATTACTCAACTCAATTTACAAAAATGCCCATTGCTCTGCAACCATTGGTGCTAGAAAACTGACCCAGGTCTTATTTTAAAGCTTTTTTGAAGGGTGTTAATTTGGGAGTAAAAAAACCATTTGTTAGACTTTTTCATAATTTTAATTTTTTTAAATTTGAAAAATGTTGTATTTATTTTTAATATGTTAAAATTACGTGTTTTTCAAGAGACACTCCACAATTTCAGAATGGGGTGACAACTGGATTATACATAATTAAATATTGGTTTAAGTCGTTGCAATGAAATCTGGGGTATTGTGTGTCTGAAGGCTCAATTGTTTGTTACAGTGTGCTTACTTATTAGTTTACTGACTGTAAAGTATTTTTAGATTAGTAATTTAGCTGGACAATGAGGGAAATAGGGTTNCACCTTTGTTAATTGGACTGCTGTCTGTGGTCCTATGGTCTTTCAATTGTTTGTTACAGCGTGCTTACTTATTAGTTTACTGACTGTAAAGTATTTTTAGATTAGTAATTTAGCTGGACAATGAGGGAAACAGGGTTACTTGTAATCAGAGATATACAATTATGTTTAATGTCACAGATACTGTCTTATCTGTGGAACACACTTAGTGGGCCCTCGTACATCGTTAAATCTCCTGAACAAGTCATTGTATTTTATAGGTGAGAGAAAAAAAATAGCTGACACCCTAAGTTATGCAAAATTAAAACTAGATTCTTTCAGTCTTGTGAAAAATTGGTTGCAAGAACTGAGAAGTAATTTTGTGTCGGCAATTACACGACGTGAACTATTAAAAATTGGTGGCCCAGATAGGTATTTTATTTTCATGAAAACCAAAACTCAGAAAAACACTAGATAATGTGACAGCCATCATTAGTGGGGAAAAAAAGGTTTACAACAGTCAACAAGGAAAATGATTATGTTTCCATAACAGTAAGGAATACTTGTGTATGCTTCCAAACAAATGGCTTGTTCTAACAGATTCATAGGAAGTTTATCAGGCTTTCTAATTTCATTACCCAGAACAAAAACAAATGTGTTTGAAGATTTTGTAACAGCATTATTATGGTAAATCATTCTACACGTGGTATGCTCTACAATATTAATATTGTCTCAGTGGAAGCTAATTTTTCTGTCTGGTTAGCATTACAATGTGAAAATGCATTTGTAATAAAGCCCTCATTTAGTTGCTTATGATTAGCTTTATTTTGAGATCATTATGTAAGGCTTGAGCTGTTTTAGATTTTATTGCATTTTAATTTATGCTCTTACAAAGTTATCGGTGATAATATGCTGAACCAGTATAATACTAGTTGTATAAATCCATGGTAGATCATCATATTGTGCTTTCACGAAATGGTAGTGAGCGTGTGTTTGCGGGAGGCAATTGGTCTGACTACTGCACCACCGTGGCTCCCCTTCATCTGCATGCACATTAAGGTGAAAAAAGCCACCACATGGGGTCTCACTATTTTGTAAATATTTTATTTTTATTGTTATAAATTAAGATAAATAATCTCATTAGCTCTTAGAAATTGGAAGTAAAAGTTAAATAAAACACATGATGATTCAGTTTCATGATAAGCGTTATTGTATACAGTTACAAATTGTGCATTGACTGAACGCAATTCAAAATATCACAGAGCAGAATCAGCAGTACACTCGATGTGTAGACTGCAAGTTTCCCGCATGTAAAGATGTGTGGTGAGGACAGCTCTGTGCTAAGACGGCAACTCACATCACGGCGGACACCGAGTTGACATCGCTGTTTTAATAGACTGGTGCCTCTCAAATAAATTTAGCCTAGGACGTCGGAAATCTCTGCTCCACCGCCGACTGCAGGTAATTGCTGTAGGCACGGAGGAGCAATGGCAAGTAGACATATGCAAGCGTAGCGTGTACAGCCAGACTAATTACGTGTCGACAAGAAATCAACTACGTGGTGCCAGTGTGGAGTAGTTCTGACCTTGAAGACAAGTTATTTCAGCAATGTATCGTGAGCATGAGTAATGCTTGAAACAAGAACTACGCATACTTGTGCTTAAGTATGATTTTCAATTCATAGCGCCAGATACATACAAGTATCACTTATTTTGATAGCTTGAGTTAATGCTCCATAAAGCGCTGCTTACCATGTATTCGTAGTCACGAAATAAGTTTTATTTATCTCTCAATTGTTCATAGTCAAAGAAACATTGCTTATTCACACGTAAAAGCAGTACTTCATCAAGACTGCTTCGTTGTCAATGTAAGCACTGAATATTTATATTACGACTAGGTTGTTCACTAAATACTTTCATTCCAAATGTTATTTCTTTAAACTATTTGACAAACAGGAATATAATTTAGATAATTGCATGGGACAAATGGGAAAATTAAAATCCTACATGTTGATGCGAAAACAAACCTTTTTTTTCTTAACCTTTGTGTACAATGGATTTTGGTTAGGCCTAATATGATGATTTAACAATTTTTATATGAAATACCTTACATTACCTAAGTATGAGCATCAAATCATTTTGAATTTGTTTCTTATTTGTAATATAATCGCAGGTTCAGGTGTATAACACTAAAACAACCTAACATTGTTTGCTAAAAACGTCGCACATTAAGATCCAACAAGAAAACAGCCTTTCGTTTTCAAATAAAGACAATTGTAAATTAAAAATCAAGACAAAAACCTACATGTTTAATCATTATTACTGTGAAATATTCATTACACTGGGGTGAACCAATTTTTATACCTAACGAATATTTTGGTAACATTTTAGCTTTGTTGCTAACAAAAGACTAGTTAAGAAATCACACAAATATCAGTACACAGAACAGGGCCACTGTATCATTTCCATTACATAAACTCCAACAAGAATGTGCTCAAAACAGTTAGGTTATGATAGAACGTGTTTGAAATAGAGAACTGTTGGCTGGACAGAAGCAAATACGGTATTTGACGGTTAAATCGGATGCAAGCAAGCGCTTCCACATTCAATACTGATGCTGGACGGAGATAATTATTATGATGAAACTTGCATTACACTGAAGTGAACCGATTTTTATACCCAACAGATATTTTGGTGACATTTTAGCTTTGACTTTGACAAAAAGGGTAATTAAGAAATTACAACATAAATTTCAGTTCACAAAACTGGGTCACTGAATCATTTCTATTACAAAAATTATCAACAAAATCGTGCCAAAATTAGTTAGGTTATGATCGAACGTGTTTGCAATACAAGTTCTGACGCGGAGGTTATGTTGGCTGGACGGTAGCACAAGATGCGAGCAAACACTTTTACAATCGATGCCGTTCGTGGAACTGCAATTATTGACGCTTGACGAAAATGCCCAGAATTTAATGATTACAAGGTTTCGTAGGTTTTAAATTAACCGAGATGTTATTAAAACAACATACGCATTATCATTCATGTATTCTTCAAGTTTGCACGTCAAATAAGTTTTTATCTATTACCACGGCTAACAAACTTCTAAAAAAAATTATTACATAGCGCATAAAACAAACACGTTTTAATTGCACAAATAATTGGTTTAATCTAAAAAGTGCGATAAAACAAACTTATTTAATCTGGGTGACTGCTGCAAATAAAACAGCAATTTTATCTATTTTATGGTGGTACTGATATTGTACAGATACTTATTTGGCTACTTCATGAAGTAAAGCTTACCTCAAATAAGTAATACTTATTGAAGAAGCATTACTTCATAAATTATGACTTGTTTGCCAAACAAGCCTTCGACTATGAATTCCAGCCTGCGTGTGTTATGTGATGTCTCTCGTATTTTCTCGTTAATGAACTTGTAATGACGCAGTATGCTTAATTTTTCGGGACACAGGTGTAAAATTCTTTTGTGTGTATTTAGCTTTGGAAAGCTTCGTAATATTTTATCAGGTTTAAAGTTAAAGCCGCAGTGGTTCGTTTCCCGTGATAGTTTGTTTATTGAGCAGACGTGTGCTTTTGAAGGTTTTCGGATGGACATCTGCTGTTTACGTTGTAACAGGAGTCCATTTACCGTCGAGTTTCGAAAGTTGTTGTTTTGGTTATGCGTCAGCATTATACAGAAACTTTCCCGGCTGCGACGTGACGTTCGGTTCTCTGGAAGTGGACGGTGTCAACAGTTTTAGTTTCCTGTGACGCAGTTGCGACTACAATAACATGTTGTGAGCGCGGGACACACTTAGTTTGGATGACGCTACTGGCAGATGCCGGAGGCCATGCGCTTATCTTAGGAGAAGGGGGGGGATAGGCCTGCCTAATATATACTGGTGGTGCCTATTGCCGAGAGAGAAAGTCACCAACCGTCGAAGAAGACGCATCGGGCGTGAGAAGACGCATGAGGCGTGAAGAATTTCACCCACACCGGCAAGCACCCGCGACCGTAAGATCTTTTGTTCAAATTNAGAATTTCACCCACACCGGCAAGCACCCGCGACCGTAAGATCTTTTGTTCAAATTTCTTTTTCAGTTTAACGTCACTTAAATTCTATCAACTTATTTCCGCCGGTGTGGGGGGTCGTTAGGGTGCCAGGAGGGAACGAACATCCCTCGTGCCTTCGTAACTTAGTCTTGTGATGCAAGTTTGAGACATTAATAAACTGTAAACGACTGTGGCGCTGTTTTCTGCACTGGTATAACTAATTATGAAAGTTCGTACTCTGAAAACTGGAAAGTCGTCTGTGCACTGTGAAACTTCAATGATAAATAAAGTATAAAGCAAACTAATCTGGAACTTCTTTTTTTTATTAATCGGCGTCACCTGGTACTGAGTCTCATATTCTACCTATGAGCAAGCCGTGGCAACGTAAACATTCGGCAAACATTCGGCAGGGTAATAAGCCGGAACGTTACAAACTATACTATTTAATTTCTCTTGCTTTAGAAAAATGGGTAGGGGGGACAGTGGTGTTGTAGTGGTCAAATTACTAGCCTCCCGCCTAGATGACCCGGGTTTAATTCCCGGCTGGGTCGCTCCTGGATTTTTTGCACGAGGGAATCATGTCAAGTGATGGCACTGGTCGGTTGGTATCTCCAGTTTCGCCTGCTCCATGCTCGCGTCACTTCACCCTCATTGGCTCTCAAGACCCCGATGTTAGGAGCCTATCAAACCACTCGACTCCATCAGAAAATGTGTTTCGAACCCCACCTGCTTTACAACTTACGCTTGTTGTTAGGAAAATGTTGCAGAGTTAAACAACAGAAGGCTTTCTTTCTTTGTGTAGGAACCAAATCCTGAAGATCCTCTGAACAAAGAAGCAGCAGAAGTCCTGCAAAGCAACCGACGACTCTTCGAACAGAACGTCCAGAAAGCCATGAGAGGAGGTTATGTTGGTTCAATATATTTTGACAGATGTTTAAAGTGATGAGTGACATCTCGAGAACAAGTGGAAAATGTGGTTTATTCAAGCCTTTTGTTGTTTTTTTAAAAGCTGTCCTAGGACAATACGCAGTGTTATCTCATAAAAGCGTTTTACATTTCCTTTTTAAGTTATCACATGTAGTACTGGCGTAAGGTCACAGAAAATCAACTGTATTAAACACTTTTTGTACATGCTGGTGATAAATATGTTTGATGGGTAATTTTTAAATAAGTATTTTGTTAATGTGTTTCAGAAACTGTTCATGTTATTCGAAATAAGCATGTTTTTTTTGCAATGGAGCGTCGTGATGCTAACTATAATGTGCTTCGTATGAGGAATCAAAAGCCTCACTACTACATGTAATGTTTACTAGTAAATTGCTGGTATTCAAATGTAAATATTTAAAGCATTAAGATTTTTTTTATTGTATTTCATTACTTATTTTTCGTGTTGCACGCCAACATTTTGTTTTCATGTAAATTGTGTGTACAGAACATAGATAAAAGTTTAGTGCATTCTTATGTTGTCTAAATTTTCATCTGAATGTTAATTTTGACTACACTAAATCAGTGGAGGGGAAAAATGGTTTTAAATCTGCCTGTTAAAATTAGAATAATTGCCAGCCTCAAATATATGTAGTTTATGATTAAAATTTCACCTGTGCTACAGTAGTGATGTGATTGCCGTGTTCTGCACATGGCGGGGCTCTCGGATTTAATGTGTGTTATCTGTAATTTCAACACTTCTCACGTGTTGGATAACCGGCGTCAAATAACAAATGGCCGTAAGGGTGAAAAATTTTCCTGTGCTGTGACTGCACCAAATTTTGCAGTGAAGAAATTAATATTTTGTGAAATAAAATTTTGCAAGTACCATTACTTGTTAAATGTTTTAAGACTCCATACTATGTGTATTTAGTGTTTGGGTGAATTCATGTGTTTTGAAGTGTCTGAAAACTGATTTCCTTTGCGAGAAAGTTTATGTACATTTGCTTAGGTTTTTTTTTTTTTTTTTTTTTTTGGAAAAGCGAATTGCATAGCAAATAGTTATTAAATGAATATATTATTACAAGTGCTCTTCAGTATTTTTGCAGCAAGTGTCATATGGTAAAAAAAAAAAACTGCACAGACTAAAAAAAATAAAGCTTACTGCTGTTGCTGTACAATTATTTGGAAATTTGCTTATGTAATGAGCAACAGTTTTTTATTTACAGGTTTCAACAGCCAAATTGTTTAAAATACTGTGCCTGCCAGCAAACATTTCCCCCCCCCCACCATTTGACAACATTTACAAAAATACACACACACAGTAATATTAGTTCTCAAATATAATTACGTTTNTATTAAATGAATATATTATTACAAGTGCTCTTCAGTATTTTTGCAGCAAGTGTCATATGGTAAAAAAAAAAAACTCTTACTGCTGTTGCTGTACAATTATTTGGAAATTTGCTTATGTAATGAGCAACAGTTTTTTATTTACAGGTTTCAACAGCCAAATTGTTTAAAATACTGTGCCTGCCAGCAAACATTTCCCCCCCCCACCATTTGACAACATTTACAAAAATACACACACACAGTAATATTAGTTCTCAAATATAATTACGTTTNCCCCCCCCCACCATTTGACAACATTTACAAAAATACACACACACAGTAATATTAGTTCTCAAATATAATTACGTTTATATTCATTCTCACTGCTGTTCATATTCACTTGAAAGTATACATTTTTTCATAAAGTGATAGTTATCAAAACAATGCAATTTAATTTTTTTTTTGTTTATATCCTTGCAGTTGCACAATAATAATCTGGGAACAGGGGCTTGATTATGGAGTAACAACTCTCCTCTTCCAAGACTGACTGTTCCATAAACAGGAGTGGCACTGCTGCTCCAGCTAGAGCTATATAGCATCTACACAATACTGCAAGTAGGTAGTCCGATGCAGGAGAGAACATGGCCTGCTAACACTGTCTGTATCTCCTAACACCTTCAAGCCAGAACTCTCAAGCTGGGCATTAGCTCATCACTTTATAACAAAATCCAGGCCTCAACTTAAGTTAATCACAGCTCCAAACCACACTCATCAGCTATACTATACCTGCAAATTTTCAGTCTTCCCGCCGCACCCTAGTTTGCCACCTGGCCGCTAGGTTTAGTACTAACAGCCCCCTTCCGCCATATTGGAGAGACCAACTTGCCACCTAACAAAGTTGGCATAGTCAGTGAAATGTCTCTCTCTTGCAACTGCGTGAAAAATATTGTCGTGTGTGCGTGCGCACGCAGCCTTCAGAGGTACCTTGTCGTGTGACGGTCGCTGGCCCACAACCCCCCCTCCCCCCTCCGCCAGCATAACCAGGCGACACGAGGCAGGTGGTGGACCGCAGTTACACGTGTCTTGCTGCGCATCCTGCTGTGTAGGCCTCCCTGCCACCCCCCGTACGCCTCTAGCCTGCCGGGAGATCTGTGGAGCGCAGGGATTTCTCGAGATATCAGCAAATTATCATGTGTATTTCGCCTAAACTCAAAATATACGCACCACGGAAGGAATAGCTGACGAGCTGGATTGGTGCCGAGAACACCCCCCTCTTAGCTAACCACAGGACAAGGTGGAAAAGCCCCGAAAAAGTAGCTGACGAAAGTAAACTAGGGGCGAGGTACTACCCTGCCCCCTTCCGGTCCAACCAAACCTTCAGAAACCAGGACACGTGTTTTGAAAGGCATTGTTCTGCGTTCTACCNAGACAATATATTCGTCCTTAACAAATGAAACAGTAAAAGGCTTCATTATTACAATACCCTCAACCTCCAAGCACATTATAGTCTGTGCCTGGGGGCATTAACGACGACACTATAAAACCAACACTGCCTTCCACAGTGGCGGTAAAGCGTCAACCTAACTGCATTTTGAATGCCTTTCCACTGTTGCCTGGTGGTTTTGTGAAGCGACTACTCAGATTCGCTTACTGTAGACAGCTTACGATAAGGGTCCTCATGGGTACATCTCTTGAGCTCCTGTAAGTATTTTGGCCATGGAATTAGTAGAAATAATCATATTACTAGTTGCATTAGTGTTGTAATAAAAATTATGCTATCACACAGTAGATGCTCTGGATGTACTACGCAATATAACTACTGCCTGCATTACACGCAGTTCAGCCTCTTAGATGTTCCCTAGTTCGCAGCTTTAGTTTGACTCGACTAAGAAGCCTGCAATTATGTAACATCTTTAGTAGTATAGTCCAAACATTCAAAGAATCGCTCCATGTATTCTCTCATGTACCATACACACTTTATATTTCTATTTACATAAAAGTAGCTTCCTTTTATTGTATCTGTAAATTATAATATTTCATTTATAATTAATATGAATTAAAACTGAGGGAAAATAGGTGTGTTGGTAATGCGTAGTAAGACCTAGTTCTTATGAATAATATTGAGGTTTGTGCCTAGTCCCTTTGTTTGCACAAGGCGAAGGGATTGCCTGAAGCAGGGTGGAGGCTTCCTTTGCTGTGTGGTNTTATGAATAATATTGAGGTTTGTGCCTAGTCCCTTTGTTTGCACAAGGCGAAGGGATTGCCTGAAGCAGGGTGGAGGCTTCCTTTGCTGTCGTACCTCATTGCTTAGGGGGCCCCCTTACGTACAGTATGCGAGGCTTACGCTCAGAACATTGCGACATCTCGTGAAAGTGAGCGCGCAGTGCTGTGTGGGTAGAATCTGCTCGTACTTTGGCTTACCAGCTTGCAAAGAAAATGAGGAGATTCTGAATTCTTACAAGATAGTGGGATAAAAATATTTGCAAACAGAAGAGAGTGCTGAGAGATGATGCCATCTGATCAAAACTCGCTTTGACCCAAGAGGTAGGTTGTTGCTTTGTTTTCTTATTGCATACGATTTTGGGGAAACCAATTTTGTTTTCAGTTCATTATTTATGTAATTGTTAGAAATAAGATACATGTTTAACATAGGATACAATTGATTTAATACCTGGATTAAAAATAAATGCCACACATGCACTGGTAAACCGGCATTTAGCCTTATTAATATGAAGAATTACTGACAAAAGTGACCAAAATTAAAAAATCCCCCCCTCCCGCACAAATTCGTTTTCATTAATTATCTAACATAAAACAAATCACTGTATGCAGCAGGTAAGTCAAAAAATATGATCCACTTGACTGGAATCTCGATAACTAGTTTTGTGTGGCGGCATGTATTGCTGGGAGGGTCTAGTCGAGTGGAGTGGGGGAAGGATCTGTAAATTGAGCCCGTTGTGCTGCTGATGATCACTCCAATGACCTGACCACACATCAGTCTTGCACGTACTTGTCAATGCAATGGAAGTAAAAGAAAAAAACTCATCATCCAGTTCCCCTCTTTCTTGGTAGCTGTACTTTGTATAAAGTATGTCGGGGAGCTGAACATCAAAGTCATAACCCCGACCCCTCTTTTTAACAATTTCTTGCAGTTGTGGTTTGATGCAAATTTGCTTGGTTTTTGAGTGAACTATGCGCATCATTGGCGGCACCAAGATACATTAGTTATTGTTTTGCAGTCTCTGAAAGCAGGAGTTGATCCTACAGGACACAATGTTTCCTATAGTCTGATTAGAAATCAAACACCCGAGCTACAGGAGGCGATTCCTTATGAAAAATTAAGTCGAAGATATATGAAAGTCAGGCAATTCTCACCTGGGTCAGGGAAAATGAAAATAATTGCCACTTCGCAAAAGTTGTGTATTGTGCGACTATAGGATAATGTAATTACAATCATATGTATTTTAAAATTTCAATATTTAAGTTTGCCAACTGGCATAATACATCTTTAATTAAAAGTTTGCTCAGCAAGTTTGTTCCATCACCTGTGGGAAAATTTGTTTTTGAATGTTTCAGTTTATAATTGGAGCCTGATATTTTTTTTTACAATATCACACTTATTCCTCTCATTTTTATCAACCTCCGTAATTACCACATATTCTCCAGTTAAGCACCTTTTCCTTACTATCAAAATAAAGTTTTAACGAATTCTGGGGTTTGCATTATACATGGGAAGGATTCAAAGGCAATGCAGTAGTCGTAGGCTGCGGGGAGATAGTTGAAGGATGATTTATCGGAACTGTCGAGACATCCTCTCCTGGCCACACGCCCTGCAACACACACAGCAAGGAACCACTATTCTGTTCTCTAGAACCCTGTTGCCACTGTTGTTTGGTCATTCTTCCATGCAGCCCTCCCCCCCTTTTTTTTTCTTTTTTTTTTTACAAAATAACCTACTTTAGTTTATATTTGATTAATGGTTTTTTAATTTATAAAATAGACAAGACAAGCAGTCCTAGACATATAATAATGAAATACCAAATATACTTTTTACTTATTATTTTTATTATCAAACATAGGAAACATACAAAATTTAAGTGCTGCGCATGCGATGAACTTTTTTCTTTCTCAGCAAAAGAATTGATAACTTTATTATAGTCAGCTGATTGCATTATTTGTGAGACTATGAACAATATAGAGAATGAATTAAGTTTCTCTTCTGTGGCAGACTTGCGCTGAAAATGATCGTTCTGCTGAACAGTTTGGCCCACAACAGCATCTGAAGCGCAATGCCAATGTTTGGATAAATGCCCAAGAAGTCATTTTCCAGTGATAACTTTTTTTTTTCCTTTTAGCCTCAGCAGACAATAAATGAGCTCTCAGGTGTAGACACTCGTTTCCTAAAGTATAGTCCAAATCCTCTGGATAGAAAGCTACCAGATTCTGTGCGCGGACATGTACGTCATCTGGATAGAAAGCTACCAGATTCCGTGCACGGACACGTACGTCTTGAGATCCCAAACTATGTAGATCCAGAGGATAGATCATATCTTTTTTACATGGATCAATAAAATTATCCAATTTTGTCCACTGTAATAATAAATAGCACTGTCTTATCCTGTCTCCTCTATTAATTTAATTACTGTTGTATATTTGTACTTTCCTATTTGATTTTCTTGATAAATAAAAAAAAAAACCGTCCCCAGGCCAGTGCCTTGGTCGCCGAGGTGGAAGTCTGTTATCGCTTCCACTGCCAAGTTTTAATTGTTTGTCATACAATATGCTGGAGGAATTGGAAACGGTACGGTGGCTCAGCAACTTACAAACGCATATTGCAAAAGGTTGCCAAGGAGCAGCAGTGTGTTTGAAAATCCTAGGAGTGCACGATATATAATACATAGGAGTGTGACCAACATGAATGAAAGGAAACCTGGGCAGGGAGGCGGAATATACCTTACACGTTTTATTAAAAAATTCTCTTTTTCAAACAATCTTCCTACGCAGTCAACTTCTCTGCTTAGTAATAATCTAACCAGTCTGGTGGGTTGATCAGATCATAAATGAGGAAGTACATAATCGAATAGGTGAAAAATGACAACATCAGGTTTAAAGAAAAACGGGATCGGTTGATAGGCCACACACCGAGACATGCAGGATTGGTTCAGCTGGTATTGGAAGGGTGCAAGTGGGGTAAAAAATATTAGAGGTCGAACAAGACTTGCATACTATAGGCAGATGTAAGGTGCAGCAGCTGTGTTGTGATGGAGATGCTGGCGCAGGATACGTTAGTTTGGAGAGCCGCATCAAGCCAGTCTGATTACCCACACAACACATGTGTGCCACTACAAAGCCAGGAGACAACCTTCTTTCCCTAGTAAATGCAGTGTAGCACCTATGTGGTGGTAACCGGCCATCAAAGACTCTAGACGTAATGACAAAGGACGAATGCATTGTGGAGAACCATGCTTTGGAGAGCGTACATCACTGGATAGTCAAAACAGACACGTACTGCCTTTGCTAGGCAGGATGGTGCACACGTATCTACAGCGCTACATCCTCCTCCTTCAAAGTAGGGCACGTCGCAAATAACAGACAATATGTACGGTACCATCATACTTGGATACTTCAGGACATCCACTACAGGCACAGCGGCAGGTTAAGGTCAGTCACATGTGGTAGCATATGCGGTCCAATGGGATGCAGCACTCTGCGTAATATTATGCTACTTCAGGTGGTAAATCATACCTGATGTGTTTCTGTTACCATACCTCACCTGATTTTGTTATGAGGCTACTCATAATACTCCCAGACCCATAACATATAACGCTATCGTGTGAAATAATATTTCAATAGCACTTATTATGCTTAGATCCATTTACAGGTATATCGCTTACAGCTAAGGTGTGCTTCGTAATACAATGCCAATTCTACAGTTGGTCGCACACTAATGCAATGCTTAGGTTTACGTGCACTAACTCATTTCATGATTATACAAACTGAGTATAACTCTAACTAGAATAATCTCAGACGCAACTTATGCGAGCGGTAAGGACTACATCATGTTACACATTTTACCTTCTCGCACACGAAGGCTTGTTTAGCCTCTTCTCTTCAATCAACTGCAGTGTACCTACGTACAGGGTATAGCGGGCAGCGGCCACTGCGGTGCTCGAGTAACTAATCTGCCGCACAGGTTACATCATATGTGATGAAGAGTCGAGCCTGTATTCTCAGCCAATCTGTGCAGCGAGCTGCCTGGCTGCCACTTAACACTGCTTATATGTTACACAAAGTGATTTGAATTATGAAATCCCATTCTTATGTTTGGGAACTAACAACAACTTCAATTTACAAATAATTTCTAATTATCAANGCAGTGTACCTACGTACAGGGTATAGCGGGCAGCGGCCACTGCGGTGCTCGAGTAACTAATCTGCCGCACAGGTTACATCATATGTGATGAAGAGTCGAGCCTGTATTCTCAGCCAATCCCGAGACATCTCGAACTGAATGTCCCATTCTCAATGACAATCTGTGCAGCGAGCTGCCTGGCTGCCACTTAACAATGCTTATATGTTACACAAAGTGATTTGAATTATGAAATCCCATTCTTATGTTTGGGAACTAACAACAACTTCAATTTACAAATAATTTCTAATTATCAAGGTTTTACTGTACAGTAATATATTTGTTATTACTAATGTAGTAGAGAAAAATTGCACAACAGAGCCAAGATGTACTTTTCTCCACAAGACAAATGTTTATTTACTGCATTTTGTACAAAAATATATAAATATTGCCACACAAAATAAATCCTCAAGTACCCAAAACAGTTGATGAAGTGCTGCTACGAGTGCATGCAGTTATTCATTCTGGACCCCGGAGCCTGCGCCACTGAAGGCGACCGGCACATCCAGAGCTAGTACCTGGCGCGGGTGTTACAGAACCTGGTTCACACTGCTAATACCACACAAAACCAAAGCTGCATTAACTTATGTACCAGTGATGGGAAAAGTACCAGAAAAACAGCAAGGCTTAATTTTATTTTTAACTGCCTACTGAAAAATTAAAATTGATACACAGCAAATTAAATGAATCTACCATAAATAACTAGGGGTAATTGCAAAACCTCCATAGTAAATAACCTTAACTGTTTAAGCATACCTATCTCTAAGGGCAATAAACCCCTTCGACTTTAATGTACTTATCTATAATAAGTTTAAATTAGTGCGCATATATATTTCTTCTCCCTTATAGACAATAGGGTAAGGTCATAGGATATTAATTTCACATATTATTGACAATGGAAACTCACTACCTCTTTTTTCCCCTTCAATTTTGAAGGAACCAGACAGGTGTACATTCAGGGGAATGTAAAAAAAAAAACACCTGTAACAGACGGCCAAAAAATTAACTGTTGGTGCACGTGAACAGTTGTACTTTGAAGATTTAACAATAAAGGAACGGATTTGAACTTTACTCTTGTTCCACAAAGGAAACGTAATAATATTTAGGTCAGTACGGTAAATAAACCATGTAAATTACAAGCATTAAAGGCGCACGGTATGTTTTCACGGATTAATTCTGTTAAGATAAAATTACGCTAGTAACTTTTTTTAAGAATGCAGTGATATGAACTGTCGCACAAGATGGCGAGTGTTGTCAACTTAGCAGACTTTCCGTTTAATTTGGCAAAATTTAAAAACCATTTAGCGGGCAACGGAATTTTTAGAGTAAAATATAATTTCAAAAAATCGGATTTTTACGTGTCAAACTCAAAAAACTGTTTTAAATTAGCCTCCAAAGAGTAAAAAATATAAAATGCAGTATTATTATGCTGAAACTACGTACTTTATTACTGTACTTAAATTTTAACAACTTTTAGCACATTTCTATTTTAAATAAATTTTGTTTGATTTTTGCCACCTTTTTCATTTTGCAGAAATTTAATGAATTTTATGTAAACTTTCGGCAGATTTTCGAAATTAAATGAGTTTCAATTTTTTATAATGCAATACTTATATTGGATGATTGAGATATGTTTTTTCATTCAGTATTTAAGATATGCCAACAGTTCATTACAGGCAATCAACGAGTATACCAAAGTATGAAAATAAATTTTTTTTTGAGGAGAGTGGTCCACATGCTGAGTTTTTTCCAGTAGGTCACATGAAAAACTAATAATAGAGGTTTCACTGTATTAGATTGCTAAAGCACACTCGTGCAGAATTACAAATGTGAACTACTTTTATTTCTCAAGTGGTTCTCTAACTTTTGCTTTTCAAAAAATGTAAAGCAGAACCTAGTGACCTGTTTTTGGACAAGTATTCCACAAATATAACATAATGGACCATCGCAGTCGCAAAGAAGAAAAGTTAATGTGGCAAAACACTTTCTGAGTAAACTTCACTTTGAGCATCAAAAAGAGCACATTTTTTTTTATGAACATAATTTTGTCAGCTAACAAACGGAAGAGTTAACTAAACTGATGGAACAAGGAGCAAATACAAATAAAAGGTTATGGAGTTGAGAGATTTGTGCGGCTCTAAACAACGGGTTCTCGAGAGAACATAAAGTGCTCTAGAACTCTACGCTCATTACAAAGCCAATTTTTACTCTATAGCTTTTCTCAAAATGTTTCAACACACACCAGCATCATGTATGTCTACAAGTGCATTTGAATTAAATATCCACTAACTAGCGTTTCTCCAGTTATGCAATTGGTTGTTATTTTCGGGAACATCAGTATACATTTGGTGCAATATGCTTAATGAATTTTTGTGCAGCAGTCTTTCAGGGAACCACTATCGCAACAAACACCCCTAGTAATTTCAACACCCCAAAAATAGAGCTTCAATATTCCCACCATAATTAAAAATGTAGACAAAAAATTCCAAATACCCCCATTTCGTTTACTAGCAAAATTAAAAATAATAAATAAATAAAAACTTTAATAGAATGCAACAATAAAAAAATTGAAGAAGGGCAATATTATTTCTTGAAGGATGCTCACACTAAATTATACATACAATCCACACCTAAAAGGTAAACTTGTGCAAAATAAAATAAAAAGTGTTGCCTAATACGTCCCATCACTGGCAAGCACATTTCTATCCTGTAACAAGAAGGAAGCTTACCAAAATTAAATCTGCAACTGCATTCAACATAATCACAATTACTGCACTTACGACTCACTCCGAATCTTCAAAAATATGGTTCACCTCGTGATCAAAGCAATATGAAGGGTTTGAGAAAATTTCAACTGAAATACAGCTATTAAAATATTTAGTTTCAACTGATGCTGCATCTGCTGTAACATTTTCATCTGTATTTTTTAAAGCATATCGACCTTTGCATGTATCAGATATATATTTATACGCACTACTGATTCACACAACATTCCTCTTATTTTATGTCTAATGTAACTTCACTTTATGTTAAAGCACACACTCCGCCGTTGCTGAATTGGGGGTAGATCCATTCGAAGTCCACTTTCAATCTTTGGCGATTGAAGGAGTCGTGAGCGTAGTAATTCGACGAGGATTCCGACAGCATCGGCGGAACACGAGTTCGACACATCTAAATAACTTTGCACCAACACTTCACCTAGCACAGCATGAGCAACTCTCACTTTACTAGAGTTTAAGTATTTGTTTCAGTGAGCTGAATGTATGCAAGAAACCAAACGCCTGTTCCAAAATACTTGTTTCCCAAGCCCTCCCATGAACAGAAGTAATTCTAGTATATACTGATACATCCTATACTGCTGTTCTTCACTGATATCAGGGCTCAAGTATTAAAAGTAAATTTGGGGTTGAGCATTTGTTAAGAACAGGTGGACTGAAATGAACACGCAGACTGCAAGACTGAACCATTTGTCTCGTACGGCCCTCGCATTCCTCGGTATGAATGTGGGCGTACCTAAATCCACGACTACGTTGACTCTATGCCTGTCTGAAAAAATCTGGCCAACGTGGTTGTCCTGAGGCCGGCTCAGCGAGAACAGAAACCTCGCTCGGAGCACAAGGCCAACTTGTGAAATCCAACAGCATGGTTTTGATGCCTAAGTTAACACTGTTGGTGCACTCTTTATCAGCAACACCGTCAATAAACGCGTTTGTTGTGATCAAAGTGCTGACAGACTTTGAAAGTTTCACATGTTATACACACATTTTAAAGTGCCATAAATATGATTTTTATCAGGCTTGATTTGCATACCATCACATATTTGACATGCACTGGACAGGGTTCCTACCAGCTAAGCTGTTTAAAGTCTGGGAGGAAAAATATACATAAAAATGACTGCCTAGCAATTTAATTTTCATTTGTATCTCTAGAGTACAAACTTCTTTCAACCCTTGTGTGTTTAATGATACCAGGGATGGTTTTATTCTTTACGTGACCTACAATATTTGGGTCAGAGAACAGCATATGCAAGCTTGAACTAAATTACCCGGTGCTGTTTATCTCAAAACCTACTTTAGAACCTACTCACTTCAAAGTATGAATATTGCTGCAAATCTTCACAAACAAACATGCCACAAATTGGTATGCATTAGACGACACGTCGCAAGAAGGTAAGCGTATCTTTGCACAATTTTATAGTTCTAATAATTAACATCCTTACATTAAACGCAGTTCTTATTTGCTTGCAAAAAAAAATTGTTTGCGTCGATTAATATTAATTCTAGAAGACACAAGGCGTACTTCAGTTCATGCTGCAACTGGGTTTCACAAGACTATGTGTCAAAAAATTATTAATACCAAATTAGTTATTGCAGTTACACCAGTAATTAACATACATGTCGCAGTTGTATGATCCTTGGATTATTTTTACTTGTGACACCATAAATATGGATGGGTTTAGTTCTACGAGTTACTGGTCCAGGTCTCAGCAGGTATTTAAGTTCCACTAACCACCCTCATCCCTTTTCTCTCAAGAGACAAAAAATGTATCTTACGGAGGTTTCCAACACAACACTTACTTTCCTCCTCAATTTCTTTAATACACAAAAATTCTCATAACAGAACTATTCACATCAAAACTGCACCAACAGGGTAGTCGAGAAGTACACACATTACGGGATCTGTATATGTACAGGCGAGATATACTGTTGCATGTAAGCCAGCGTCCAAGTGCCCTATGCCAGCAATGCCTTGCTGTTAATGTGAGATACAGTAGAACTCCATCCTTACAAACACCGCCATAACTGTACTACTGTACACATTAGATCACCTCTAATTAACAAGCATACTTCCTTATAATGAATAAACTTTGCCATTTAAAATAAAGAAATTGCCAATTGCTAGTAACACTTTTATTCATGAAAATAATTTTTTTTAAGTGTGGCCCTCTGCACTGGACTCATTTTCTGCGTGTTAAAAAAAAATACATTCTCGTGCGATCAAGGTCATACATATACAAAGCATGAAGATGTTGCACTTGACATTAGGTAAAACAAAATGGCTGCGGCAAACACTGCAATCTTTTTGTTGTTCATTGTTGAAAATGTACGAACGTCTAAAACTTTGGATTGCCTGTCTCTATTTTCGAAGTTGGCAATGACTTAATGCCTTGATTTGTTTACGAGCGGTCACGGGAGAAAATAACCTGTATGTGTAAATCTATGTTGCTCCCAATTGCTTTAACTTGACGCTGCAACAGTTTTGGTGTAATTTATTATGTGATCGTAGCAGTAGTTTTGGCGTGATTCAGTACATGATCGCAGAAGCAGTATTTGCACTATTTATTTTATGGTGGCTGCAGTAGTTTCGGCTGTACGTATTTATTTCGTGTCCGCGTTAGCGTCTTAACGTGTACAAAGTTTGTGTTATTGAAATCACAAATGGATTTTAAAAAACGCTAGACTATTTTGGTGGCAAAAAAAAATAGAAATTTTAAATTCTGTAGATGCAGGTGAGAAAAAAACTGATGTCGCCAAGAGATATGGACTTGCCACCTCAACCCTTTCCACAATTATTTCAAACAAAAGCAAGTTGAACAACACAGTTATGCTTAGAACAGATAGGAAGAAACATCAGCCTTGCCTAGATAAAACACATGATTGAAAAATAATTGATTTTTGACGGAGTTCCAATTGGTAAACATACTTATTTCAGGGCCAATTCTGCAGGAGAAGGCCAGGGTTGAAGCACTAAAGATGGGTTTGGATGGTTTCCAAGCTTCCAATGGATGGTTGAATCGTTTTAAAAGCCAATGGAACTTAAGTACACAGAAAGTAGCAGGCAAAGAAGGCTCTGTGATCCCGTAGTTGAAGCATGGAGAGCAAAACTCAGTGCAATAACAGCTTGTGACATCTTTAATACACATGAAGCAAGAGTGTTCTTCAACCTCCTTGCAGACAGAACACTATCACTGAAGGGCGAAACATGTCCTAGAGGCAAACAGAGTAAAATTACGTTAACAGTCCTCCTGTGCAGCAATGCTGATGGATCTGAGAAGTTGGTGCTCTTAGTGATTGGCAAGTCTGCAAAACCTCGTTTAAAAATGTAAAGAATTTACCATGCACCTACAAATTCGATGGGAGGGCCTGGATGAAGACTATTTTTGATGACTGGCCTTGAAGTTTTGATGCTCCAATGGGAGCCAAAAACACGAAAGTACAGGATGAGTATAAAAGAATACTCCAACTTTGAAGGTCTATAATAGCAAAACCAAACAACCTACAACCTTGATTGACAAATCAAATGAACTGTGGAACCGTGAACTTTGTTTACCATACATTCATAAATGTTCAATGTGACCACCACGAGCGGCCCGAATGACATCTACGCGATAATCAAACTCGTTCCTCACTTTTGTCAGCATGTCCGGTGTTACGGTTTGGATAGCGACCGTAATTTTCGTTTTGAGGTCGTCAATGTTAGCCGGCAATGGTGGACGAAAAAATTGATTCTTTATGTACCCCCATAGAAAAAAAACGCACGGGGTAAGATCCGGGCTTCTTAGGGGCCAGTGATGAACAGTCTGGTCACCAGCTGCTCCTCGACCAATCCAGCGTTGCGGCAACATCTCGTTCAGGTATCCACGAACAGCTAGGTGCCAATGGGGTGGCGCACCATCCTGCTGGAAAATGAAGTCCCCCGCCGCCTCTTCTAACTGAGGAAACAATCACTCTGTAAGCATGTACAAATAAGGGATTCCAGTAACAGTGGGCTTGTGAAGAATGAAAGGGCCGAAACAGTGTCTTTGGATACAGCGCAAAACACGTTCGTTTTGGGGGAAGTGCGCTCCTGTTCGGTGGTTTCATGTGAAGGCTCCTGACCCCATATCCGCACGTACCGGTTCACCTTACCATTGCTAAAAACCAGCTTAGACATGAAGGTATCATCTACCTCGTTCTGGACAAGAACGAACGTGCAGAAATCACGTCTCAGTTCTTAATCCCTTTCGGTAAGAGCCTGTACAAGCTGTAACCTGTATGGTTTGTACAGCAATCGCTTTTGCAACAATATCCATACAGTTGATTGAGGGATTTGCATTTCCTGGCTAGCTTGTCAGTTGATTTTCTCGAACTGCGGACAGACACTTGTTGAATCCGTTTCACATTCTTTTCGGATACGCGCGGCCGCCCGGAACTTTTGCCTTTGCAAAGGCACCCTGTGTCCCGGAACTGACAAAACCAAAGTACGACACTCCACCTATTAGGATGACGATGTCCGTATTTGCGACGGAATTCACGTTGAACAGTCCTAACCAATTCACATTTAGCAAACTGAATAACACATAACGCCTTCTGTTGTTTCGTCGCCATAGTGATGCGGACTACATACACAACACACTCTCATAGTGCGACGATACATTCTCACAGTGTCATCTCTCGGCACATAAAGGAAACATCAGACCGTCCCCATCACATTGAAGTGTCGAATGCGAGCTCGCTAGACCCTCACCACCTCAAACCTGAGTTACGCTCGCCATCCAAACCGTAACACTGGACGTGCTGACAAGAGCATGGAATGAGTTTGATTATCGCGTAGATGTCGTTAGGGCCGCTCATGGCGGTCACATTGAACATTTATGAACGTATGGTAAACAAACTTCATGGTTCCACGGTTCATTTGATGGGTCAATCAAGGTTGCAGGTTGCTTAGTTTTGATATTATAGACCTTCAAATTTGGGGTATTCTTCTATACTCAACCAGTATTATTGTTTCTTGACAAATGTCCCGCACACACAGTGGAAGAAATAAAACTGAGGAAAGTGACAGTTGTTTTCCTCCCACCAAACACAACCAGCGATGGACCAAGGGATTACTTCTCAGGTAAAAAGGATTTACCGGCGCACTCTTGTGTAGTTTTCGGTCAGAAAATTGGTGCGTGGTGATACAGCCAATCTAAAGTGGAACATCCTGCAGGCCAGGCAGCAACTCTGTATGGCCTGGAACAGAGTTGACGCAACCTCCATTGCTAAATGATTCCAGAGGGCAGGTTGTTGTGGAGAATCAGGAAGGAGAAACAACTGAAGCCAGTATGCACAATGAGGATGAATGGAACCAGGCTGCAAGGAACTTGGGCAGTGACGCAACATTTGAGGATTACGTTGATGTAGACGGCGCAGTCGTGACATGCTCATCTTCGACAGATGACAAACAAGTGTGCGACAGCGCTGAGCAGGATGGAGGAATTCAAGAAACTGAACCCGAAATCATAAGGCCTTTAAGACAAGATGTGTACTCTGCACTTTACACGCTAGAAAAATTCTTTTTAACATCTAACTCTTCAATCAACCAGTCAAGCTTAAAATTGTTGCAACAGATGGAGTGTGCTGTGATGGAAGATATGAGAGCCACTTCTAAAGTAAAGTAATTTAGTGTCTGTGCTATTATGCATTTTATGAGTGAGCCCTTCGTCTTTGTTCCCCTCATGTAATTACTTTGTAGGAAAATATGTAAAGAATACTGCGTCAGTTTTGTTACTGTTACATTGACCAACAATGTGTAACTTTTGAGTATGCAAACTATTTTATATAATTCTCAACCCTGACAAAGACTGTTCTAAACAAACTAAACTGTGGAAGCCATGCCCAGGTGAGCAATAAAGCGTTAACGTCTGAAACTTTCCATTCGCATATGTGATTATTGGAAATGTTTATTTTTCGTGTTGCAGTAGATGTTTACATTTTTGGTGTTAGTACGGTAGTAATTTTTTATTTGTTTGCAAGGCTGTAGTTGCCGGTAACATAAAATTGGTTTTATTCAAAGAAGAGTCATTATTCCAATAAAATTTTAATTTTGCCCCTTTACAACAAACCTGCTGTAATTCAGTCCCTTCAATTCCGTTATAGAAGTTTCACTGAATCAATAATCACTTAATCCGAGACTTCAAATCTTCACTGCAGTATAAAAAATTTGAAAATCCTACTCGTACAGCAAAATATACAATTTCTGACCTATACACTAAAAAAATGTATAAGCTAGTAAATAGATGAATGTTACACGACATACATTTTTCATCTACATGATGCAAATGGGGGAAACTAACGACATACGAGAACAACTTCAAGCTACAGTTGAGTTGATAGTTGCCTCTGGATAGAGGCGCAACACCACACAGTTGTACATGCTAATATTCAAAATGGAATTCATGTAGCTCAAGAAATGTGTGTCACAAACTAGAAAAGTGCATTATCGTAAAAGAACTTTATTCAAGTTCCATTGTCGATTCCAAAAGATGTACTCATAAGATTCTTCAATGATTTTAATGCTCACAATTTGTATTAAATTCTGTATAAGATATTGGATAACTTTTTAAACATAATAAAATTTTCAAAATGGTACCACAAAAAGTTTATGTAGTGGTAGAAATGCATACAAAATGTGCCCAATAAAACAAACTGATATAAATATTTGTCAAACTTATCTTCTATTCTGTCAAGTGTTTTAAGGAAATGACCTTACAATAAAAAAAAATGTCAATTTTACTAAACTGCATTTGATAACAATTTTACTAGTGGCACCCACACATGAAAAATTTCCACATTTCAATTTTCATCCACGCATGCGTGCTCTGCGTTTACTGATGAAACAAGCAAACACTACTGAAAAGCCCATTTCCTTTTAATTAGTATCGCAATGCACAATAATTTCCTCACACATCTACAGTAAACAATAAATAAAGATATGCTGAGACATAACAGTAATTTCAAAAACAGCATCTCAGTCTTAATTCATCATATGCATTATTACCACAGTCATTTACACTCGCGGAGTTATAAAACTACAAGATAAAAAATGGGAACAATACAATATTGCATTTAGTAAAACGCTTCTACGGAGACTGCATTTACTTACGTGTACTGACTACACTTCCTAATGAATTTTTTTCTTGGCCAAATGTACGTTTCATTTTAATATCAGCATCTTTGAACGTGGTTAAAGATTGAACACAAATCCAGTATTTGCTCAATACAATATTCTTGCACGTTCTCAGGCGACACATAACCACCTAACTGCGATATACTACACCTGTGTTTTCAAAACACTTCACCTCAGGTACAATTTAGAACAACGCCATTTAACAGACTCAAACATGTGGCAAATGAAAAAGTCGCCAATCTATCTACACGGCATAACCAAATTAATTAACATTCCGCTGCTATCAGGTATCAATATTATTCAGCTGAAGCTTCCATTCATACAGCACAGCCAAGTTTATTTAGATACTTATTAAATGTTCACCATTTTATGAAATGAAATGTCTCCCAACCATCACTTTACAAAAATACTTTTGCACAAAACCAACTGCTCTGCACATAAAAATTATGGCCATAAACATAGGCCAAAATTAGTTGAAGGAACACAGAACTAGCTACAAGAACATTTACCAGCGCAGCCCTGAGTGTGTGCAAAAGTGTACAAATCACTCGCTTTTGAAAAATGAGCATTTACTGGACTTGTGAAAAACTGCAAATATTTTTTTTTATATAAAATCTGGCCATTTAATAGCTACAGGAAACAAATAATGTAAAAAATCCCCTCAGTTCTTTTACATAAATAAAAGTAAAATAGATTGTCTCCTGAAAAAAATTCTATACTGTACTTAGTATGTGCCTTTTTCTGTGTGTTTGTAATTATTTTTGAAAACCGTTTTTACAAAGTAACACACGGTGCATCATGACCAGAAAATTACTTATCCAGTTGTACTGACTGCAGAACACCTCCGCCCCATCATCCCCCTACGGCACAACACTGCTTACGCCATTTCTTAGAAAATGTACAGAAAGTAGAAAAGCCGATGGTAGGAACCCCGCTGCCATCATTGAAAGACAACAAAAAAAAAAAAATGTTCAACACACACAAGTTATTGGTACTCGCTGAACAATTGACACTTTAAACATAAGCAGTATTCCATTGTCCAATTAGTGAACATCTGTCTGTAATCACCCTTATAAATATACATATTGAAATATACAACTACAGAACTAAACAAAAATGTTACAATTGTAAAAACTACACAAATACACAACAAAATTTCTATGCTATGAAATAATTTAAATAAAACTTTTACAGGTATCATATTCAACAATAGTAAGCTCTCTGTTTAACATAAATTTATGTTGACATGAAAATTTTTAAAATGTATTCAAAAAGTTTTTTTAACGTAGTAGCACACACGGAATTTCACAAAAAAAAAAAAAAAAAAAAAAAAAAAAAAGAGTATTTAGTTTTGCTCATAAAATTCTCTCGTACTTACAGGCCCTTCAGAAGGAAATTACTTAAAGAAAATCTAAATTTAGATTTTCTTTAATTCACATGATTAATTACAAAATTACCAAAAAACCTAAAAACTTTTAAGTAGCTTTGGATTTATAGCCTAAAAAGTTTTAATAGTGAACTATCAATTGAACCGTAACTGCTCAATAGAATATTGAAGACTGATGCAACAAATTACAACAGCTGCTCATAGATATATTACTGGAAACCTGACTTCCAATCTGATTTAACCAATTCATTATTCCTAATTGCTATCATTTCTCTTGCAAAATGGTTCAATTAATTTCTATTTTTCTTACTACATTAAAAATTTGTATTAATAGCAGCAATATATTTTATTATACAATGTTTAACTTTCATACAATACGACACTATCAACGACAAATTTCAAAGCAACTGTACTAAAAAAAATTGTATGTATATATATTTTTAGTAACAGAATGTTTAAGAAACGTGTTTTTACAGGTGAGGTATATGACACCTAACAGAAAAGGTGAGTTCCACGTATGATTTCTCCCTTCACAAGTTGTTTGCAGATACTACAAGCATGGAAATGCAGTCGGTCCCAGAACACTATAGTAACAAGTGTCGAGTAATAGATGCGTTTTATCGTCCGAGCGGTGTGCCACCAAAATTGAATGACGTAGGCACAGTCTGTTGGTTGAAAACATAACCTGAAACAAATTAACATACGAATACTAATCATGTTAAGCAAATGTTTGTAGAATAGCTGTTGGAAAAAAAAAAAAGACGTCCTTAAGTATGGCTTTTTTGATTATAAATACAGTAGGATCTCTCTATACCAACCCCATTTACAGAGAACGTCTTTCTATAAGGATTCGTTTTTGAGGAACTGTAAAAAAAATTAGAGCGAAATAACTTAAAACTTAAAGTAACTCTGCAGAAAAATGTGTAGCACTTTTTTCTTGGCTACTGTAAGTTGCAGTTCTCTTGGTGAGCACTATACTGACCACAGTGCATATTAAAGTAGATACAAGCTCCCCCTAGAGCACGAGCAAATATCTATCGACTACTCCGCCCACCGTCCACTCCTCGGGCGGCCAAACGTTTGCGACTGCCATCAAGTGCTTGTCTTGACATCTCGCTTTGTAATATTACGACGACGTGGGTTGTACTTGGGTTTAGATTACCGTTTGTTGAAGGCTTACACGTAATTTCTTTCGGGCAGGTCATCAGCTGTGTGAAAACCTACAAATAGTCTCTCAACTACAACTTTGGATAGTTTAGGCTTCTATCAGAAGCAGCCGGGTGTGTAAACATAGCAAATCTCCCTCCCCTTGTGGCCTCCACCCCTCTGCCAGGTCATCACACGTGACACAAGCCATATACCAGGGCTGAGCCGATACCGGTAATGATATATCTAAACCGGCCGATGTCGTAATTATCGGAATTGTTCGCAATTCATGTTTAAATCGGCGATATTATAACAGATATTTTGCCCTAAGAATATAAGATGATGCTGTTTTCTTCCTTGCCATAATTGGAGTGGATTAGCGCACTATTTGGTTTTATTAAAGTAATAACTATTTTTAAATTGGTTTTTACTAAAGTACCCAACTGGCTGTGTTTATTTCTAAAGCAAAATTAGGCACGTTTTGCATGATTGTTTACTAAACATGTATACAACAAAACAATAGTAGCCACCATTTGCGTTTACTGAATTTTATCTCTGAAGGCAAGCTTGCCGCATGAACAAAACTTAACATTTATTCAGCCTAGCACATATTTAATATTAACAATAATTAATATTTACGATTACCTCCATAAATATTTTGTCTTAGTAGTTTCATGTCCAACCGCTTACACGGCAACGCATAAAAAAATTTATGTAATCTTGTAATGTTGGTTACATGCTGCACATTACTGCCGCCGCCGTTGGTTTGTTTGCTGTTGCTGTAGTAATACGACTGTGTTAGGTTAGGGAACGAACGTGGTGAAATTATTTACGTGTGCCAGCAAAAAACAAATTATATGGCTGGAAGGAAAAGTGACTTGTGGAATTTTTTACCCTATGCAACACGCAAGAATGTTTGCAATATTTGCAAGTGTTTGGTTTCAAGAGGAAGTAGATCATTGCGGTTGTATAGTACCACAAACTTAAAACGGCGCCTTGAGTGTACGCACCCTTTGAAGTGGAAGAGCTTCAAACTACAACAGTGTCCTCCTAAGCCTGTTGTACAACTCTCAACACAACTTTCTGGCAGACAAAACGCGCCTAGCCATGCCATAATTGCGAGTACTTCACAAATTTCATATAATGATTGTGTGGCTACATCTTCATCTAGCCTTGATGTAAACAGGTCTAAACCGAAATTACATAACGTGTATGAATTAATGGAAAAAAGTAAACCTTATCCTTAATCACATACCCGCACTGTGAAAATAAATAGTCTCATTGGAAAAATCATTTACGCAGACCTTTTACCATTCAGTATTGTAGAAAACAAAGGTAGGTTGAATACTACAAATACATTATATGCATAGTTCATATGTGCATCACATCTTACACATTTTTTTTACATTAATTTAGATTATTTTTGTCTTAAAAATATGCTTAATTACTAACTAGTAAGTGGTTCCTAGATTTTTATTTATCTTAATTATTTGACATATTACTGAAACAATAAAAACGACAACTGAAATTTTCTTTAAATAAATGTTTTAAAAATAAAGTTTTTAATTTTTTGGAACATGAAAAAATGTAATTTTTTCTTGTCAAGGCAGTATTGGTATCAGCAATATCGGAAAAGGCTCACCTCTACCATATGCATTCTCACTTCCAGCCTTCTACACCCCCAACCCCTCCAAAACTAGGCACAACATTGCCTGCCCTTTTACTGTGTTCATCCCTTGGGGTTCTTCAGAGGCGACAACACACACAACCTTCAGTGCATTTATACAATCAGTTGACATCAGAGTTTTGGTGACCTACGTTTCAGATCTCAAAACCAAGGTATTTAATTTAAGTTTTGTGCTGAATGTCAGGTTTTTTGTGGTATAATAAATAACAATACTTGGATTTAGTTTGTAAATATGGTGCAAAAAGTACGCAGCGTCAAACAGTTTTTGTAATTGTTGGCGGTCAACATGTGGTACAAGTTTATAAATACAGAGAGGACCACCAATCCTTGAGTAGGCCATGTTCTACATTACTGATCTTATAATTGTTTGGTGACAAGGGAGGTTGCAGATGCCTTGCTGTAATACTCACGTATCTTTCTTTTTAATATAACTTGTGACGTCGCGGACTGACGTCATGGTCTAGCAAGGTTTTAGTGTGTCGGTCAGACACACGGACGATATGACTGGGATGATTTTATTGGCTGGTAACCGCATTCGCGCCGGTATATAAGCTGGGGCGCGTGGATTGACGGCACGGCACACAGTCTGGTGTGGGCTTAACTGTCCTCCGCAACACTGGTTTACCTGGAGTGGGCATAGCCCAGGGTAACCCCTGGTAATGGCAGGAACTAGTGCCCAATCCTCGGGCGGAGGTGGTGCTATGGCTGACGGTGCTGGTGGTAGCCCGTGAAGGGCTGCTGGTCCAGCTGGGCCGGAAACATGGGTTTGATATACCCAACGGTACGTGCAGTCCCTGGAGGAAGTCAGCGATGACCTGATGTGGCTCACCGGCGGTCTTGTCGGGTGACAAATAGGGAGCGTGGAGGGACTGGGAGGTGAGGCCTCTCCAGTTGTCTGGTGGCTTGAGCTTGTTTCCGGAGGGTTAGACAGCAGAGGGCAGTTGGCGCTGGACTACAGCTCAAGTTGGACTCGGAGGCAGTAGTTGCCTTCCTAGCTCGCCACTTTGCACCACTCCTATGGTGTATGGCATAAAGGAAGGTAATAAGGTCGGCCACGCTAGGGAAGAGAGCAGGCGACAAGGATCCCTAGCTAGGTGTAAAGCCAGTCATTGCGAAGCCAACCTGTCGTACCTGATTATTCCGACCGGCGACAAACAGTGCGGTGGGTTTACCCTGGATATCCGACAGCGGCGTGGGTGTGGTCCAAAGGGGGCAGACCTCCAGAACCTGCCATATCACTCCTTCTGGCGACAGTACAGTGTAAATAAGGGGTTTCGCTGTATAAGTATTACTGATGCAGATTACATTTTCATTTGAGGAAACGCCCTCGGTTATGTTGGCATTTATGTATAATTATGTAAAATGTATTAATTGTAAATCTGAAGAAACTTTTGCATTTAAATTTTTTTTAGCATTACCAACATTATAAAAAATGTCTTTTCATAAATGAAAATTATAGACTTAATTAAAATTAAACTTGTCTGTACAAAATTGGAATTGCTTTCACGACATTAAAAAATGTTCGAACCCAAAATACAATATTGAAAAACTATTAGAAAAAACTGGTATTCATCCAAAAACTATTCAAAACGGGAAAACCACTATTAGCACAGCCCTAGCAGTGAGTTACTCCTCCTGAGTCAGAGAGGTGGAAGGCCGCATCACGCCCAAACACCAAGCAGTGTGTGATGCGAGCATTCTGCATACAGGCGGTAGCAGCAGCTCCTCGAGTTGCTATCGTTGCATAGTCTGCTTAGTGACATGTACGGCTAATGGAGCTCGACGAGATGGAGCCACAGCTGTGACAGAGGCCAGAGGGATGAACGACATCACCCATAGCACGTCAAGCTCATTCATCAAACATTCTGTACCATTGAACCCAGAAATGAGGTCTGCATGCAAACTTCAGTTTAAAATTACACCTCCTTTTGGCAGTCTATATTTGTATACTAATTAGAGTAGTTCCAATACCGATACTTGGTATCGGTATCAGCCGATGCTCAACCTTTTTTAAATGTATCTGTATTGGGTATGGTATCGGGCAGATACATTAGTATTGGTAATAGACAATGAAATCAGGTTACAGTGTTTTTGCCACAAAAATTATATGGTGTGGTACGTTTTACAATATTAATCAGCCCTGCCTTTTTTTTAACGGAATTTTACACCAACAAAAAGACCTGGATAAAGGCGAACATCACAGATTTTCTATCACACTACTTATGACTCGCTTACATCTGTTTACAAATAAATGGCTGGAGTTCATAGATGTATATATCATGGACGTAAGTGGAAAAGTTTCATTTCGCTGTGCTCTGGGTGGCGATATTGCGAACTACAATCGATACCATTTCGAGTATTTTACGTTGACCTCTTGTGGCTGCACTGAGAACTATTCCGTAACCACCAATGTGTTGTCTAATCTTGCGCGTATATGTTTGGAATTTTTTTTTTGTTGACTATTATTATTACCGTCTAGCATGAAAAAGCGTAACTACGCCAAACTGAAATGTATGCTTTATACTTAAACATATTGTGAACCGTTTACAAATATTAAATATTGCAGCCTGTAACTGTTGTAAAGTATTTATCTTCCAGGCGGCGAGCTGCAATAAGATGCGCATAAAAACGTAAATAAATCAGAGGAACAACAATACATTACTACAAACGAGCAAGTTGAAAGCCAGCGTATGCAAATACAGTATGTATAGGCTATTGGTAAAACTTATTAAGTCTGCATCTGTGGTCATTAAATGCTTGACGCTAGCGGACACGATTGTTTTTTGTTTATAGTGTTTTTTTTATGCGTGAAATGTAAACAAGCACCTGATACATTGTGACGCACATCAAAATATGTTGAAAACTGCAAGCTTAGAAACGAGCAAGAGGGAAGGGCATTGGTATCTGAACAACTCTAAGACTAATATTGACATAAAGCTGAATCAGATACCTCCGCTCTGCTCTATCCTTTTGCTCTCAGCAGCCGCTTTCCTCTGATCTGCAAGCACAAATATGTCCTGCAGCGCCTTCTGCTGGTCGGGCGTGAGGGTACTCACGAGGGCAAGGTACCACGTGGGGTCACTCCTCTGAATGCCTGCGAAACAGCACGTAATCTCACGTGACTAGCAACACACACCACTTAACTACAAAAACGCAACAACATTTTACATTATTAACAAAATTATTCCCTGAGCAGGTGAAAAAAAGGCAGCCATATTGAACAAGTATGGCAGACGCGCGCACGCTATATTGAACCACTTTCCACACAGAAGAAGTACTCACTGTGCAAGACCTCTTTGAACACGACGTACTCGTCGACAGTGCAGTTCTTCTCGTCGAGAGGCGTGCTGTAGCTCTCGAGGGCTGTTTCCTCGTTAGGCTCGTAGTCCTCGTCGTCACTGTCGTCAGTCTCTTCTCCCTGCAAGTATTCAGTTCCATGAAATTACTACAAGGGATCTGGGTAAAAATTTGCGAAATGCTGGAAGGTGTAAAGAAGGGTTCTACTGTAAATGACAGCATATCCTAGGAACAGCCCTACAATAGCAAAATACCAGAAAACTACTCATAACTACGATTATGCTTTGTATTACAGCACCAGATGTTTATTCCCTTCCCCAAAGGTTACATATTTGTTTAAAAAGCATAGAAATTGGAATGAATTTATGATTGCAGTCTTGTGTTTCTTACAACCATAGTTATCCCTGTATACATTAATTTGATCTTAGCAGGAATGATACAAAAATATTAGGGATGGTTCGGTTCGGTTCTTCGGTTCCAATTTATGCCGGTTCTTGAGGTTTGACTCGGAACCGGTTTTAGGTTAACAACAATTACTCGGTTCTTGGTTCTACACAGCAATGGCAAAACTCTGTTGTTACAAAAATAACTATGGTATTTACTCATGTATACATAAAGGAAAACATTTCTGGGGTGCTTAAGGAGTAGTCGTAAACTGTTCAGTGATGTTTGGAGGGAAGTGTATGGGAACAGTCTGTTATCTCATCTCTCGCTCTTACATCAACACTCCTCTCCCTTCTCTCTCTCTCAGCCCTCCCCGGTAAACAACACTGCTAGTCGATCGATACATTCCTCCAAGCCTTCCTTGTTTGGCTGGATGGCCGCGGGGCTGTGAGTAAGAGACGAAGACGTTTTTTTTTTCGAGGTGTCACATTCCAGCGCGGCAAAAAAAACCAGTGAGTCACTGTGTAAAAGACGTAAAAAAAAGGGCCACCCAGGCACCATAAAAGAAGCAAAAAAAAAAAAAACAAATTCGGCCACCCACCCAGCTGTTGACCTTTTAACGAACTTGTGTAAGTTACCTTTATCCTACAGGACGCCACAATGTTTTGGTTTGAGGGCCATGAGTTATTTAAGTAAAGTATTTTCCAAACATATCACAATCACCACATATTAATGTAAAAAAAAGAATAATTTTTTACATATTTACTAACCTTAAATAAATTTAATACAAGTTTATATGTATACATTAAAACTTATCTTCACACTTTGTTATTTTTCAATTCTTCAATATAACTGTTAAATAAAACATTTAATGAATTTTACCTGCATTGGTTTTAATAAAGTTGCAAGCAAAAGGCAAGTATTCAAAACACATAGAACCAAATACTGGAACCGATATTTAAATTGTAGAATCGGCACCGGAACCGGAATCGACATTTTTGGTTATTCGACCCATCCCTAAAAAATATATAAAAGGACAAAAACTCGGTACTCAGTCTAGTACTTGTCAACTAGCGCACAGACACAAAGGACACATTTTTCATGCAGTTGCACGATCGCACAGTTTCGCTGGCTAGGCCAGCTTCATCGAGCAGCGAGTAGTAGGGTCTGATGAAGCTGGTACAGCGGGCAAAACGTTGTGTGAAATATGTGTCGTCTTCTGTGTGTGCGCCTGTTGACAATTACTAGATTGAAAACTTTGTACGTCAGCATATAATGCAGAAAAACAAAAGGTGTTTTAGTGTCTTAGCCTACTTGTACCCTTTACAAAAATACAAACACACAAATGTGGACTTCACTCGTGAATACAAAAAGCAGAAAACTAACCCCTATAAAACTCAAAATTTGTGTTCAACTTAGTGATAGGTCTACATCAGATACTGCAATTCACCACATTCAAACACGTATTTTACACACACTTTCCCCTTTTTCAAGTCACGCCATAACTCACTGGGTAATTCCCCCTGCCTTCTAAATAGCGACAGAAAAAATTCTAGTAGAAAAAAAAACATGCACCACAAAACAGTTAGAAGTTGTACTATTAGGGATGTACTAACATCAGAATACTGATTGCTGTACAGAATAATGTTCATTTTCAGTTTTCATTCTTCTCAATTGTATGGACAAATTTTTGAGAAACCGAGTGCCTGTAAAATACCATAACAGTGATTATGTGGTGGTTTTAATTGAAGTAAACACAGCAGACTTTTCATAATGTAATCAGTAGCTTAACTGCCTATTCCCGCCATATCTAAATGAACTGATAGTAATTTATGATCAGTCAAAACTTTCTTTACACAATACAACCTGCAAAGTTCTTTGAGCAGACTATTCATTCAATCATCTATCTATTAATATGCACATTTGCCTGCAAAACTTGTTTTCACCTGAATGTAAGCCTGTACGTTGAAAGGTCCACCAGACTTGGTTACCTTCTCCTGTAAAGATTCCAGGTATTCTTGACCCGCATCATCAATCTCATCTTCGTCACTTGATAGCACCTCTGTAAGCACACAATTTATTGTCATAAATCAACACCACACTGCGTACCACTACCATGTTATTGCAACTAAAACACAAGCTGTACAAATAAGCATAAATTTGTGGCCTTGTCGTCCACCCTTAATGGGAAATGGCAGTTAGAGGGTGAGGCCGATGTACTTCCCCCCTGGATGACGATGAAGCAGTGGTCACCTCTTGCACGAGGTTTTCCTGCTGCCTGCGGTGCTGGCTTTGGCCACTTCCATAATAGAGAGTTGAGTCTTGGGTAGGACGCTTGCGAGCGATGGGCGAATGGGTACCCTGGTAGGGGTATAAATGAGTATGACGTTAAGGGGCCCTGACTACCCTGGTAACGTTTACTGGCCGGACGAAGGTTGGAGTCTTCTTCGGCGGTGTAGGAGGCAACGGAGATACTGCTCGTAGCAGAGGAGGTTCGAGGTGGAGCTTGATGAGCCTCTCTGACGTGCAGCCTCCTCTTTCTTCCGGGTGTATCACTGGTTGCCAACCGGACAGTTTTTTCTCAATGCACCAGCCCAAGTAAGTCCCAAGTAAGTCCCAACCAGCCCTCTAATGAGGCATAAGGTGGTGGGGGTAACACGTTAGGTTGGTAGTGGGTGGCCAGTAAGGGGTAGACACAGCCTGATGGAGTGAAGGACGCGGAGGTCAGGTGAGGTGGTAGGTCCGTTCTACAGGTCTCCAGCCCAGTGACTTGACGCGCGGGACGTCACGGTTTGACCCCAGCACCTAACTGGAAATCAGAGTAAGAGAGAAAGGGCGTCCACTCCCGTGGCTCCCTGGCGGGCAGGACGTCGCTGTCAGACACAGGCACTCACTGGAAGGTCGAAGAGAGAACTGCCCTAGTGATGCCTAGGAAGGCAAGCTTTCTAAGCAGCACTTCGAATCAGTTATCAATTGGACAATAAAGGAGCAGGGCTTCAGCTCATGACTAATCCTAGAAGAGTCTTACTAGGACAGGTGGCGAACCGGAAAGAGACGGGACAAGGTGTAGGAATTAAAGAGTGCTAGAAGAGACAACGCGACCAAGTCCATTTTATGCCTGTTTCATTGACTGTTTAATCAAACGCACATAAACCGGCCTGTACCCTGAAGGGCCGATCCTAAGTTGCAAACTGGTGTCTTACCTAGTCCAGAAAGACACTGCAGTGCGGGAGGAGGGGAGGGGGTCAAGTCAGCGGTATTTGCACTTGTGATAGCCTAGAGTATGTGCCTGGTAATCAAACTCCATGTACATTAAACTAACATCACTCCAACCCTAATTTTACCACAATTTTGGCTCTTCCAAGACCCACTTCCCATGTGGTCGCAGAACAAAGGAAACCAATTTTCCCATATCACGTTCACACTATATAATGCTGGTGACTATGGTTCAGTCGTCTTTATGGCTACGTAATGGAAAGTGTAATATTCAGCTCAGTATCTGCCATTATCAACTCAGCCCAACATGATAACAAATATTACTTGTGCAATAACTTAAATGACACCAAAAATGTTAAGTTTCCGAAATGTCAAAATTTATTGAACGTACAAATGGTTAAGAATTTTTCAATCAACAGTACAGGAATCTGTTTCTAAGGATGATGTCTCGCACCTCCAACAGAAAGCCCTCAGCAAAGTTAAGAGCACACACATCCCGTTCTTGACTGCAAAACATATCAAGTATTTATTAGTTGGCTTACCTTGCTCTGCATCACTTTCTTCTTCCTCCTCTTCCTCCTCTTCGCCCTCTTGCGCCTTGGCTGAAACAAACATTCACTACCCTCACCGACGTGTTATCGCTAAACATAACAAACAACGCTAGTAAGTACAATAATGGAAGTTTTCAAACTACTTCAGCAAAGTACAAAACAATCAATTTCAATAACATAGAACCAGATTTGGCTAAGGTATTAAACGTTAATTTTTGTGCTATGGTACATGTACCATATTTGACAACGTACCTTATGCCCTCGTGTATCTAACCCACATCCTGTATTTTCACTTCCAAATTCAAGGAAAAATATTTTGCCGCATATCTTGCCCTTACGGAGTTTTAAGATGCTGCTGTGAAAGGATGGGGCGACAGCGCATATTTACTAGTAGCTATAGTGAAACATTGAAAACTTTACCAACAGTGCATAACAGAAAATAAAAACCTGACGAAAGTAATTTGTACGGAAGCCAAGGAGACAGGTGCCAGAAGCAAGCATCAAGTATACACAAAAACATTTGATAGCAAAAACAAACACAACACAAAATAAAAAACTGACTTAAAAATTAATGTGGAATATCACATTTAACCACAAAAAATGGCACCTAACCACTCCGAAATATATTTACCAAGCAAACTCTTTTTGTATGTATNATTAATGTGGAATATCACATTTAACCACAAAAAATGGCACCTAACCACTCCGAAATATATTTACCAAGCAAACTCTATTTGTATGTNACATTTAACCACAAAAAATGGCACCTAACCACTCCGAAATATATTTACCAAGCAAACTCTTTTTGTATGTATGTCTTTGTTGACTACCAAACACAGGATACATAACCAGCGCTATCAATATTCTATGTTATTATCATCTATGTATATAACTAGTTAACAACATAAGCTGACAATAGCTTTTACAAATGAAAAATATTTCATTTCATTAATAATTGTTAGTTTCGATCAAAGATGTACCAAAAATAAATTTTGCCAGGAAAATTTGTGCTCGTCGCACATTTCCTGGGAGTAAAATGTGCGACGAGCACAACACCCATTGTGCTATCCTCTCCTACGGTTACCTAGCAAGTNTGGTTACCTAGCAACTACAACTGCATCCTCCCAGCCAACTAGTGCGAGACTGACTTGCATGCCACTCTCTACAGGACGAACATTAGCACCTTCCCTGTCCATGACGTTCGCTCACCGACCAGACGTCAGCTGCTATCATTGCATCTCGCCAACCCCTAAGTAATCAACATACATCAGCCCTCACTCAGCTGCAAATCCCGACAATTAGGGGAGCTTCATTCTGCTACCTTCCTGCCAACCTTTTCCGGCCTCCCGGTTAGTGTTCCCGGAACTGCTCATCCTGATGTCGAACTACTCCGCCAGAGGTACACTCTCCCCTTAGGAGTGGTCGCATTCGAGCCAGAGGACACCAGTGAGTCACCGACACCAGCCGACCCCGAACCAGACAGTCAGCCGGCACCAGCCGTCCACTCCAGTCTGAGTCTAAGTCATCCAGCCGGGGCTAGCGACAGCAGAAAGGAGGCAACAGCAGTGGTAAGCTAGTCCAAACCCATGTCCAATGCACAGAGGCATCACCTCGCTCTCACGGATTTTGTTCCAAGTAGGCGCCCGACACGTCCTACCTTATGTAAGGGACCAGTGCGAGGCCGACGCGTCATACTACAGACCAGTCGGCCCCCAACCTACACGACTGACCTGGCCAAGAATTTAAAACTACCCCACCCTTGATGTGACATCCCTCTCCCCACGCGTTGTAATGTTAACTTCTCTACTAAAATGAGGGGAAATTATTCTTTAAGAGGGGAGATGAAGCAGTTCAATCATCCACTCCTATTCACAGCACAAATTTCTTCCCCTCGACAACTCCCACTTCTTGGAAGGGAAGGGAAGGGAAGGGTGGCTGGTTGAGATCACACTGCCACTGTATTTGTTGTGGAAGGAGTCTGGAGTAGGGCGTGTTCCTACATGTTGGATACTATGACGCGACTATTATGTGATGAAAATTACGTGACGAAACACAGGACTTGTCTGAAAGGCTAACATGCTCATTTATCCAACTCAAATACTGGCATGAAATTATTAATAGGCAAGTACTGTATTATTCATTCCAGTAATTCAGGAGTAAACCTGAACATGTCATCTGGAAGAGGCAGCAATCAGTCAAGCAATGCAAACCTAAATTCCAGAAATTAAATGTCTGACGTTCGTTCTCGCCTCCCACCACACGGCAACTCGGGTTCAATCCCTGGCGGGTCACTTCCGAATTTTCCTAAGTGGGAATAGTGTTTCACGGTGCCGCTGGTCTAAATTTCTCGGAGATCTCAGTTTCCCCCGCCCTTGCATTACGGCACCCCTCATCGGCTCTCTAGACCTCATTGTTACGAGCCGCCCAAATGTCCGACTACAAAAAGACAAATGTCCTAAGAAAGATATCAAATGAGTTTCCTATTGGAATGTTTGCGTATACACCAGTGAAACAGAAAACTGCACTCTCAATACTAAAATGCAACATTTAGGCTCAGCTCAAACTTTTGACTTCCTACAGTTATGTTTATTGGGTTTTCTAGTTTAAAATCATATTCCCATTCAAATTGTAAACTGTACCAAATACATGCTGCTCGTAAACAGCTACTCCCAATGTCCCCATGCTGTTAACTGACCTGCAGTGACAACCTACCTATGTATGCACGTTTGAGGCCATCGAACAGGAGAATGAGGGAGGGGACGATCTGCGCTGCACACTCCCCTACCGCCGTAGGACGATTGTTTGACAACGCCAGCAACGTGCACAGGCCGAGAACACACAGCTTCCTGTCGTGGAGCCTGCACACATCATTCACACTGTCAACTATCATCCAACAAGTACTGGAACCAGTCACAAAATGCTCCCACTTAATGTGAATCGGGCTTCACTTTGACAGGTGTCACATTTCAAACGCTTGTTAATACAAAACCTCGTTACTAGCAACATAAGTTCAAACATCGAAAAGCGTATGGTTTTGGTATTTCCTAAACAAGAGAGCACTGTATGAATTTCAATGTTTTGTCGGCCAAGTGAATCGGAAAATAAAAAGTGTTCAACAAGGAAAACCTTATAAAATTACACTGTGAATGGCAGGAATTTAATACATTCTAAACATGGGGGAATGGTTGGAATAGAATAAATTGATGTGTTCAAGGTGAAAAAGTAATTGAAGGGAATGTAAAAAATCTAAGTTTTACTGTAGTCCCTTAAGGTTTGTTTTAGAGGTGTCTATGTATAAAGAATTTATGGTGTCTCAATCACAGTATAGGAGATGTTGTTTGCAAATACCTACGAATTTATAACAGCAAGACTAACTTATATCTCTGGGGGAGAATAAAACTTGAAAAGAGAGAGAAAGATGGCAGCTGACCCAAGGAAGCAGTCTGTGTCGTGTATCCACTGCTTGATGAAGTGCGAGGTGATGGACTCTGTGGGAGACACAGCCATCTGCAACTTCTCGAGGGTGTCGAAGAGCAGCTGGGGGTTGTAGTAGAGCGCAGCGATCACCACCTGCAGGCACATTGTCCGCAGCTCCGACGTCTTCACCTCGCGCGTAAGCCGCTGCAGCACCAACTCCACAAATGACGGGATGCACTGCGCACCAACCAAGCACTTCCTTCAACATCTCAGCCATTTGCCAATTCTTCCAAAGTGCTGGCATTAAAACATTGCATTCACAGATCCCCCACCACGCAAACATTAACAGAAAACTTAATATTTTTTACAGCAATTTGTGAAACACGAAGAAATAAATACAAGGGTGACAGCAAGTCAGCAACAAATTTAAGGGCCAGTATGTAGAGCAAAAGTCATTTTATAACAATAAATTAAATCACAACACGCATAGCACATTAAAGAACACAATCATTTTATGGTTTGTGCACAGTACATCATATGCAAGTTTTACTGTATTATGAGACACATGCTGATGAAATTATAATGTTCATACTCCTCACATACACATGTAATTAAACATATTCTTTTAATTGCACTAAATAATTTTGAGAGATACGAAGGAGAGAGAAACGCAGACTTGCCTGGTCGATGTGCCCCTTGCACTGCAGGATGACGACTTCCAACAGCTTGGCAGCGTGGCACTCTGGGTCCTCCCCGGCATCTCCCGTCAACACCTGCAACACAACTTCCATTTCCCATACTGCGTACATTTGGACCCGTGAAAATGCATGTTATGATTTTGCGTTGGCGAAACACTGTAAAAGTGAACACATTAGCAAATTTTAACCGCTTGCCCTGTGCAGATGGATTACACAACCGTTTGAAAGACGTGTTCCTAACACAAAACTACCGGTGAAGACGGGGACATTCCTTCCGCACAACTGGCAACGTATTTAGGCTTAGCCCCTAACCTGGTGACTCACTTTTGTGCAAAGACAAACAAAAATTTTTTTTTTGCACGTGGGAAGGAAACTGAGCAGTTTTATAACTGGCCATTGTCCTTTTGTCATGGTGCATGGTAGAGATGTATATCGTGAAATGCATCTCATTATCTGTTAATGTTTGAATTTACAGTAAAGCACCACTTCAAAGAACTTCATGTTAACGAGCATCTCGTTACAACAAACAACTGTTTTCGTCCCGACAAAAGACTATGCAATACAATGGATTTTTCTTTCACTCTAACAAATTTTTACGTTTAAAACTTCTGGCATATTAATAAAATATTCACCTTAATGAACACTTCATGACTCAATTCGATACTAATGTCATAAATTCAGATTTTTTTCCTCCTTAAAATAACAAAACATGTAATAAAATATTGCAATGTTTACGGAAAAAAAACGTGTCAACGTAATTGGAGAAGATAAAACCATGGCCAATTGTCACACAAAATTACATCTCCTCAGTACACAAAGTGCTTATGACGCGGCAGGTTTACGAACTGCGTAGTATCTTTCTCTTGCACTGCAGCGAGATCATTTTCTCGTGTACGGTTTTATCGTGTACGGCATATATGGTCTATGTGATGATGTTTATTTACGAGTGGCTCGGGGTTTATGTTGTTCTCGAATGCCAATAAATTACAGCACCTCTAGCGTGCCATTTAAACAGTATGCTGTGAAATTTAATAAAAGCTGAGTAGAATACTGTATTATTTTGCGATACCATACGGGTTATGTTACTTTTCAATGCTAATAACTGTCAGTTGAAGATACAGTCTTCAAAAATTGTTTTCAAAAAATCTGAACAATTTTTTTGTCTTATGTGGTTTATAACTGTTGCATAACCGGAAATATATTTATCCCTAGATGTTTTTAAATAAGCCTACTGTTTTGTAGTAGAATATAGTTTGATCCTAAAACTGGAAACCATATACTGTACAAGGTGAAATGTATGGTGTAAATTATAATAAACCTCAAAGAAGTAATAAAATTATCAGTACACTGAATGTTTATGAGCAACTGGTTCATAATGCAATATAATTACAAAAAAATTAAAATTNGGTTTATGTTGTTCTCGAATGCCAATAAATTACAGCACCTCTAGCGTGCCATTTAAACAGTATGCTGTGAAATTTGATAAAAGCTGAGTAGAATACTGTATTATTTTGCGATACCATACGGGTTATGTTACTTTTCAATGCTAATAACTGTCAGTTGAAGATACAGTCTTCAAAAATTGTTTTCAAAAAATCTGAACAATTTTTTGTCTTATGTGGTTTATAACTGTTGCATAACCGGAAATATATTTATCCCTAGATGTTTTTAAATAAGCCTACTGTTTTGTAGTAGAATATAGTTTGATCCTAAAACTGGAAACCATATACTGTACAAGGTGAAATGTATGGTGTAAATTATAATAAACCTCAAAGAAGAAATAAAATTATCAGTACACTGAATGTTTATGAGCAACTGGTTCATAATGCAATATAATTACAAAAAAATTAAAATTNAATAAAATTATCAGTACACTGAATGTTTATGAGCAACTGGTTCATAATGCAATATAATTACAAAAAAATTAAAATTTCTTCTTATATTTTTGTTATATTTCTTATGTTTTTTTGCATGTAATTATATTCCTTATGTTAAAATTAAGTAGTTGATAAAATAATGACGAGTTGTGCAGCCATAAATGCCATATACACCTTGCTCGAAATTTCTAGTAGGCGCTTTCACTACAAGAACTTCACTATAACAAACAGGCGACATTACAAGTCCCTTCAAGTTTGTTGTAGTGAAGTTTCACTGTAGTTTGTTGTGCACAAGCGCATACAGACATGCATGTGCGTGCACACAAACTCACAGCTTTGCACATGTTGAACATGGCCAGAATGTAGTTCTCGTTGGAGAGGAACTGTGGAGTGTCCACCGTCACGTAATTATGCAAGGCTGGCATCATGTCCGTGAAGTAGTCGAAGCCTCCTTTCTGGAACACCTGCAAAGTACATAAACAGCTTGCTGTAGCTTACAGTACCAACCACCTCCAGCAAACTTGCTACCATTATGATAAAGCACAGCATTGTTACAGTAAAAAATTGTGTAGAAGTAGTAACCAGGAAACAAACAGGATACGTATCCTTCCGCCGCCATGTGGTTTCCACCCAACTGTCAAAACATGTTTCGTCTGTAATGACAAGATATCGATGAGACGTTAAGTCTACCTTCCTACATCAAAACATGTCACCAAGCTGCTCATGCTGATTTTGCTATAAAAATTTGTATCGCTGCAACGGACGTAAGTTGATTAAGATCCATAGTTTATTGACTTAAAAATGTTGTTTGAAAATTGCAGATTTCTTGCCTAGCCTTAATAAGAAGTTAATTGTGGTTCTTATGAAGCAGCATTCTGGACGTTACAGCTTATGTGAAACTCTGAAGTGTTACGAATTCTGGGAAATTGCCAGACAACACATTTTCAATCATAATAACAAAGTATTTTTCAATTGAAAGTGGCGTCAGCTCATCAAACAGACGAGATTGGGTTTGTACACGCAATGAGGCTAATTATAAATTAAACACAGTACTGAGTGCCCTGCATGACAATATATCACATTAACATAAATATTATTTGCCGTAAAAATTGTTGCATCGCAAAAGCCTGCGTGATTATAAATAACATTTATTTTCGCTTTGTTACAATATCCGGCAGAATGGCTCTGTGATTAGACAACGATTCGAAATTATTAGCAAGTAGAATTGCTGCACACGGGAAATGTTACGTTAAAGTGAATAAAGAGCCCATGGAAAATATACATTTCTGGGAATTTGTTCGTATATTTGTAGTTTACACACGAAACACGTGTAATTTCATGGGTCCGTGACTTCCAAAGCGAGCCACGCGTGTTGGCCAACGGACGGAAGCATAGTTGCTTGCGCTCAACACCAGAAAAAATCGTGACGGGTCGGCCTATGTGCCACAATAAAGAAGGCTTATTCTGGCAACCACTGACACACCCGAATGGAAACCAAGTCAAAAACTACTTCCCACGCACTCAACTGTTCCCTCCTTCCCACTTCCTCGTCCACCCTCCTGCATAGGTCTAGCAGCAGAGACGTGTAGTGGTGTAAACAGAAGCTTGAAAGGAAAAACTCATTTTTCAGTGAACTTTGCAGCATTACGAATCGTAATTGTGCCCTATCAAACAGCGGCCTCAACATAATTACAGCGCATCAGCACTTCTCAAAACAGCTTAGTTCAAAAACTACTTGCTCGACGAGTCCAAACTGCATCACTTATGCTACTTTCAAAGACAGCCAGTTGGACATGAGTAATGAGGAGTGCTGATAATGTTACTTTTTTGTCGTCCCTTTGCTCGGCGCTCGACAAAGCAGTGCGGCGATGAGAATGACAGCTCAGTTCCTGCGTATATCTATGTTTGGTGGAATGCCCGGGATTAGTCAACTCAGTTCCATTCACAAAATGCGCAAATCTTGAGCGTCATGTGCTGAACATAGCTGCTACAACATCGCAATTTGCAATAATTTGCATCGCATTGTGAGAATTTGGCATCATAAATTGCGATGGGATACAGCTTGAATTAAACACTGCCCTAAACAAATCATAAAAGTTTAGAAAATGTTACAACAGGCTCTCACAGCCAACAAAAAGTATTGCTGATACAATTGGAATTCATTACAAAATGTCTAACATCACAGTTCGTGATACACATTACATGAAACCCTTCTGACCTTTAATATTAATGGAATGACAAAGAAACTTATTTCCTAGATTCAGCTAAATGTACATATATTATGTAACAAACTACAGAAGATTAACAATGTTATAAAGAATCAGTAGAAAGCTGTAAAAAAAAAAATTAAAAGGACCAAGCGCTCAAAGAAGTTGGTTCACGTCAACCAACTCCATACATTGTGCACATATGCTGTGCAATCTTAAATATCCTGTGGGTACGCACTCATCTTCACTCGCTGGCAAAAAAAGCATGAGCACTTTATTGAACTGGAGTGTTTCAGATGTTGCAAATACAGCCATAAGTCTATGTGCCATTGTTTCAATTAATTCAGATACTGTGAAACAAATTGGTGACAAATTAGTTTTTCACATAAATATAAACCACTCAACTGCAACTGCCCTAGCTTTTTTTTCCGCAGGCATGTCGAGGGGCTCGCCAGCCCCGGTACAGTAGACCTGCTCACCTGGTATATGAGCTCCAGCACCTTCCACATGTCCGGGGAGATGGTCTTGCTAGTCAGGTCGTACACCAAGGACAGAGCCTCCTCGTAGAACTCCACCACGCTCTGGGAGAATATGTGGCCGACCACCTGAAGGACGGTCGGCTGCAGTTGTGCTATGATCTCCGGCTGATCTTCCATCACCGTCAGGAGGGTCTCTATCGTGTTCAGCAGCCCCATCGCGGTGATGGCCTTCTCGTCGGACCCCTCGTCCGTCTCCAGCACCTGACTGAACGTTGATGCCTGGAAATTATTAGCCACATTAACAAACAATCAGCCAGATTAAGTAACCTATTCTGAAGCATTACAATTCATAACTTAACCTAATTAGAGTGAACGAAATCAAAAAAAAATTGTTTTAACTATTACTATACAAGATGATACTTGTATAAACCAATAATACCTTATATTTTTTAAATGTTGCATTTACAGAAATTTGTTAAATGGGTAGTGCTAAAAATACCTGATATTTTTCTATTGAAACTTGCTTACCTTTGAAAATATTGTTTCATGAACGAATGCCTTAATTCTTAGCAAACTTTAAAGAAACTGTCGCATCGGATTCGACACCGTAAGCATGTTCATGGCCCAGGTCTAATGTTAATTTTGACAGTAATGTGTGTTCGTATATGCAGTTTTGAGGTTCTCCTGTACTGTAAATAATGATTTACTCCACCTCTCTCAGACACAGGAAAATAATCTTAATTTCCCTTTCCCTCTTAGAGTATGGCGCAAATATTTTAGCTTCCTGTTTTTCTTATCTACCAAAGACTTTCAGTGTGGCACCTTTGTTGTCGTCCAAGCTAGGAATGTTTGTTTCCTAAAATCTGTCATAAAAGAGCATTAAAAAATAAACTATTGTATTATGTTTTATTTGTAATACCACACAGTTTTTGCCTCGCTTGTCATCCTAATTACCTCTTCATATAAAAAAACCCCCTGAGTCTGGATATGAACTTGCAATTAATCTATTTATTCGCAATTCACATCAGTGTCAAAGAGAGTCTTTATACCTCCTTATACTACGCCAGATCTCACCTCGACACCAACACATTTCGCATCCTTAGTGTGTTATTCTGGCAGTCTTCGAAGCCATGTTTTCCTTACCACACACACACACATTTCATTTTACTGGCCCTAACCCCCAGATCCTGCAAGTATTTAAAGCCGTTTATCATTTCTGAAAGCACTGGATATATGAAAAATAACATTATGTTCCCGAAGACTTTCATTTTTTCAGTCCAATGTTTTTAGTATTATGTTGTCTCGCAAAGAGCGGTCTCTGGACTGAGCAACTCCGGTACGTTGGTAACTTGAGTAATGGTACAGACAGTGTGGGTAAACATTGGCAATCTTGATGGAAATGGGGGACAGTTAATGTGCAGAGTGAGTTGCATCTATATTTAGATCTTACCATCCTCCAATTTTTTATTTTATTTTTTAACCAAATTTTGTATGGTTCCCAATAAAAGGTTTTTATTTTAAGGGAGAAGTCAATGTGTGGGTCATTTTGTTGTAAGCTGACTGTACCAATTTGCAATTCTGGGTGCCAAGCAATATATACCAACACATCCCTGATAAAAAGCAACACTAAAAATATCACAAATAATTTTCCTGCTAAAATGAATGGGACAAATGCTAGAATTACAAATTCCAAACATACTGGAAGAATCACTTCAAAACTTACCAAATGCTGACAAATTTCTGCTGCAATAGGCATCAACTGATCTGTGTATGTGCATACAATCTTCTGCATGACACTCGTCAAGTCATCATTTTCAGTTTCCCGAATGATTGTCAGAAGCTCCAAGGTTATTGGTTTAATCTGAAAAATAAAAATATATATTTCTAACAAAATAATTTATATTTTCGAAATCTTCCTAGTGATTCCAATGCCCCAAAAATTTGAAATATCACAATTTTACAGTGACACCCCAATAACCATATACACTTTGTAAGAGAAGGAAAATATTTGCTAATTGCAAGAACATTACAAAAAAAAATTATGCTGCATGTGCATTACGTAAAAACAAATAAAACATATGTAAAATACAGAAAATGTACAAATCTAGAAGGAGAATTTACATTTTCAAGTTGAATGTAAACAACCTATCAAATGTGATCAAATAATCCAGTAGAGAATCACATTTTTGTGGGTTACAAGTTCCTGCTTATAGTTTTGCCCCTGGATAGACAGACATTCTACACCGTGGCCTTAGCTCTACATTAGAGCAGCTTACTACAAGACTGCAACAAGAGAGTGCGGTTTTAACACTTACTGATGGTTTATCAACGACAATTGCCAACTTTTTAGCGACAGAGGAAAGCGCACAAAGAGAGGTGGGGGAGATCTCGCAAAGTTAGTCCTGGAGGGGGGTCAGAGTAAAGAGAAGAGGAGCCAGGAAACTGATAATAGAAAAGGGAAGGGAGTGTTGTAGGAAGTAGACGAAGAGGGGCAGGCAAGAGAGGGTTGATGGAAGGAGGATGTCAAGAGGACGGAGGCAAGAGGACGGCAAGAGGAGGGAGACAAGTGGAGGATGGCAAGAGGAGGCGGACAAGAGGAGGGAGTCAAGAAGAGGGAAGGGGAGGCAAGAAGGTTGGAGACAGAGGGGTGTGAGAAAGAGAGGGGAGAAATAAAGGCAGGGAAAAGGGGGAAGGCAGGTGAGTGGGAAAAAGGTTAGTAAGAAGAGGGGAGAAAGAATCCCAGAAGGTGATGGGGAGAAGGGTGGCAGAATTATGAAGAAGGGGGCAGGAGGGGGAGAATATTGCGAAAAGTTGAAGGAAGTCAGGGGAGGAAGGGTGGCATGGTAGGAGGGTGGCAGGGGAGTGGAAAGGGTGGCAGGGAGTGGCAAGGGTGGCAGGGGAGTGAAAAGGGTGGCAGGGGAGTGGAAAGGGAGTGAGAAGGGTGGCAGGGAGTGGCAAGGGTGGCAGGGAGTGGCAAGGGTGGCAGGGAGTGGCAAGGGAGGCAGGGGAGGAGGAAGGGTGGCAGGGGAGGAAGGGTGGCAGGGGAGGAAGGGTGGCAGGGCTGAGAAAGGATAGTAGGGCTGAGAAAGGATAGTAGCGGAGGGTGTAGGAGGGGATTGGTGTAAGGGGAGGGAGAAGTTAGGCAGGGCTGTGGGAAGGAAGGAAGAGTTGAGAAGAGGGACACAGTAGAAAGGGAGGCAGGAGAGGGTGACATTGAATAAGAGAAGGGAGACAGGATTGGAGAGGGAAAGTAGATGGAGGAGGGTTGGGAAGCAGGAGGTTGGGAGCATGAATTGGGGAGCACAGAGAAAAAGAAAATTTCCCTGCTATTAAATGTTGCCTTCTTTAATGAAGAAAATGTTATAGGCAATAGGGACCTACTGCAAACTACTGCACTACTTGAACCACTCAGATAACAGCTGTACCGACTGACCTGGGGCTCCACATATTTGTGAGCCTTCTCCTGAGAACTGAGCAGCATCTGCAGGGCAATGGCAGCCTCCACCTTGACGGGCAAGTCAGCATCGTGCAGCAGGGCGTTTGTGGTCAGCCGCACAGCCTCCGCTAACACCGCCTCCTGCTTGAACTTGATGTCGCTGAGGTGGTGCAATACCCAGCATGCTCGCGCTCGCATGTGCCCCCGCGCACTCCCAAACTCCGGGAACACGTACTGGCACACCATCGTGTCCATTTGGTCCTTGTACAGCTTCTTTTTCATCAGAACGTCTGCTAGCGCACCCACCTGCCACCCACCAAACATCATCAGTTTATTCAGCCTGCTATGACGAATCCTAGTAATGCATAAATAGTGCCACCGCGTCACAAACCAGGGCAACACATTCTCATAACAATCATTTCTTAATACAATATTGTGATCCATATTAAAGACAATGCTATGATAGTTACCACTCTTTTCATAACCTAAAACACTTAAGTGTCTGCAATACAAACAATCCATTTAAATGCTCACAAAAAAAAATTAAATTTCTTCATTTGCAACAAACAACATATATTTAAGGGTGTTGACCATAGAAAAATGTTATTTAATATTTGTACCACATGCTGTTCAATCTGTAGATATTATCTGTAATTACCTTTTCCTCATATAAAATATTTTTATATTGCATGGATTTTGCAAAATTTCATGTCAAATACGTAATTTTAGTGTTTTAGAAAGGCACAAATAATGAAAACCATATTACATACAGAAATAAGATAATTCACACTGAAAGGAGATGCCAAGAGCTACTTCAATATGTCAATAATATTGTACAAGGAAATGTTTTTGCTATTTTAAAAATTGCTGAAAATAAGGAAATTCTTGCATTTTTTTACTTGGCAGCCCCTAAATTTTCACAAAATAACTTTTGCTAAACATACCTTAAAATGAATTAAGATAAGATCTTTCAGATGCCCTTTTTAAATTTTCTGCAAATAGTTTGGTTTATTTTATTAGTACACTAGCTGTGCCCGCGGCTCCGCTCACATGGTTAAAGTCACAAACTTACAGGGAGAAATAACTGTATTTGTTAGTAGACAGACACTGATCATAAGCACAGAACAGAGCACTAACAATGTCATTTTTCGGTGCTAGAATCACTTTTTTACATAGAGACACTGGTCGTCATTTATATTTCTTTGTAGATCTGAAAAACGCTAGCAATCAGTTCCGTATCACCAAATTACTAAAATCCCCTGTTAGTGACACACAGCCCTCGGCATCTGTTTCTAACCGCCCATCTCCAATTTTTAATAGTGTATCAGCATAACACCTGTATTAACGCCGTTGCAGAGGTGCACTCTCATATTTGTCGTCCAAGCTGAATTTCTTGACATTTGCTCATAAGCTAGACGACTTGAGACAGGCTTTCGTTTCATCTGCAGGTGTGCCTCTCTGAATCACCGGCAGAGTACCCCGAGTGCTATTTTTACTAAAATGTTTTTACTGAGGGAATGAGATATTTTTTCGTGAGAAAAAGTAGCCTATGTCACTTCTCGGCCCTCCAACTATCTCTGTGCAAAAAATCACGTCGCTCCGCTGCGACGTGAAAGAAGGACAAACAAACTAACACACTTTCGCATTTATATATAGTAGTAGGATTGCAAAAACATCAAAATTTTGACTTTGACATGTAATTTTGCAAAAACCATGCAGTCTAAAAATATTTTATCCAAGGATAAGGTAGTCACAGTTATAGCCCTTAACAGTGTAGTTTTCTATACAGTTTATATGTCCGTGTTAAAGAAAATAAATAGCTTCATTCTAATACAGGCCCTACAATACTTCAAGTAAACAATTTTGAAACTAAAAAAATGTTAACACTAAAAAATAATAACTACCATCTGGTAATAGTACAATTTAGAATACCATATGCAGAGCACCGTCCTTCTGCCGAGGATCGGCGTTGGGGGACGTGAGAACTTGCATGGTGAAGTGCATGGTTTTCTGAAGCATGTCCTTCCGCTTCTTGCAGCAGCAGTGGAGAAGCGTCTGCGCGGCCGTCACCGGGGAGACAAAATCCTCAAATATGTCTGCCAAATATACATAAAGTAAATGCACACAGTACAACTTCTGTTTACACATTCCTCTATATCGCACATATATTCTTTTGTCCGCTGCAAAGCAAGTCTGTTTTTTCATCTCCGCTTAGTCAGTGAATTATAGGTCCAGCCTTTACCTCAGCACAAGTGCCACAGGAGAAGACTTTGACAAACCAAGAATACAGGAAAGCAAGAGTTTCACACTGAAATATTGTAAATGTATACAAATAAAAGAATTTCTGCAAATTTAGATACTCACCAAATTTAACTCTGATGTACTCATATGGGTCAGTGTTCCACAACTCCTCATCTGCTGCGGAGTAGCACAGGATTGGAAACAAAACATCTTGTATGATTGTGAGCATGTGAGGTTTCAAGAACTTCCAAGAATACGCATGGCTCACCCTGCAAACACATTTATCACATGTATTCTCTTCCTCCTACAATATCCACTCCAATTAAAAAACATGCTTAGTAAATACTTTCTACTGCATATAACCCATTGCTGAAGAATGGTTTCATAGATGTGTCAATCACACAAGAAAATAAGGGATAAACCGTAAATGAAACGCTGCAAGTCAAGGCTAATCGCATTAATTTACTATTGCCATGAAAAAATATTACAGTGTAATGACTGAATTTGGGTTATTACAATACGTTTGCAACAGTAATAATTTATTACGGACGGTGATTAACCACTTTAAAAACAAAGTACGTAAATATACGTACTTGTTTAATAAAACAGATCTCTATAATTTCTCACTTGCTGTAACTATAATACTGTGTAATAAAGTTAACAATCATGGAGAACAGGCCATCCTACGTAAATAAGGCTTCACTGGACGGCCAGGCAAAAAGTGCAGGAACTGCCAACTATGAATTTTAGCAATGGCATGGAGACATCATGCCGCCTACCATGACCAAAAAAAAATGGGGGTGCGTGTGCGTGTACTTATGTACAGGCGTCAGAAGTTATACTTCTTTGGCGTGACTAAAATAAAATTTTCGTGTATAACCTCAAATACTTGAAATTCTTTCAAAATTTTATTATACAACGATACGCACATAACCTCAAATGCTGGTTGCTAAGTAACAGCATATATTATCTGCTTGATTGCAATGTTCACTGTCGAATTTCGTTACAATGTGCGCGCGCAACTTCCGTTGCACACTAAACTTTTACCCTCAACGCGCCAAAAGAAGTATAACTTCAAAAATGTCATCCCTTCCCGTCCTCTTAATTTTATGTTTCCTCCAGACAGCTCGTAACACCTTGAAGGCAAGTTTCGTGAACACAGAAGGANATAACTTCAAAAATGTCATCCCTTCCCGTCCTCTTAATTTTATGTTTCCTCCAGACAGCTCGTAACACCTTGAAGGCAAGTTTCGTGAACACAGAAGGAAAGATATAACTACGCGGCATGGGTAGACAATATCCTACACTACAGTTCCTACCAGAGCCATAAAAAGGATTTGAAAATGGGAGGAGGTGGTGTTTTGGTGCAGNCAATATCCTACACTACAGTTCCTACCAGAGCCATAAAAAGGATTTGAAAATGGGAGGAGGTGGTGTTTTGGTGCAGACAAAGCTATGTTAACTTTTCCTTCAGTTTCACCATGAAAATAATTTTTCTGGTACAGCCCAGTTATAAAAATATTCAAGGCACAACCAAATAGCACCATTTTTAGAGGATAACTGAGATTGGTTCAGTTTATTTATGATTTTAAAAATGCTATTTAGTTTTGGTTTATTTCTTGCTACTTCACAAAAGGGGTTTAATCCCCAAAACAAATGTTATTGTTACTTATTAAAAATATCATTTTTTTTTCTGGTCAGTGTGAAATACTGTGTATCAAACCAAAAATATAACCAAACAGGAGCCCCAAAAAATTGTGCAATAAGTCTTCGATAAATAGTAATCAAAACCAAAACAAATTAAAAAAACCACACTCCAATCCTAGTCATAAAAACAAGAAAATACAGCAAGTAGCATATCCACAAGCAGGGAAAATCGCAATGGCAAGAGAAGTGTGCGACACATGATAGCAGCATCGCTGGGAAGACGGCGGCGGGCAACGTCAGTATGTATTCGGTAGCTCTGACACCCTTAAGGGGACAGTATCTTTCTTTAGATATGCACTGTTTGCCGTACAGGACTCGCCAAGAGAAATGCAACGTGCAGCACCCAGTAGAAGAACAACAAACGTTTTTTTCCAGTAGATTTCCCTCAAATTTTCAACTTTTTTTTNCAACGTGCAGCACCCAGTAGAAGAACAACAAACGTTTTTTTCCAGTAGATTTCCCTCAAATTTTCAACTTTTTTTCACCCCAAATTTTTTTTACAATCACAACAGCCTGGTTCTGGTGTAGGAAGCGTACAAAAATGTGGAGGTGCAGGAAAGTTATCTTTCACAGACACCTGGATCCTGCCTGTATGTTGTGATCAACATGTGAGCTAGTTTCCAGTACGAAGATGGTGGAATTCTCACCATTCAGGTTTAGTAGGTGTCTGTCGTATGGCGTACGCTGCACGCTATGTCTGAACCTTTCGGGAAACTAATCGCAGCAGATGTAGCAAGAGCACTCCTCCAATACCAAATTCTTTCCTATTACTGCAGCCGCCTTACAGACAAAAGTCACAAGGTGTTTTGAACATTTTGTGAAAAGTAACTCACTAGTGCTTCGCTATACACTGTCTCCGTAAATATTTATCAGCATGACACAAAAAAATTACACTGGCAGTACAACCCCTGGCATCTTTATTATGAAGTATATTTTCAAACCGGATGATGCACTTACCCTTGATTAATGTAGTTGATGGTCTGCTGCAAAACACGTGGTGATATATATATTTTTGTCCTGTACTGGTCTAATATTTTCAACAGGACTTCCAAAATTCCAGCAGAAAAGGTCTTCAGATACCATTCTGAAAATTCTTTGTATTCTTTAGTTACATTTCCAGGACTGCCATACCTGCAATTGCACAAAAGGGACAAGTGATATTCGAAATTAGAGGCAAATGTTACCTTCTCCACAATGAATCACAAGGATCGTGATACCGGACCTTTCGAACAGCCTGTACAGAATGTGTAACGCCCATTTCTTGCATTTCCACCACGGGAGGTCCATTCTATCCTCCTCATCCACGGCGTTTGTCTGTTCCGGCACGGGCCGGTCCGCGACGGCACGTGCAACCTCCATCCACTGGGAGAAAACTTCCCGTGATATCAAGTCCAGAGGAAGAACATACTGCAGCAAATGAACACACAACATGCTCGTCAAGTACATAATGATAATTAAGAGAGCAAGTACGAGTAAATCAATAACAATGTGTTGTTTTTCATGAGTCTATATAAATCTTAATTTTACCTACAATTTCCAAGGTATTAAAATTTTCACAAAAAACTTTTTGTAGAAATGTGGCTTGGGCAAAGAGTGACAAATTGGTTTTTGTTTGAATGTGATTATGTGGAAGATGGCCAGAACACATCTTAAATCATATAACAAGTAAAAAAACTATCCTTTCATTCTGCCAACCCCACACCAGGCAGAGAATGTTAACAAAAAACACTCGCACACCACAAATTAAAACAAAAACTACATAACACAGTATTTACCCACATACGACCTCTCAAATTACAGCCCAAAAACTGGGGTGTGTGGGATACGCGAGACTTGAGTCGTTTGTGCACCCCGGTGTAATGGCGTGGCTTGCGGCAGTATCTACCGGCACGTGCTTCCGTGCAGTTCCTTTCACAGAATTTGTTTTGGTTTTCCAACAAACACATCATTTATAATTCATATACTCCAATATTTGTGTGGTGCATTCAGTATTTACAGCTGACACGTATATTTTAAAACTGTTATGTGCAGCGGAAATTTACCTAAAATGTTTACACAACCTGTAAACTGACTGGGGTAAGTATAACTATCTCAGTTATGAAGAGGTCGTTGGACGGCACGCGAGAGA
>NQII01000354.1:493332-520666 GCA_002778355.1 Clitarchus hookeri
TGGATATTTATCTGAACGGTTCGTACTCTGCATACTGGACATTCGTATGTGAACTGTGTCATTCAAAGGATAAATAAAGTATATAACAAACTAACTTCGAACTTGAACTTTCTTTCATAATCAACGAACATCCAATGGTACTGAGTCTCGTGTTTCTACCCCGAGCAAGCCGAGGCAAGTAAACAGTCTGTAGTGTACGCGGCTGAACGTTACAAGATGGCGCCCGCCTAACCTTGTGCGGCTTTAATATAATAAATATGCCTTAACAATCAAAGACGTTTCTTTACAAATGGCGCACAACTGTGAGGCAGAAATAATATTTTAAATATCGCTTAACTAGCCACTATCCGCTTCTTTACAAACTTGTGTGTTTGTCATACTTTGTGATTCCCCATTTCAATTTATTCATCCCGCAAGTGAAAAGTGATAATTTTTCAATCAAGTTGAATGTACCATTGCCAAATTTGATTACTTATCATAATACACAAAGTAAGGAATTTACAATTGTTTCGATTCCCAATTCACTGTCGTAACCATAGCATAATTACTGTACTGACTACAACAATTGTATTGTAGACATGAACAGCCATTACTTCTAGTCAATTAATGCACTGAAATACAGATAGAAAACTGGTCTTGCAAAATACTGGTAAGAAACACGTATTTGTTGTGGATTATTGCTAGCATAAGTTGTTAACTCATTCGTTCATTACAGATAATCTACGTGCACCTACGTGTCAAAACCCAGATGCATATATTTTACACCGGGTTACTCGCAGTAAATCACTTGTTATTTGTCCCATTTCTTGCACGTGCATAACCACAACAACTCGTGTCCAGGCTGTCGTGGGTTCAGTTCCAAATGACTGCAGTTGTGGATTGGGTTACCACATACTCCAGATAAACAAAGACGGCATTCACTTCGGAAAAGGAGGGAAAAAAAAAACACTTGAGCTGCAAATTTATTATACTGCATAGCTGCAAACTAATTTTTTCAGGTTTCCATAGTGATTATGTAAAAACAAATTTAATTTAAGTTATAAAAATGTCAAGCACAAAACATCCAAAATAGTACTTATCACATTACATAAAATATGAAAGCTGGGTATTGTACTACGAAAACCAATTCGTATGCTTTCAGTAACATTTCTACGTTTCGAACATTAACAGATGAACCACCATTTCTCTACACAGGCTCCACAGCCGAACACAAACTGTGCTTAGGCAGCATGTTTATTGGCTTTTACAGCTCTCTGTTCCATCTACAATTCAGCGCGGTGGGTTTACTCTGAAAGTCAGACAACAACGACGGGTGTATGTCCAAAGGTGGGCAGTCCTCCAGAATCAGTCTATCACTCTTTCCGGCATCAGTTCAGGACGATAGATGGAGTGAATTGGCTGGATTAGCAGACTGACAGCCCTTGGATCGTGTTGCTAGTGGTTGTGGCTCTGCCTTACTGCGCAACAGGTGCACAGTATGGGTGGCCGTCGACTGGGTGTGTTTTACAACGTACATGCGCCCGATTAAGGGAGCCCACAGTCCTACTCTAGGTTCAGCAATTGTTTTTTCAAAGATGCTGTCTCCTGCTTTACCCTGGTGGGCTGACGTCTACAGAGGATAAGATCACAATCACCCAAGAATTAGCACTCAAGAGGATTGAGAGAAAACGTGTTTATTCTGTAAGGAATAGACACGGTGGCCCGTACTACCTCCTAACTAACCAGGAACTGAACGGCAGTAAACTACGTAAACCAGGTGAAGAGGAGGATCTGGGTCTAACCTGAACAAGAGCAGATGCAGCTAGGTAGCTATAACAACTACTGTCCCTAATTATCTCAGTGCCATTGTCCAGAATGGACTTTGAGAGAATCTACATAAGGGTAGTGGGTGTTTAACACTACCAGAAGGATAGTGTGGTTGCCGTTACCAAAAGGGAAGGCTGTTTAAGGGGTTCGAAAACTTCTTCGAGTGTTGCTGGTGCAGGTCTTGAAGACCTTCTGGTATGCCGTGAAGACGTTGGGGTCAGCAGAGAGCCCCAGCACACAAGGTGGTGGAGCTAGCTGCTGTAGATGAACTCAGAAGTACACCTGGAGAACAACTGACGTTCCTTTTTTTATTTCTCGCGAGACCCCAAATCCTGCTACTCCAGTGTGAGCTCTCCTTCACAGTTCTGCGAACCCTCCGGCATGCATGTTATCAGCTAAGACGGTTGGAGAATGAGATGAGTCTCGGAGCAAGCCCTTTACGCCTTAGGTCGGGTTTATTGCGTTAAAAGGGACACACGCATCGCGGCCATAGCAGGGCTGTTTGGTGCCATGGCCGTAATTGTAGCCATGGACACACCCCGAAGGAATAAGGGTCTAGATGGAAGGGCACAGCCAACCAGGCAAAGCGGAGAGGGCCTGGGAAAATCAGTGCGACAGTCGCGGAGGATACATGTAATATCCTTTGACTGGATTGGGGCTGGAGAAATTAGGGTAAGTTGTTAGTTAGAGAAGTTTGTGTGTATTTTGTGTTGGAGAAACCTCTTTTATTATTCTTATTTTGTATGGGGACAAGCTTGTGATAGTTCTACACTCTGCTGCTGAGTGCAAAAACAGTTTATGTGCAAATGAAAACATCTACCACCAGCGACCACTCTCATCAGTGTGCAACAAAATGACGGCATGTTAAGCGGTTTTTACGTGCGTGTCTTGCGATAATACCCTGGTCCTCTGATAACGAACACATTTCATGTCTCTACCAAACATGTTATTCCCTTTTGGTTTTCCCAAATAGTGAGTGACGTCAACAAGGTACTTCTACCCACCATGTTAATGATGTTTTAGAATACTGTGTGTATATCTAATGTGTGATTTATTTGTTTAGAAAATAAGTAGGTGTAGTATAAGAGGAACCTAGTTATACGGTGTTATTAACTTACTCTTTGGTGATAGTAATGTCATTCAAATTATGTGTGCTGGAAAGTTGACTAACCAATTACCAATTATGGAGTACGTGCATAAAACCCTTGAGAATGTACAGAAATCAATCAAAAATTGCAATACTCTATCACAGGTAAGTACTTGCACATTTACCTTTCTTTGGACGGCCGGGCGAAGATAGACTGTGACAAAGCATAATGATAGACAGCAAGACATAAGCCCCTTTAAAGAATATGGAATTCAACATCTACATAAAGCACACATAGAAAGACGGGAGAAATTTTATTATAATACTGAGAACATAACAAATAATAACACATTACATTACACCCTTGTGAACAACTATACTCAAAATTACTCATACTGCTTATGAGTGGGATTCAGGTAGTGAATATTTTCTAAGAGCAATACGAAAAAAACTGGATCTCTCTCTCTCTCTCTCTCTNATGAGTGGGATTCAGGTAGTGAATATTTTCTAAGAGCAATACGAAAAAAACTGGATCTCTCTCTCTCTCTCTCTCTTAGATCGACAACATACGGGACATGTCTGTGAAAGAAATTTGAAGAATTCTGATAANTCTCTCTCTCTCTCTCTCTCTTAGATCGACAACATACGGGACATGTCTGTGAAAGAAATTTGAAGAATTCTGATAACATTTCTTTGAGTGAATGTTCATACTGAAGTTCATTTTATTCTGAACTATTTGCCTAAGTAAAGTTTCATTTTCCTTTCGGCTAGCTTAGCATATTACCGACCGAATTCTCGGACCTCTGGGTCAATAAAATTTCTTTGGTCCAAATACTTCATTGAGATCATTTTAGTGATTATCACAAGCAAATTGAAACACATAAGCAACGTTTGCTAGTGCCAGACACACAGCTTACTGTGCAACAGTCTTACGACCACAGTACTACTGTCCGCTGCCCGTAGTCATCATCTTTCTTGAAGACACCTAAATTTAAATAAGCAAGCGCGTTTAAGCAACTTCTTGAGCCTGGACACATTTATGGAACGTGTGATGACTCTCCACCATCACACTACCCTTATGATGGGCGGTCCAAATAAAAAATTTACTTTAAAAGCAGACAAAATTTAACGGTCTGACCGCTGTCATGTCTGAAGAGAGAGTCCCTGGGCTTGCTTAAGGCCCCTCCTTCCTTAACAAAATCAAAGAATAAATAATTTCCTGATAGGTGAACCTTATCTATTAACCGTTTAAAATTAATGATCTCCTAGGTCTACAAATTAACAATACGCAAGGCACTAGTTTTACAAGGAGAAACACCTAAAATAAAACTACATTAATTATCCTGCAAGATATTAAAATGTTCAATTAATTAAAATTTCATAAACATTAGACACTGTTCATCAAAATAAAATTATGATAAAATTGCTACCATCCTTTTTAAAGGTAAACAACCAAGAAACATTATACAGTCAGTTGTATAGATATTGTAAAGGAATCATAATATTTACCAGCGTAAATGTCAAACTGAAATGTAAACAAACAGGTAAATTTTCTTCTCTTATATCCTCACAATGTTCTAAGATTTACCTCTACTGTCATTTGAAAAAGGTCCTACATTTAAACTCCATATTTTATCANTATCCTCACAATGTTCTAAGATTTACCTCTACTGTCATTTGAAAAAGGTCCTACATTTAAACTCCATATTTTATCAAAAAAATTGAATGATAAAGTGGAAAATCATGTGAAATGAAAATAATTATCCATACAAATAATTATTTAAAATTATTCACACATTTTTCCAGTTCACGCTTGAAATAAACACAAAAAAATAGGAAAAAAAAGTTAACATTATGTTACAACACATGAAATTAAAAGAAATTTGTTTTAAATTCAGTTTCTCTTAAATTAAAGTTACAATGTTGGGCTTATGAATGCCACGTCGGATTCATTCAAAATCAGACACATGTTCAGNTTCTCTTAAATTAAAGTTACAATGTTGGGCTTATGAATGCCACGTCGGATTCATTCAAAATCAGACACATGTTCAGAAAATACAGTTTAAAATTTAACACATGAAATATGCAAAATAAATCAAAATATATTTTGTACAGTACCCAATCTCCAGATTAGCTCATATGCACACATTTGTATAACACATACTTAAAGGTTACTGGTTGGAAGTCCAATATGGTCCATACGGTATAAGAAGGCCACTTTTTGACAGTCAGTGAGTGGCAACTTAACATTTACGAAACAAACAAAGTGCCATTTACAAAATCCTGTATCAGCTGATGCATGAACGAACAAAAGTTAAAATTACGTTGGCTATTCTGAGTGCACCGCCGATGCACATCACAAAAGCAGGAAATACGCGAATAAGAAAGAGTTCTTACATTTATTAATGCATTTTATTTTACAAGGACACAAAACAATGGTTGTTAGTGTTAAAAACTAAACTTTGTGATACTGTAGTTATGTATAGGTGTTCAAAATGAAATGTACAATAGAACGATACGACGCGGAAAAGTTTTCCGAAGTTGTGCTAACTTCAGAAAGTTTTTTCACGTCGTATCATCCCTCTCCAACCTCGCTTTCAACACGTCCTTGATATTAATTCGAAAAGCATATAGAAATATTGCATAATATTGTTGAATTATTTTTTCTAATAATTTGACAAAACAACACGAATTTGAAATATATTTCCAGCCCGTAATCTAAGAACAATAAACTTAAAAAAAATACGCTATCTGTTGACCAAAAACAGTGGCGAAGTTCGCCGTGACGCACTGTGCGCGCGATCTCTCGGATATTATGCGAGGTATTACCAGCCAGAAATGAAGCTCTTTCCTGCACGATATATAATGAATTTACAAACAAATGCCAGTAGTTATATTTTTTCCACGAACTCCGCATAATTTTTAATAAACATATATTTAATGTACACGATTTGGAGTAGAAGTCNAATATATAATGAATTTACAAACAAATGCCAATAGTTATATTTCTTCCACGAACTCCGCATAATTTTTAATAAACATATATTTAATGTACACGATTTGGAGTAGAAGTCATTTATATTCGGCCGGTAATCGTTCGTCTATGTAAATTATACGCCATGTTCTCTCGAAACCCATCTCCTTGTTTCCGTAGGAAGTGAGACACGCTGAATAGTTTTTAAGCAATTCTAACGTTATTCCACGTCACATATTTCCAACTCGAATATATTAGCTATAACGTCCAAAGTGTGATAATAGATACAACAGACCGTCTCGCAAATGTTAACCCAAATTCACTATCTCGGACAAATTAAAAAAGAGATAGCAAATATTTAATTATTTGCAACATTTTATATTTTTACTTTTATAACCTATTTATTTTTTTAGACAGATGTCAGTCTTAAAGTATCTTAAAATTTGTTTAGCATAACAGTACAATGGCAAGTGGATTAGCTGACAGCGTGTTGATAAAAAATACAGCCTCCACTTGACGGACCGGCTGATGACGGAAGGATACATAGTCACATGTAGTCAGACGTAAACAGCGGCGCTACTTTCGCAGACCTGTCAGAAAATGGCCTTCTTATACAGTATGGACTATACCAAGTTTCAATATGATAAGCCCATATCACACCAAATCCAAAATTCACACTAGCAATTACAAAATAAGTGAGCACACATACTACAAAATTGTTTTTAAAGAAAAAAATATAGGAACCAACTGACTTAAAAGCCAGATTTGCTGTAGCACCTACCTGCTTGTCTCACCGGCATGTCCACGTCCGACAGCATTACCACTTGTAGTAGCGAAGGTGCAAACCCAATTATTTTATGGATCTGAAAAAAAAATTGCACAAATGATGTTTACAAGTTTCTACTTAAAAAATCTCTTACAGTGGTCAGAATACTAGCTCAGTTCGAAAGAAAACCTCCACTGTAGGCAGTTCATGGTAAACTCAGCACTTCTGAAAGCCCTCCTGAAGATCTACTTGCATGCACATCGTATATTCTTCCACCATACGTAAAATTAACATTGCCATAGGCTGAGCACTTTATTAATGCATCGGCCAAGAGCAACTTATGAACGTATTTTAAAAAGTAAATATTTTACAAATTAACCAAATCTTACACTTATATGAATTTAAAAAACAAACAGCAAAAGAAATAATTTCAATGTTCACAAATGTTTGCCCAACACTTTTAATTAAACATTAAGATATGTAAGTTTCCCTTCATCGCGACTAAATTTGCTGGGCGTGCATGCCAGTCAGTGCACCCAGTAACATACACGCTGGTGCAGACAATGGCATTAAAGGTTGAAATGTGCTTCAGTTAACCGTGAAGGCTATAAATAGTTTGTGAATGCACATCCAGATGACACCTCCAGGTCCACCTTTCTTAGCACAAGACACCGCTACGCTCCGTGTCGGGACATTCTCCATCTGTCGCCGATACTCTAGCTTGTAGAGGACTTCCAGCACGAAGCTCTAGGCCACTACCCCTGGTTGCCCAGTACTCGTCATTTGAATATTAAAAAAATAATATTTTTCATATGTGATAACCTTCTTCACTTTTGTTACATGCAGTACGCCATTTCTGGCTTTTCTAGAGGTTTGCAAAAAAAATTCATATTTCAGTTATGGTTTGTCACAGGGCTACGAAACAAAAACTGTTATTTAAACACATTTTACACTACACTGTTTATGCAAACATAATTTGTCTATAATCTTTCCTTATGCCTAAAATTTCATTCCAAACTTGACACTTACTGTCATAAAAATTGAAGGGTAATTAAGTTTAGGGGCTTTTCTGTAAAAAAAAAAAACAAAAAATTCACGGAAAATGGTATATTTCCTCTCCACTAATTATGCAGAACACGAATATACTAGGGGCATAACGTCCGACTAATTTCTTAATATGTGCCCACCTAACCCAACAAAACCTAACCCCACGATGGGTGAATCACTATTTTACATTTTTAAACTAACCTAGGATTGTAGGCTTTTAAACTAACCTAGGATAGTAGGGTTTTTAACTAACCTAGGTGTTTTAGGGTTTTACAGTAATGCAGGATTGTAGGGTTTAAACTAACCTAGGAGGTAATTATTAAGATTAGGGGTTATTCTAAAAAACACGAAAAAAAATTCAAAATTATGATATATTTCTACTCTACCCAAAACCTAGGTTAGTGTAATACCCTACAATCCTAGGTTAGTGTAAAACCCTACAATCCTATGTTAGTGTATAACCCTACAATCCTAGGTTAGTTTAAAAATGTAAAATAGTGATTCACCCATCGTGGGGTTAGGTTCTGTTAGGTTAGGTGGGCACATATTAAGAAATTAGTCGTACGTTAATGTCCCTCGTATATTCGTGTTCTGCATAATTAGTGGAGAGGAAATATACCATTTTCCGTGAATTTTTTTGTTGACGTAAACACACCAGCCAAACGGCTTGCACATAACGGAAATTTGTTTAAATATGTTGTACTTGTTTTAAAGTTACACCCCTAGTATATTCGTGTTCTACGTGATCAGAAGAGTAGAAATATATCATAATTTTTAATGTTTTTCAGAGAAGCCCCTAATCTTAATAATTACTGATATTTTACTAGAAGCAGATTTATGCCAAGTGCAAAACTTCAGAAAACACATGAAAATATATGTATATGATCATAACACAACCATGTATAGAGATGCCTAACTTTGTTTATAATATTTCCAGTCTACTTACAACCTACTTTTGTACAGTACCCAGTGAGTGACATCCCTGTAGGCCAGGGAGAACCTGTGTTTGTAGACATGGTAATAACGTGGTCTAGTTGGAGTATGCTACTGTCTGGCAAATGCATTTGCTCCATGTTTTCGTATGACAGAACGTGTGCCACGAAANACCCAAATTCACTATCTCGGACAAATTAAAAAAGAGATAGCAAATATTTAATTATTTGCAACATTTTATATTTTTGCTTTTATAACCTATTAATTTTTTTTAGACAGATGTCAGTCTTAAAGTATATTAAAATTTGTTTAGCATAACTGTACAATGGCAAGTGGATTAGCTGACAGCGTGTTGATAAAAAATACAGCCTCCACTTGACGGACCGGCTGATGACGGAAGGATACATAGTCACATGTAGTCAGACGTAAACAGCGGCGCTACTTTCGCAGACCTGTCAGAAAATGGCCTTCTTATACAGTATGGACTATACCAAGTTTCAATATGATAAGCCCATATCACACCAAATCCAAAATTCACACTAGCAATTACAAAATAAGTGAGCACACATACTACAAAATTGTTTTTAAAGAAAAAAATATAGGAACCAACTGACTTAAAAGCCAGATTTGCTGTAGCACCTACCTGCTTGTCTCACCGGCATGTCCACGTCCGACAGCATTACCACTTGTAGTAGCGAAGGTGCAAACCCAATTATTTTATGGATCTGAAAAAAAAATTGCACAAATGATGTTTACAAGTTTCTACTTAAAAAATCTCTTACAGTGGTCAGAATACTAGCTCAGTTCGAAAGAAAACCTCCACTGTAGGCAGTTCACGGTAAACTCAGCACTTCTGAAAGCCCTCCTGAAGATCTACTTGCATGCACATCGTATATTCTTCCACCATACGTAAAATTAACATTGCCATAGGCTGAGCACTTTATTAATGCATCGGCCAAGAGCAACTTATGAACGTATTTTAAAAAGTAAATATTTTACAAATTAACCAAATCTTACACTTATATGAATTTAAAAAACAAACAGCAAAAGAAATAATTTCAATGTTCACAAATGTTTGCCCAACACTTTTANACACTTATATGAATTTAAAAAACAAACAGCAAAAGAAATAATTTCAATGTTCACAAATGTTTGCCCAACACTTTTAGTTCAACATTGAGATACGTAAGTTTCCCTTCCTCGCAACTAAACTTGCTTGGCGTGCGTGCCAGTCAGTGCACCCAGTAACATACACGCTGGTGGAGACAATGGCATTAAATGTCGATTTCAAATGTGCTTCAGTTACCAGTGAAGCCTATAAATAGTTTGTGAATGCACATCCAGATGACACCTCCAGGTCCACCTTTCTTAGCACAAGACTCCGCTACGCTCCGTGTCGGGACATTCTCCATCTGCCGCTGNTGTCGCCGATACTCTAGCTTGTAGAGGACTTCCAGCACGAAGCTCTAGGCCACTACCCCTGGTTGCCCAGTACTCGTCATTTGAATATTAAAAAAATAATATTTTTCATATGTGACAACCTTCTTCACTTTTGTTACATGCAGTGTGCCATTTCTGGCTTTTGTAGAGGTTTGCAAAAAAAATTCATATTTCAGTTATGGTTTGTCACAGGGCTACGAAACAAAAACTGTTATTCTAAACACATTTTACACTACACTGTTTATGCAAACATTATCTGTCTATAATCTTTCCTTATGCCTAAAATTTCATTCCAAACTTGGCACTTACTGTTATAAAAATTGAAGTTTTGGTAGAAACTTTTTGGCAAGGATTAAAGTACAAGACGCCTACAATTTTTTTTGCAAATACCTATGTTAGAGTAATTTATGTAAAAAAATTAACTGAACCCTGATTTTTATCTAGCCCAAAAAACTGCTATTTTTCAATTTTTTTGGTAATTATTAAGTTTAGGGGCTTTTCTGTAAAAAAAAAAAACAAAAAAAAATTCACAGAAAATGGTATATTTTTACTCTACTAATTATGCAGAATGCAAATGTACGAGGGGCATTAATGTACGACTAATATCTTAATATGTGCCCACCTAACCTAACAGAACCTAACCACACAATGGGTGAATCGCTATTTTATATTTTTAAACTAACCTAGGATTGTAGAGTTTTAAACTAACCTATGATTTTTGGGGTTTAAATTAACCTATGATTTTTGGGGTTTAAACTAACCTATGATTTTTGGGGTTTAAACTAACCTAGGATTGTAGGGGTTTAAACTAACGTAGGTTTTTTTTAGGGTTTTACACTAACGTAGGATTGTAGGGTTTAAACTAACCTAGGAGGTAATAATTAAGATTAGGGGTTATTCTTAAAAACACAAAAAAAAATTCAAAATTATGATATATTTCTCCTCTACCCAAAATCTAGGTTAGTGTAAAACCCTACAATCCTAGGTTAGTTTATAAATGTAAAATTCACCCATCGTGATTCACCCATCGTGGGGTTAGGTTCTGTTAGGTTAGGTGGGCACATATTAAGATATTAGTCGTACCTTAATGCCCCTAGTATATTCGTGTTCTGCGTAATCAGTAAAGTAGAAATATATCATAATTTTGAATGTTTAGTTTGTTTTTCAGGGAAGCCCATAATCTTTATAATTACCAATATTTTACTAGAAGCAGATTTATGCCAAGTACAAAACTTCAGAAAACATATGAAAATATATGTATATGATCATAACACAAACATGTATAGAGATGCCTAACTTTGTTTATAATATTTCCGGTCTACTTATAACCTACTTTTGTACAGTACCCAGTGAGTGACATCCCTGTAGGTCAGGGAGAGCCTGTGTTTGTAGACATGGTAATAACGTTGTCTAGTTGGAGTATGCTACTGTCTGGCAAATGCATTTGCTCCATGTTTTCGTATGACAGAACGTGTGCCACGAAATATGTGGTTGAGAAAGTCGTGACTATGTTGCATTTTGGGAACTGTGAATGGTGAACAAAATTACGTGCACATGTTTTCCCGCTGCTGAGTTGCAGTTATTAGTCGGTGACGCACCAGGAGAGGTAAGGCGGTGCTGCCTGACGGATCAAGTGGTGTGGTTGCCTGGCCGCCGACGTGGCGTGGAGGCCAAGCGGTTTGTGAAGAGGGGCATTCAAATTGGAGCTGACGCCCTGTCTTCGCTTCGTGGATTNGTGGCGTGGAGGCCAAGCGGTTTGTGAAGAGGGGCATTCAAATTGGAGCTGACGCCCTGTCTTCGCTTCGTGGATTTACTACAGGTATTGAATTGCAGATACTGTTACGTCGCCTCTACGTTAACGCCCGTAGAAATTCGAGGGCAGATACGTACTATGCTTGCGAGTACTATTAATTATGTAAAAAAATTAGTTACGTGCGAACACGCCATAAAGCCACGGGTCCCCCACTTTCTTTATTGACTGTGAAAGGGTTAGGAATGCTTATTGTATTCAAAGAGTTAAGGTGACAGAGGAAGCAATAAATAAACATAACTTGTGTGAGATATACAGAGTGAGGCACATTCGACTCCTCTATCCACTATGGTTAGCGGTCTCAGCTTAGAACAACAGTTTTTGTTTCGCAGTCCTATGATAAACCATAACTGAAATATGAATTTTTTCGGAAACATCTACAAATGCCAATAGCCACAGTTACAACCGACACAGACAGGTGACGTTCATCAACTATTGTATTCATGGAAGAAGCACTCGCCTAGATATGTACAGTATCTTTCCTTCCAGTGTGTGTTGGTGTCGTGTTTAAAAGTCAATGTAATCAGAAATTCAAATCGCAGTGAATTAAGATTATAGCTGCAACTAATATTTTGTTGCTGTATTATTCAGAGAAAATGTTGACTAATATATTTTGATTTTTATACATTACAGATGGTATTTAATAGTTTTTTTTATAATAAATTTTCCTTATCATTTTATTAGGGTCGTGTATATTATTTGAATTGTAGGAAGTGTCCCTTAAGCAAATCTGAAAAAGTTGGTAACCCTAGTTACAGAAATAATAATTTCCAACTTGCAATTGGGCTATCACATGGTGGCAAGTGCTACCTTCCTGAATCGCCCGACCCCCTTCACCGTCAACACCTCCCACAACACAATTCACTCACCCACAGTTCTCACCAGCATGGACTGCCTTCTCCTTTCCATCCACCTCCACAACCTCTGAATCTTTCTACTGTTTACACCTCTTCCCCCCATACAGCCCCCTGGCTAAATATCTAATTAACGCCCTATATCCTCCCACTCCATTCACCATCCTTTATATACTGACCAGCCTCTCCACTCTCTGCCTGTCCGTTACGGAGCTTCACCCCGACTCCATCATTACGGATGGCCTCAAATTCATTTCATCCTCACCTTACATCTGCCATCCCCCTTTATCCTTAACCCACCTCACAGCTCTTCTTTGCACTTCTGCAGCTCCCATACCTCCTCTTCCACACCAGTCCCAGATTGCAGCTGCATATTCTATTATCGTCCTAATCATATCTTTATAGGCATTTCTCCTTCACCTCCACACTAACCCCTTCAAGACCTATCCCACCATTACTAAAACCCTTCTTCCCTTTCATACCACTCTCTGTAAGTACTTGCTTTCATGCCTCTCTCTGTACTTGCTTTCGCCTCTCTCTGTACTTGCTTTCATACCACTCTCTGTAATTGCTTTTATACCACTCTCTGTAATTGCTTTCATACCACTCTCTGAACTTGCTTTTCCCACCCAATATCACTCTGAATCGCCACTGCCAGGTACTTACGCTCCAAAACTTCTCATATCTCCTGCCCTTGCCATTTTTAAGTGCCTTCATATCTTCCCCCCTTCATAGTAAACCTTTCAATATTTATTTTTTGTATATTAATCTAAATGTTATTCCTTTATGTCCACCTTTTAATTTCCCCACCCTCCTCTGCATACAGCACACAATCATCTGCAAACAGCCTAACTTTGCCACCCACCATTACCCCCAGGTTATTAACCACAATGGTGAACACGAGGCCCAGCACACTACCCTGTGGAACCCATGATGTAGCCCCATCTTCCTCCAACAAGGACTCCCCCATTTTCACACTCAGTTTTCTCCCCTTCAGGAAGTCCCCTTGTTACATTTCAGACATTTCACAAATTACCATTAACAGGTTGGCTGCCTTTTGTTTTCTTTTAGTTTAATCATATATTCAGCTTGAACATATTTTTTATTTTCAAATCTTCCACTTTCTTCAGCACATTCAACCAATTATTCATCAATCTTCTCAAATATAATGAAATTCAATATTCCTTATCTTCAGTTATTACACATTTACCTTATAAAAAACATCTTGCTGCTATTAGATTAATAAAAGTCATCAATTTTCTTAATTACTTATATTGTCTCCTATCCTCTGACCATATCTATCTGCCAATCAGCAATGGCGAGACGAGAGACAAACAGGATATTTTTCTTTATAACTTTTGTTTAGTAAACATTTAATGCAGACTACCCTCTAGAGAAGAAATGAAAAATAACAAACAAAATATTAATACTGAGTACTGTCTAGAAATAAATTAAAAATACTTGCACATGATCTCTATGTCAATAAACTATTAAAATAACCAAAGATTATACTGTTAACTCATAAAATAAAACTTAATTTTGAATAATATTAAATGAAGTGACAACATAAGCAAGTGCTCTTTAATCATATATAATGAAAATGTCTATGATAAACAGTAAACATAACCCCAAAAATCTGCAATGTTACAACCTATCCAATCCACTACCCACTTATAATCCAGTACCTCCACCATTGTTTGCATCAAAATCCTGTGGGGCCCCTTGTCAAAGACCTCCCCAAAGTCTATGAAGCACGCAGCCATGTCTACACTTTCTCTTCATCCTTTTTATCTCTAGTCCAAAGCAGAGGATCACCCCCAACATTTATCATTTTTGTGGAGCAAATTTCTTCAACATTCTCTCCAAGATTCCTCTCAATTCATTCCACAAGCCATCTACACTTTCTACCTTGGTCCACTACTCAAACCTATAGCTCAAGAAATTTTCAGCCCCTTTCTTGTTTATTGTAAATAAAAACTATTTTACAATAATTTTGCAGGTAAATCTGAGTTACTTGCAATTTATTGCCTTTACAACAAGGAATAGTAGAACATTCTGCAACGCAATTCCTAGACTGAACAATATAAGCACTTTTATGTCGTTCGAAAGTCAACACCTTGAATTCCTAATATCCTTAATTACCAAATAAAGAATATTAAAAAATGTATAAAACATAATGATGCAGGGAAAATGTCACAAAAATAGTGTGATTCAACTCATACTTCGGTTCCATCACTACTCCAGGTAGTGAGAACATAACAAGGTACATCTGGCAAATCTTACGATTTCAACAAGACAAGGTTGCGCATATCTCTACAGAAGTCAACTACTGCCTCTTCTTGTCATACCCTGGAGCAATACACACTAACAAAAACAAAATTTTTCAAGATTCAATTTATAGTTTTCACCCAATATTACAATAAAATTGTCCAGAGAAAATCCTGTCACGTCTCTATATTTACACCCCCTGAAAACTTTATAATTTGCTACATGATTCGCAGCAGTCTTATATTTTTTTCCCACATACAGCCCTCTTGTATCAGATTCCTTCGATGTCCAGTCTCGTTTCCAGAAATTACAAGTGTTTTTAATACGTATGACAAATCAATATTTTTAAGCCAGAGAGTAGAGAGCTACATGTTATTGAGTTGGGATGTAGTATAAGAAAGAGTAAAGATGGATTCACAACCTCCAAGTAACATGTTTACGTACAAGTAAAAGTTGAACACTATATAATTTCGTGCATCTATTCACATTGTGCATTACGAAGAGGTTGTGAATCTGCCTTAAAAGGAAGCGCTGGTGATGAGAGGTGAGAAACATTGACTCAAGCTGTAGGTAGACAGCATTATAGAGTAATTTTTTTTTTCAATTTGCTTAAATTTTATACTGTAAATTATTTTATTTTAATATAAAATGTGTAAAATTGTTATACTTAAAACTACATAATTATAAAACTGTTCTCTATAATTACCTCAGTTCCGAACAATTAAACAGCATAAACACTTTACACTGTTCAGCAAACCGATAAATATATTTTACTTAAATTTTTCGTAATTGGGTGAACAAATGTTAAATTGAGGTGTTTTTGTATTTTTGTGGGTGCATTTTTAGTGATTTTACCCCACAATTTCCCTGATCTTCATAGCCCACCCCACTATCGTATTTGTGATTTGTATTGGTAATACGTTAATGCCCCTAGTAAATTCGTGTTCTGTGTAATTAGTAGAGTGGAAATATACCACTTTTGTTTACAGAAAAGACTCTACTCTGAATAATTACCGAGCTATTAACATTTTTGCTGTCCATATAATCTTTACATCCCTGAGGCAATGCACTGTACATATGGTTTGTTGTCGGGAAAAGGCTGGATAGATTTTTTGGATGTTACAAATAATAATCGTAGGAGAAGCTGAAATGATGCTTATCACAATAATTACCACCAGGGTAATTATTGTTATTGTGATTAATGTAGTTATCGCGATAAGCATCATTTCAGCAACTCCTACGATTATTATTTGTAACATTCAAACAATCTCTCCAGCATGCTGACAACAAACATGTACAGTGCATTACCTCAGGGATGTAAAGATGATATGGACAACAAAAATGTTTAATAGCTGTACTAAAGATGTAGGCGACAACAATTCCTAAACCGAATGTACTAAAAGAACTCTGTGTAGATCATCGTTTACTCGGTACTTTGCGCAAACTTTCAAACAAAAAGACATGATAAAATCACAAAACATTTCCTATCTCTGGATATGAAGATAAAAAAAATATTTAAAAAAACCGTTAAATAGACCTAAAACAATAATAATTGTATATAAACAAACGCTCAGATGCGCCTAGGTTCGGTGAAGGCCTATACAATATTCATTAGTACAGCATGACTACGAAACGAAGGTCAAAACACCACATGTATACGTACCTGGGCAAGCTGTTCTTCCGCCTGCTGCCTTTGGTTCGGATCTATTGTAGCTCGTAAAACATCTGTTAACTTTCGCGTATCCATTTTGAGAGTCCTATGTGTCAAAAACTTAAATTTAATGAAATGAAATGCTGCAATGTCTTGATAACTTAACCCGGCAAGCTGCCTCAGATGTTTTTGAGGTCACGTGATGAACAGAACTAAAATGGCGGGCTTATGATGAGAAACAGGAATTTAAAAATAGAAAACCAAGATCACAAATAAGCACCAATTTTTTAGGATTATTCAAAATATGTACCAAATGTAATAATAAATATTAGCTTGTTAAAAAAAAATTTAGTATTAACTTTAAATAATAGAAACCAAATTAATAACATGTAGAGAAAAAAACAGCAACACAATTTTCACAAATTAATAAAAACAACTACAATATAAAATGTTTGCAAGGAAAAACAAAATGTAAAGTATGTAAACAATAAGTTAAAATTACACAAAATAAACTAAAATACCTAAGAACACATTTTACAGAGCCTCAAATTGGGCTGGTAAAAAAGGAAAAATAAACACCATGAAAATCACAACACATAAAAATGAGAAACATTGTGAAAAGGAGTGAAATTGATAACACAAGTGCTAAATGAAAAGAAAAGTTATAACATAATAGTTTAAAATAGTATAACTACAAAGATTTTTACAAATAGGGAAATTAGGTTAACTTAAAGATATACACAAAAAACAGACATGGTGCGGAATAAGCGGACAGGGGAAGATGAAATGAAGTAAAAGGAGCACAAATACAGTGCAGATTTCTGGCGCGAAAAACAACCAATGATACCTAGATGTCTTAAAGACAATGCTTTATCGGTTACTGAAATGTTGGTGTGGGTGGTGGTAGATCACACAGGAAGCAGCTGCTACCAGTGTCCTCCAAGTAATTGATGAAGAAGTTACTGTTGTGTTACATTGTCTGTTGTACCATTTGAAATGCTTATGTTCACAATGTACCAAGTANAATGAAGTAAAAGGAGCACAAATACAGTGCAGATTTCTGGCGCGAAAAACAACCAATGATACCTAGATGTCTTAAAGACAATGCTTTATCGGTTACTGAAATGTTGGTGTGGGTGGTGGTAGATCACACAGGTAGCAGCTGCTACCAGTGTCCTCCAAGTCATTGATGAAGAAGTTACTGTTGTGTTACATTGTCTGTTGTACCATTTGAAATGCTTATGTTCACAATGTACCAAGTAACGAGTGGTGAGGATTCTCTACACACCAATTAGCACTGATGAAATAGTTAACTAATTATAACTGAAAAATACACATAAAAACCCGAATAAGCTGGTTGGTAGGGATAACTCCATAAGTGCAGTTAAGCGCAGTGTCTACCAATGATGGAACACACATCAGGTTGCACTGATTTATTTGCTTCATGAGGCAGCTTGCACTATGAACAATTTAATAACACCTCTTTTGAAGCAGACCCGGTGCCCCAAGTTTGTTGGTGGCATATGCGGGGAAAGCAACAAATGCAATTAATAGAATTTCAATGAAATTAATCATCTGGGGTGTACGTGAAACTGCAGGGAGAGGACAGCTACTCCTCCCAGTCTAATGAAGTTACTAACTTGAATAATCTCACGAGCTGAGAGAAGGTATTTGGACTTAGCTTTACAGATTCCTGGTTTGGTTAGAGCATAATTTTTGGCAGGCAGCTCCGGTATAGCAGAATAACAGGGAGGAAGTGTGTTGTTGGCCATTGGGGTGGAATTTTAGAGTCCCCCATAGCACTCTTGATGTTAAAGTTGCAGTAATAATCAAATTATGACAGCCTACTGAGTGTGTTGACCCTCTCACAAGACTCTAGAGAGAGATTGTTCGTGGGCAAACTTGACATAACCTGAAGATCCCGCTATATCTGTGCAACTGTGATGTGCCCTCTACTGGATGGAGTCAGCCCGAAAATGGTGGTTACACATCCATGACTCCTGCCTCTATGTGGAGTACTTAGAGTGCACCCTACCTGCACTACGTACGAAGCATTGCCGGATACAGGTGATCGTCCCACAGTAGTACCCTCAAGGGGGAAATTTTTAGGGCATAATAATTCGGGCCAATCACTATCACCAAATAGCCATCACTCCCGTCCTCAAACGCCAAGACAAAATCCAACCAAAATAAATTAGCCAACAGGTAAATAAATGCAGCAAAGGGGCCACAAATGGTCCAGAGTTCCAGAAACCTTCATTGTGTAGCCCTTATAAATGTGTTAAGTCCACGTGTGAGCATGTGTGGACAGTGTGAGTCCATCCTGACATCAAGGCAATTTTTCTAAACATATCATCACTTTCAAAATCAGCCCAAAGATATTTGGCAAACAGTTCTCCTTGTTTTATAGCCATTCAGGTATAGCGACACACACCCCTCCTGGGGTGAACATGTACTCCCCCAGCTCTAGCCACCCGATGCCACATAACTATATTAAACATTTGAGAGTGTAATTATTTTGAAAATTCTTTATTTCTGTGTTAATTGTGTGTCTAACCCAATGAATAAAGCAACGCACTGGGAAAGACAGTTCCAAAGCATTTCTAAATTATGTTGCACAGTATATGTATTGCCAATACATTTTTTATTTTTCAACAATATGTTTATGTAGGTTAATTAATAAGTGCCTATGTGATTTATAATTAAGGTTAATATTAGATTAGTGTAATTACTTATTTTATCATAAGCATTTTGTATTTTCTTGTGTTTCTCCCACGATTTTGGGCTGAGACTTGGCAGGGTTTCGCCATTTTCTTCAGTTGGTCTTCGAGAGCTGCCAGGGATGTTCACACATTCCTGCCTCTGGGCCTTCGCCATTTTGCCCCAATAACGAAGTAGCTTCAATAGTAATTCCTTTAATTTGCTACGTTATTTAACTTACGTCACTCACAGGCAGCAGCACCACTGCATCCCACCAGCTCAAAAGTGCCGGGACAGTTTCGAACTTGTAATTGCTCATCGAATTCGCACCTTTCCGCTCCATTCAGGTCGCCAACATGCAAAAGCTGTTGGAATTATGTAACTGCCTCCCAGGAGGGTTATTGCAGAAAGTAAAAGAACCTATACTAAAAATGGTAAATTATTTAACTGATGGCTTCTTCATGGCCACACATTTTATGGTCATCTACCCACTGAACCACTGCACCTTACAAGTAGTATGATTGTTGGGCAAGTTAGTTATATCGGCGTGTGAGATGGCCATAACCATCTAACACCCGGGAAGTAGTATTGTATGAGGAAGCCTACATCCTCACTAAGAAAGCATACATGAATACCCTTTCATCAATACTACATCATCTTTGGCATGGGGTGAGTCCAGGAGCAGCCACATGACGGAACCACCCACCCTACAGAAGAGTCACTCCTCAACCAAGTTGGCGCCCTTAATTTCCAAATAACAAAAGACAAACCTTCTTAAACTTGTCACCGTAAATTCTCAATGCATATTACCCCCTCCCGAGCTCAAAACAGCCCGTCAATTTCACATGCCCAAACACAATATTTCCACATGGTACTGTAGGTGTTGCTCAGATATAGTTAGGGTCAATACCATCTAACTTATACAGCCATGAAGCGACCGATGATGAAATAAAACAACAATGTCCAAAGTATGTGATTTAATGATGATCACAAATCCCCTTTTCAAGGCTCTTACATGGTTGTGACTAGTGTAACCTGAAACCATACTAAACAGGAAATAAAGACACATGATCTACATAGTGACCTCTAGACCCTCTGCCACGCAGTGCGCCATGCGTCATCGCATCAGCATGCATGGTATGCACGACACCCATGTGCAAGTTTCTCTGTTGGTTTAGTGTAGTATAAGTGCGAGCACGACAATGTAACAATACCCCCTCCCACAAATATATGATCCAGTGAAGGAGGGCATGGAAGGGGTTCTGCCATCAAAGTAGCAGACCATATTAAAAGTAGAATTATATTTATTTTCAAAGAGACACAGGGGCACGTATAAAACGCGAAAGACGACCCCCCCTCCCCAGTGCTTTTAATTTATCTTAATGCTTATGTGAATTCCTAGTGTTCACTCACGATATCATCCTCTTTTCATCCCACCCACCGATTGTTATTGCAATTATTTTGTGTGTCTCTAGCATTTTTAAACTTTCAAGATTTTATTGCAATGATTAAGTTTATTTTATGCAGGTAATTTGTTGTTCATGTAGCAAGAAAAGAATTCAAGGAACGTAGCTTGCACCAAGCCACGGCTGCACGCGCCTGACATGGCTTAGTCATTGTCCAGCAGTCAGAGGGGTCAGTACATGTGGCGTCGCGCTCCGCACCATTGAGGACATTTCAACGATACAACCACCTAGGGAACTATGTATGTCCGGGTGGTCGGTGGCACGACCCTGAGAGTTCCAACAACTTAACCTTTGGCACCGCCTGCCGACGGTGTCTGGTGTCTAGTTGGGTAAACCTTTCCAACAATCACTTCCATCACATACCCAGCAAGGGCATTAAGTGGCACTCGACGTGAGGCGTACCCTTCCCTCATTCATTCTCAAGAAAATCCAGCCCAGAAACTCCCTAAATTCACCACAAAATTCCACTCAACAATTCTCATATATATTTTCCCCACAACTACATCAGGATTACACCCTGGGAGCATCGTGAACAATGTTGGACAAATATCTAAAGTATGCCCAATACCAGACCGATGTCCAGAGATGCCCTAGCATATGGGAGAAAAAATGCGCCAAAACCAGCTTCGCAGATGCTATTGTATCTGACGTCACCAAGCTTGGCTACGACGATAAAGCCAACTTGATCTGTGGTGTTTCCAGAGTTGTGAAGTAATATGTGTGTGCCTTTCACCACAGCTCTGCGGTGAGCTGATGAGATGTAGGGTCGTTTGGCCGACAGCCTAGGGACTCTGGTAAACACTCCGTCATACACACGTTGTCGAGGTTGTGGGCCACCTTGCACGCCTTACTTGATTATCAATAAAAACAGTGGTGCTGGTTGTTAAGGTATTTATTACCCCGTTATGTACACTCAACTATACAGAAGACACGTGGCCTGAATGGCCCGGAACTACAAGCGACCACGTGGTCTTATCATGTGAAGCTCGAAATGCACTTTTGATTCCCGATAAATAATAACGTCGCTCTCCCCTCGGGGCTATGCGAGTTAAGTAAGGAAAGAGATGATGATAATGATTTATAACATTATGGATGCGACTGGATACTGTTCGACAGATGATGTCCTTGCTAGGACTTCTGCGGAGTGGGGAGAGCGTACGTCCGAGCTCGTCCAAGTCCTGGCGAATACTGGCCGGAAATGTGCGCCGGCTTCCGCTACCTAGGCGCAGCTGACGCCATGCGGTGAAACGGTGAAACACAATATACACTGAAAGATGATTATGGGATGGAAAATGATATGAACTAAATTAACACAAGAAAACATAATTACCCTTACACAAATACATAATAAAAATGATAATACTTATTCTAAATGTTTTCATTGCACCAGCCACAGCATTGCCAAATGTAGAATGTCACATATCTCTGGCTGTGGCTGGGCAGATTGTCTCCGATGACAAAACAAATTATTAATTAATTACACACTGACACTATTAACAAATACACTGATGGAATAAACTGAATAAATTATAAACTCTAATGCACTCGTGCCCACAAGCCTGTCGGTGTGGTGCGTCTGGTGTGGACATACTACGGCAGTCAGTGAGCAAAAGGACTCGTGAACGTGCGGTTCACGTCATATCAACCGTGCAGGGCACACACAGCAAGTCGATTATACTGTATAAAGAACAGACGAAATATACTACAAGACAAGTGTGTCTCTTATGTGCATTAATGTGTTTATCTTTTTATTTTCATTAGCTGTTTATATGCACGTGGCATCATTTATTCTGCGATTAGTTCGAAATAACCTAAAGGCGAATTTCACGAACATTTGCCAGTGAGCGATAAAGTCTAATACTATCTAATATACATTCTAACACTTTATTTCTATTCTAATTACACAGATCTCTCTAGAAACACCACAGGTACTCGGTATAGGGAATGGCCCGTTCCCAAGTGAACAATGCGGACACGCATCGAGACGCACGACGTACGTGTTCCGCGGGCCGCACTAGTGCAGCGACTGCGAGCCGATGACGTTGTGAAAGTTGCCGTGCCAGACCACGCAGGAGTGGACCACGTCATATAGTGTTATATAGTGTCATATAGTTACATCCATCAAATTTATACCAACCATTAACCAAATAAAATACAACAGAACATGAAAAATTTTGTATTTCGCACCAACCTGCAAGAGTGAAAAAGAAAGGCAAGTAGAGTAGGCTCTTATTAGGATACTCAAGTTACAAAGGAATAAACTCTTTGCCATTTCAACACATTTATTTTAGTAACCAAGATATACCAGTGGCATCGTACGGGTCTAGTCAAAATAAATTATTCTTAATTTAAATTAATATTTTCAAACATAGAGGTTAAAATCTTTGCAAATAAATTTTAAATTTCAAACATATTTACCTATCTTGTAACTCAAAGATGTTAAAGTACGTGTAGATCAATTAAAATTCAACACCTGCTAGTTTACAAGAGCTTCTGGTAGGGCTTTAACATTTTCGGTATGAGAAATAATGTGTTTGTAAGAAATAATTTATTTATGTTGTAAGACATTTTACGTGACTTGTGTGAGGAACTATAGGGAGAAAGAGGAGTAAACTTTATAATTTAATTTTCATTTGTAGTAGAGGTCAAAACCTTTATTCTTATGCTGGATATACAATACCACGTAGAAATAATTTCGACAGTCCGACACATCAGTATGTTCTTTGATCTCATTCCGACTATTTCAGTTTACAAAATATGTCAAGTTTTAAAAATATCCCAGACAGTTCCTATCCGAAATGCGCATATTTGATTCCGGCATACCATGAAATGGCCAAAAAGGTGCTTTACTTTTTCGTTGAAATAATTAGAAATTACGAAATATTGTACTCTATGTTGCTTTGAAAACAGTCGAAAAATAAAAACGAAGTATTTTGGGATATAGGCGCAAAGTTTGTTTTGTTAACTTACATGTTAGTGGAGTAGTATGAAATGGCACGCAACAGACGAGAAATTCCTCTGCTATTAGCAAGTACTACGTAGAATAAACAAGAAACAAAGCAAACGAAGATGTTGGGTAATACCTATTTATGCCGAGAGACATAATAATGGGGATTGGTATAATGAATGAGAGACAGACCAGGATTCATTCGTAAATTATCTAAGCATGACACCACCACAGTTTGACATGCTTTTAAGCATGTTGGAGGAGAATCTCGGGAAGAACTCTAGGAGAGAAAGCATTTCTCCAGGCGAGTGGCTTGCTCTTACTCAGGTAAATTCATATGCAATAGCGTAATTTACGTGTTTTCGAGTTTAACCTCTGATGCTACAAAAAGACTTTCGCAATATGTACTATCCACATTATTTGTTTTATAGGTATTTGGCCTCTGGTGATTCAATGAAGTCACGTTCATACCAGTATCGTGTGGCACCGTGCACCTGTCCATCATTATTAGCGAGGTGTGTGAAGAAATTTGGAATGCACTTGTCGGCATTGTGTTTACTAAACAGAATGCAGAAATATGGGAAAACTTTGCAGCTGTATTTGATAGTAAATTCAACATCCCAAACTGCCTCGCCGCAATAGACTGGAAACACTGCGTAGTCCAGGTAAGGACTATATTTATTAAATGAGTACCCTATATTGGAACATGAAGCATGAGGGCATTTACCATATTAAACTGACATTGATGCACAGTTTTTATTGGATTTTCAGGCATTCCCTGGATCTGGGTCTCAGTTTTACAACTACAAGTGAACACACAGCATTATTCTGTTAGCTGTAGCTTCAACTAACCATCATGGTTGATATTGAAGCAGCAGGAAGAAACCGCGATGGAGGTATTCTACGGCAGTCGCTGTTTGGTAAAGCATTGGGCTCACAGATACTGAATATCCCAGGTCCAAAAATGTTGCCGGGAACAAATGAAGCAGTTCCTTACATGTTTGTCGTAGATGAAGCTTCTCCTGTGCAACAACACATAATGAGGCCTTATCCTGGGACTCAAGTAGCAGACGAACAGAGAGTTTTAAATTATTGATTTTCTGGGGCCAGGATGACAGTAGAGAATACTCTTGATATTTTATCTGCTAGGTGGCATATGTGGCCTATTTTAGGTAAGTCAAAGCACAGTCAGAGGTGTAATAAAGGCAAGCGTTTGTTTACACAACTGGCTTCTGTAGGAGGAAGAGGAGATTAATGACTCGCGCAAGCAGTACTGCGTGCCACACGTGCTCGACTCGTATGATCCTGATGGCCATTTCATTCGAGGACAGTGGAGGGATAAGGTATCGGACAATGATGGTCTGCGTCATCTTCAACCTGCAGTGCGCATGGTTAGCAATATGTATACACTAACTGCTCAAGCTGTTTGTGAGAAATACACTGGTTTTTTTTTCGTGGGCCCTGGAAATATTGAGTGTCAAAGGAATAGGATACCTAGTCATGATTAGACAGTAGTTGTCATTGTAATTGTGCAAGTGTGTGTCGCAACTGTTTCTTTGCCACAGTCGAGGGAAGAAATTTCTACTTGTGTGTGTCAGTTTTATGTAATATTAAAACTTAAGCTCTACCTTTTCATACTAGCGATTTTTATACACCTACTTTTGGGGCTTCGAGTTTGGTTGGCATGTTGCAAATTGTAACAAAGGAAGGTAATTGTACAGAATAGCGGCTTTTCTGAAGGAAACATAGTAGACCCACCAAAGTAACATAAATGGGTTCTGCACAGCTTACCTTTTTAGTATTGAGGAGGGCGTAGTGATAAAATAAGCAGAACGTCGAAAATAAAATGGATAATACACGAGGACTTTGGCCGCTTTGTTTACGTTGGACGCCATGATGGTTGGCTGTGGATGTGTAGAAGTCACCGTATGTTAGTTACATTTTGGATGCGAGATGGTGCGGTTCATGGCGAGTGGTGTGTGTTTTTGCGCCCGTGAGCTGTGACGTCCGAATCCGACCGTGCGAAGGCTTGTGATTTAAGAATGGAGGGTGCGAAAATTATTGCAGCCGTAAGTTTAAAGGTTCCACCCAGAAGCAAACTACTTCCGGAAACTATCTCTATCCTGAGCACAAACATAAAATACTACTTCTGGTGAAGCGCAAACGAAAATTACGAAGAAAAATAGAATAAAAACAAAATTAATTTAGGAAGGTAAAAATACCTAGAGTCATAAACTAAAATAAAACAAAATGGATGGGTGGTTTACATAATAAATATTTAATGGCTTTAAAATTACTGAAAATAAACTGGAGAGGCTGAAATTAATATTACCTTAAAATGGAAATAAACTAAATAAAATCATGTTCAAAACAAACATTACAAGTTAATAGACATTCAAAACAAAATAATAAGATTGCTGTTGAGACCGCTATATCGGGAAGCAATAAATGAATCTTCGAGATTGTTCAAGTTTCTAAAAATTTCTCATAGTAATATTTAAAAGCAAATCACACACATTAGAAATTTATCCATTCAAATAATCTGCAGGATTACCGACATTTTCTGTTGTAGACTCAAAGACATTTTTAATTTGAACATGCACTCCAAAAAAAAATTACATTAAATGGAGCTACATCGATAATTAAAAGCTATTTCAAAACAAATTCTTCCCTGCAACAGCTAATGAAACTACTTCAGCAGCAGCTTGGGTGCTGACTAGACGAAGGGCGGTCCCAAATTATATAAATTAGATTCACATCAAAATTACATTACAGCTGCCCTACATGGTTCCCAAGCTGGTTTTCGTTCTTCACATGACCCGAAAATCACATCATGCACATAGATAAGTTATTGTAATATATATAAACAAAGTGAAAATTGAACATACATACATTCAGATGTGCAGCCAAGGCGTGCGCTCACACACGCGCACACACCCCAGTACATTACAGACCTCTTAGCGGACCATTACCCCCATGTAGAGAAAACTTGATTACATAATTACACTTCAAAGAAAACTTAATTACGTAACAGAAACTTGAAATAATAATAATAAATCCTTGAAACACAACTAAGCAAATAATTACTAATATACTCTGTAAATAAACATCAATGACATAGTGAGTAGAACTCAAATTGTAAAAAAACATGAAATTAACTTGAATAAAAAAAATTTACAGGACATGTCAATACAAGAATTTTAAAAAATGCGTAATCTGTAATTACCATTACAATGCGAGTGTTTTTGCACCGCAGCACCTTTGTACGATATCTTCTCATTGTAATTGAGTTCATGTAGCGCCCTGCACATTTTACAGTGCTTTTGTTGTGTGTTGAATGCCAGATGGAACATGCAGGTGGTCACATTTAATTCTCACGCATGACTCTGCCAGCCTGTACTTGCGTTTGGCGTGCTCCGTGGCCAACAGCAGAGCCACATGATTCCTGATGCGTTATTGGCTTCGATCAGTTACGTGGCGACGTCGCCACCCTGGTTAGTTTATCTGCTCACCGTGTAGCTGTGCGCGAAATCACGGCCTGGCACCCGGGGATTATAACAACTCCCCCCCCCCCCCCCCCCCCCC
>NQII01000354.1:520736-545433 GCA_002778355.1 Clitarchus hookeri
CTTTACTATCTCCTCACCACTTGATGCCGATAACAACTGTTTACTCTTGTAAATGCCATTGGAGACTGAATAATAGTTACAAAATAAAAAATAAAGTTAAATTAAACATTTCCACATGAATAAATAGAATTTCTCCACTTACAGTTAGCCCACTTTGCAGTGGAAGTTTTCCCTATGCCAAACACCCCCACAAATCTCATTTTGTTCCCAACCTGAGCAGTCAACTTCAACACAAAGTTGGGAATTGATATGCGTGAAACGTGATTTGACCATAGCAGCGAACTCTGTATGCACGTGCCTCAATCAATTTGATCAGGGATGCAAGACCCACAAAACAATTGGAATATTTTTTTTTTGTGATAGCTGAAAGTACAGCTTTTCTTCTAAGCCTTCCAACTTTTACATGAACTCTCTCCAATATTTTGTATTAATATTTTTAGCCTGCGGAAATAGTAAATTTGTTACACATTAATAAATAAAAAAATCATTAATGAAATTAGTATATTTGAACTACCCATCCTACCAGTGTAACGTTTACTGCTGGATTGATATATTTGTCAGTGGTGTTGATTAGTGCCAATAGGCTCTGTAAGGTTCATAGTGGCGCTGCCTCTCACTGACACTGCATATGGGACATTCACTGTATGGTGAGCACTTTTTAAGGCCTTCCCAACAGGTTTTAACTACAAATAAGTATATGTTATCGGAGCTTCAGACATTAACGTTCGAGAGTGGTGAAATGTATATACACTGTCTTTTTTAGTCGCATGGCAATACTTGTATTAAAAAGTGGCGGAATGATGGAAATACGTTGAAAGGAAAAATTTAGCAGGGCCTAAAACGTGCTTACTTTACTGTGAATAGCCTACAAAAATGTGCGCAATGGTAAAAGGTAGGGCTCAACAGTTTTTGTTAATTCCTTTTTCCGAGAGACAGCTTTGCCTAACCCAAACTAATTGAACATTTTCACTGCAGATTTAATTATATTTTGACCACATCAAAAATTATTAATAAAAAAAAAACAATATAAATGAATTTATGTAACTGAAACAGCATACAATAAATTTTTATATGAGAGATGAAAAGAAATTTTATTATTTTTGGTATATGGGTGGAAAAATGTACAACAAACACAAATTTCTTTCTAAGTGTGAAAACAAAACAACAAATTGTGGTCAAAACAATACATGAAAATATTTTTAATTATAAGTATATTTGTATAAAGATCACAAAATATTTTAAAGTCTAAGAGTAAGTACTTTTCATGATCTTTGTAATGTTTTCAATATCTTCTTTTTGAGTTCTCAGCATGATTTCTTGCCGCAGATTAAGTAGTTCAGCTCTGAAGTCTTCTGACAGTGTCTTCTGCAATTTAGTCTGGCGATCTGCATCTGCCTCCCTGCGCTGACAGAATAAACAAGCAATGTACTTGCGAACGTCTTATTATACAGCAATCCTTCGTAGTTAATACTGTTGTGCTTGCATGGGCAGGGCTACTGCCTGAACCCGCCATCACACCTACGACCGCAACCAGGCCAGTGAACAGCAGATTACAGTAACCAGGATATTGCATACCTTAGAAAAAAAAATATTATGCACCACCTGTAATTTGGTTGCTCATGATGGATTGCCTGTCAAGTTAGGCACAAAACACACATGAACAACGACACGCCACAACATCAATAACAAAAAAAACACATTGCGTAGAAAGCCCTTTGTCTCCTTCGGGTGGGCAGGGTTGTGGCTTTAGGATGTATACAAAGGCACCGTTTTTGAACAACTGACATATCAAATATTTAACGTTTCTTCTTCCTAATAAATTCCAAGCCCCATTAATTTTTTTCTTTGTGTGAAATTTATGTAATCTCTAATAATGACACCGCCTCGGATGGCCATTTGGCTAAGTGGGGTCTAAAGTTTTCTAAATTTTCTGTCAAGTCAGGCGTGGTGTTCGGTACAATGTATTTTCACTCCATACAGCAACCTGGAAACTCAAAACCCCTGGTGGTGCAAAACTTTCTTGAGGTATTTCCTAAACCCCTTGTTAGTGAGGAAAGAAAAACAAAGAATGCCCTCCCCTCCATTAAACTGAGAACCAGGCCTCGACTGCACAATTTCCTGCCAAAATATGGCACCGCAACTGCTCGTACAGGGTCTGTTCTCGCTGCGATGTCAGCCTGAGAAGATTTTCGTGAAGGGGACAGGAGAATAGATGTGCCGACCGCCGTAATGCGAATGTCCAAATACTACACCATTTTCTTTCTCCCCTGTTGGAACAGCCAGCACACAGTTCTTCCTGGTAAACATAAACTGGAAGCTAGTTGTTGAAGTGGTAAAACTCGGTGCTAACTTTTTCACAGGTGGGAATTGTGCCAGACGATGCTGTTGGTCAACTGGTTTTCTCGGGGATCTCTCGTTTCCCCCGCCCTTGCATTCCGGCGCTTCGCCATTCTCACCTCATTTCACCCTCATCGGCTCTCAAGCCTTTGTTTTTAATAGCTGCCCAAATCTCCCAACTCAACCCAGTGCTAGCCAGCAGCTAGTTTTGGCAGGAAGAGTGATAGGAGGCGATGAAATAAAACCGACTTTTAAATATAGACATGTATGTTACCTGCTTTAACTGCTGAATCATACTTTTCATTTGTTCTATTTTTTCAGCATAATGATTTGACACTTCTTGTAACAGGGATTTCTGCTGTAAAACAGCTTTCAGAAGAATTTGTTGCTGTGAAAGAACAGAAAATAAAATAAAATAGTGTGTGGATTTATGCAGCTAGTTTCTACATTGTCTGAATATTTGTGATTGTAATCCACATTTCATATCAGAACATCAAATGCAAAAGTAAAAAATATTAAATCTATGACATACTGCATAAGGTGTGTTTATATTAGCACTACAATAATATTTAAAGAGCAGGTGTTAAAACTATAAAACCTTCATTTTTTTTTTCACTGGAAATTTTTTCTTTATCGTACTTTTATGCCAATTACAGCTAAAATGGTACAACTGCCTTTAAATCACTTCTTAACATAGTACGTAATAAATATTTCATCTAATCTGTTGTATATACGTGTGTACCTATGTCTCGTTTGTTTCTTACAATAATCACTTAATTACACTGACTGAAGCTACCTGTAGATAGTTTCTTCAAATGCCTACCTGTTTCTTCCCTGAACAAGGATCTCTTTGGGAGTTTAAAAAACTGGTACTCCATGCCATACCATGGGGTCAACCTCCAGTGCATAAAGGAAGACTATTTGATGTACATACTGTGTTTAAAGCATTTTTTTTTCTGGTGAGAGTTTCTTGCGTACTTTATGTTGTTTGTTCAGTCTACTTGTGTCAAACCCCACTAAGATTCAGAATGTTAGACTGTCATGTAAAAATTTATAAGAAATAAATTAAATAATAGCTTGTGTGTTAATTCTCACTCATACTTAAACAAGAGACTACATCATCACACTCACCAGTGCTCAATATCTCACTGGCAAGGGTGCCGCCTACCTGTCACTAGAATTTCGTTGCAAAGTGTTTGAAATATGCATTTTTTTTTTTTACGAAACATTTAATGTAATCCCATTATACTGGTATACAAAAAAAACCACTTCATATGAGGTACGAATGATAATCTCAAATGCTATTTCCAAGTCCTCCAACATAGCTAAAAATGACTTTTTCACATTGCTGTATCTCACGATGTACTGATTTGAAACATGCAAAACAATTGAGGGGACCTTGAACTTTGCTTCAGACTTTCCAGCAATTAAATGATAAGTCCCATAGGTGCAAGCACTACAATGGAAACACTGCGCACCAGTTCAGCGCCTTGCGCGTAGGGATCATGGGGCACTAGGTACCGTGTCAGTGTCGCTCACTCGCTTCTGAGCCTCAAATTTACTGAAAAGCTCCATGTGGGTGGTACCTTTAAGAGGTAGTAGCCCTAAAATATTTTATTTTGTTTGTTATTTATGCAGTTGCAAGTATCTTAGTAAACAAATATTCTGAGAAAACAACTTTATGGCAGGAAAGGTAAAAATAAATTATCTAAGCCTGTGTGGTTTTGTTTTTATCANATGGTTTTCTTTTTATCATATTAAGAGTATTCAAAAAAATAAAAAACCTGATATTGGTTTTAAAAAAATCACATTTATAGATATTGCCTGCAGAGCTTCCTTAAGTGGGACTCCTTAGTAAATTACAGTCTGTAAAATCAGTATTTGTGTGTATATGTGTATATATATCAGTAAATAAATGGTCTGGGAATAATATTTTTTCCCCAGGAAAGATAAAAAAAACTAATATATAGAGTTGTCGTGTTTTATTTTTATTCTATTAAATACTATTACAAAAGTGTTAAAAACAGCATTTTAGGGCTTTAATGTGCAGTTTCCTTAAGGGGAAAAAAAAAAAAATACAATNGTGGTTTTGTTTTTATCATATTAAGTGTATTTAAAAAAAAACCTGAAATTGGTTTTAAAAAAATTACATTTGTAGAGATTGCCTGCAGAGCTTCCTTAAGTGGGACTCCTTAGTAAATTACAGTCTGTAAAATCAGTGTTTGTGTGTATATATATCAGTAAATAAATGGTCTGAGAATATTTTTTTCCCAGGAAAGATAAAAAAAAACTAATATATAGAGCTGTCGTGTTTTATTTTTATTCTATTAAATACAATTAAAAAAACAATAAAAACAGCATTTTAGGGCTTTAATATGCAGTTTCCTTAAGGGAAAAGAAAAAAGAAAAAAATGGCATCTGTAGTTCAATCTGTTGGCTTTCATTGATGTCCACCCACAGGGAAAACAGGAAAAAATCAGGGAATTTCGTGAGACAGGGAAATGTCGGGGAATTTTAACCTGAGTTCAAGAATGGCAAACAATTGCTACTCTACAAAAGTTGTTAGTTGTGTGAATGAGTAGTAATATAATTATAATCATATAAATTTTAAAATTTCAATTTTTAATTTTGTAAAGTGGCAATATTATATGTAATAAATTTTTGCCAAGTGACTTACGGTCTGTACGTACAAAATAAAGTATTTGTGTGTTTGCAGTGGCCACTCGTGTGAATTCTATAGCGTGTATCGCGAGAAATATCTATGAACCGAATAAAATCTGGGACCTGCTTGCTTGGTCTGCTCTGCTNGGCTTTCATTGATGTCCACCCACAGGGAAAACAGGAAAAAGTCAGGGGGAATTTCGTGTGACAGGGAAATGTCGGGGAATTTTAACCCTGAGTTTGAGAATGGCAAACAATTGCTACTCTACAAAAGTTGTTAGTTGTGTGAACGAGGAGTAATATAATTATAAGCATATAAATTTTAAAATTTCAATTTTTAATTTTGTAAAGTGGCAATATTATATGTAATACATTTTTTCCAAGTGACTTACGGTCTGTACGTACAAAATGAAGTATTTGTGTGTTTGCAGTGGCCACTCATGTCAATTCTATAGCGTGTATCGCGAGAAATATCTATGAACCGAATAAAATCTGGGACCTGCTTGCTTGGTCTGCTCTGCTGCAGTGTAATTCTGTTCTACTTCACTGACCGCATATTTGTTCTGTCAGCGGTGGAAAAATATAGTATTGGAAAGTTTCAATCCTGAAAATAGGTCAGGGAAAATGGTAAGATTCTGCCTGGAAAACAGGGAAAAGTCAGGGAATTCCAAATGGACACCCTGAATTCAGCTACACGGGAATGGCAGCACAGCCATGGGATGACCCATTGCAATGCCTACTTTTAGCCAGACACAACTTTGAGGCATTACAACATTGTTTCCTAGGGATTCCTCTTAAGAAGTAACAGAAAAGTACAACCTTATGGACGCAGTTTAATCTGTGGGCTTTCACCGTGTGGAATGAAGTCCTACTGTTATAGATCTAATTCACACAGCACAGTACAGTAACAGAAACACTGCACGTCTTATGCGTAGGAGTGATTAAGCACTAGAGGCACATGTTAGTGTCGCCTTGCTTATGTGCCTCAAATGTATAAAAAGCTTCTGTGCCACGCACTCTTAACCAACGCTCAAAACTTATCAACTACTACCACGTCAAACAAAAAAAAACATTAAGTATTGGCCGACTGTGCGACAGTGATAAACGCCAAACATACACCTCTGGTCCTCTAGCAGAAGTAGCATTATACAAGACATCTCGATTGTAGAGGTATGGAAACTATGATGGGAAGAACAAGCAGAAGTGAAGTGAAGAGATCTGAGCGACTCTTACCAGTGAGGTTTTGAAAGCCAATGAGGGTGATTTGAGGTGAGCATGGAGAGGCGCCGGAATGGAAGGGCGGGGGAAACGGGAGATCCCGGAGAAAACCTGCACGCCCAGCACGATTCCCACATGCAAAAATCCCGGAGTGACCCGGCCGGGAATTGAACCTGGTCTGCCTTGGTGGGAGGCGAGCAGGCTAGCCGCTCAGCCACCGCAACCCCAAGAACAAGCAGAGTTTTACTGTGTGAGCAAAGCTAAGATTGTGGACAAAGCATCTTGTGCGTTATCAATGAAAGGATTATTGGGATAAGGGAAGACAGTCACACTTCTGTGATTACACACACTGATCTTCCACTCACGTACCGACTTGCCGACGGTTGGTAGCTTCTGCTTCAGGTCATCCAGCAGCGGCTCACAGTGTTTCCACAGGGACTGCTGGGGCTCTGACCACTTTTCAGCTTCCACCACACACGCATCTTCCAGTTTCTTACGATAAATTTCCCCTGCACCTAGAAGGCACAAGATATGTTTTTACCATCTTCAGATTTAATTAAAATTTATCTGCGTTAATCTAGTAGCACATTTATTCAAAATAAATGCTCAGTTGTTTTGAAAAATAGGCTGGATGTAATAGTTGTGCTCTAAGCTCGGTAATTTGTAAATTAATTTCTATACAAATCTTAATGCTTAAATCATACCTACTTTGGCAGAACCTTGAGATCTATTTTTTTTCTTAAGTTCATTAACAGGATAAGCTACTTCTGAGGAAACAAATGCTGCCGCACAGATAGTTGCAGATACTGGTGATGTCTTTCAATACTTGCGGTTTTCACTCGCTAGTTATTTCAGTAAAGTACTCTGTAGGGTTGTGCGAATGTGACTCTTACTCACACAAAACGAAAACTAAGTCTATTTTATGAACTTTCATTAAACTGAAACAAAAATTAAATATCATTTTACAAATTTTCAGTTTTAATAAAAGTTTAAAACTAATTTTAGCAAGTTATTCATTATAACAGATTCTGTGCAAAACTAAACCAAAAAATTTTAGGATATGGGATATATACCACAAGGATTTTTGCCCACATTTTAATTTTATGTTGTTATTTTAGACTATTAATTGGAATTGATGATTTTCGTTTTGTTACATCATTTGGCAACCAATTTTTTTTAACAGAAATCTAAATTATGTCAAAATACTTGTATATATGATATGGTTCTTTTATTCATTGAAAGCAATATACTGTACCTTTCAATGACTTAACATGTATTGTATCTACCCTTTAGACTCACATTTGCTCAATTATGCCTTGTACTGAGATAAATACAATTAATTTTGATTATGGTGCATTTGTTTCCAGATTACTAGGGTTGTGCGAATATTCGGTACACCAAAACGAAAAATGACAACTTTTTTGTAAGGGGCTTGGTGAAATATATTGGCATAAATATAAGAAGAGCGTATCATACAGGTTCAACAAGAATGAGCACCAGACGAAAAGGAAAACATTTGCGTGATGCATGACGTAACACACACACAATAATCAAATAACGATGTGTATTTGATTAATAATGGTCCTATGGTAAGCCTGATAATCGCCAGTTACGCAAACTAAAAAAATAAAGTATATTGTATGGTTTTATCATATTGATAATTTACACTGGACAACATTAATTTTTGTGTCAACATAATCCAAATCTAAATATTATGTACATTCCATTTATAGCAAAAAACCTAACATTGTTCTCTTTTGTAATATTTTTTACGTTGAATAGCCTTCTTACTGCAAGTTATGGTCCTGTCTGTTCGCCAAACGTGCTTTACATCATATTTTAACACCCACTAACATTTATTTTTTGTGCTTTGCATGATGTCGCATCCTCGTTCAAGTATGGTTGATTTTATTTATTTGATTTTATAATGTATTTATTTACACAATATTGTACACTGCACAGCAAGAACAAAGCAATGAAAGTTAAAGAGTAGTATGCATGCCAGCGCAAATCTAACGCTCTTCTACATTTCAGACGTAAGGAAAAACCAGTTGGAAACTGAGATTATAATAACGAGAAGGAACTAAATTAAGCGGAAACTGACCAAAACCCCTATCGTTCAAGTATGGCACTGCTTGCACTTCAACAAGGCAAAATTTAAATATGAGATGACGTAAGAATGTACATATGCTAGACACCATTTGCTAAGTTTTGATCATGGCCATGAAAAAAATTATATCAACAATGTTGCATTAGTGATAATTGCTTTCCGTATCAAAATCCTTAATTGGGAGATACAAATTTTATTTTGTATTTTTGTTTTGCATTTTTGCAGATATTTTGTTTGTTTATGCTTGCTCAACTGCCCCAAACACAAGTAGCTCCAAAAAAAAACTGATTAGATGTAAATAAGAGCCATTATGTTTATTGGAGGGTGAGCAATAGTGAACCCGCCAGGGCCACACGCATCTACCTGCTTCTCATGGACTACGTAAGTTGGCGCAATTCACTGCTTCTTACGAAGCAAGTAAATGTGTGCGGCCCTCTGGGAAACAGAATGGCACAGATTTGCATGCAATTAGTTTTCTGGAGCCAGTTGTACACTGCAGGGAAGTGGTATGCTAATCACTATTTCTATTTATAATACACTTTTCAATGAGGGTTCCAAAAATTCTAATTATTTTTTTTATTTTTTTTACTTCTAAATTTTAATATTTAGTTATATAGAACCATAATGACACATCTCAGTGCTTGTCAGTACTAACAGAAGATGGTGTAGGTCTCTCTGTCGACAGTAATTTTGTTTTGAGTTGGAACATCAGTGTCCCCCAAAAAAACACTTGCTGAATATGAATGAGTAACTAAACAAAAAGTGCATATTCTCACCATCTGCCTCGTAAAGCTAATACTTAAGGTGTGAGAGATAGAAATAATCTTGGTGTTACAATTTTTGAGCCATAAAACGTATAAAATTTTCCTTTGAAAAGTCATAGTTTACGACTCATTTGATTTCTTAAATGTAATAACAATACAATGCCTTCACTTGTTCACCATTTGGGTTGATTTGGAGTGAATTATCGATAACTTACTGATAATGACTACAGAAGTTGCAATAGTACAAAAATGGGACTGTGATAGTCTCTAAGATATGAAATAATACTCCATGGCTGATGAAGTTAGATTTGCAAAAGTTTACCTCAAACACAATTAAAGCAAAATATGTAAAAAAAAAAAAATCCCAGATGGCATCTTAACACTCCCCCTTGAGTCAAATGTTATTCCTAAAAAACAGGAATTATTCATATTCTTACTATTTGATATAACTTGACAAAAATTAAATACAGGTAAACAACTGTAAAGGAATGTCGCCAAATGTGATATTAAAATACTGTTGACGAGAACAGATATTCCCTGGTTTTTGTTTCTACGTGCCTCTGGGTGGCATCCTGGTGACCGTAGAGTGATTACTGAAAGCATTAAGTTTACTGGAGCTGCGGAGGTTGTGCAGTGCCAGTGAAACCACATATTGGCAAACAATTCCAGTCGTAGGTTCTCCAAAATATTTACAGATTATAACACCACTAAATACATAACAGTGCTGATTAAAATTCCATACAAAAGCAATACAAATATCAACTCGAAACAGAGCTGAGCATTCCGAAACTATGAATGTACTGATAAACCACCCAAATTTTATGTTGTTTTAAAAATTTATTGTCTTTTTGTCGAACAATGATAATGAGGCTATGTGTTTTATACATAAGTAGTCTTTTGCATCAAGTTAGAAATAAATTTGATACTTAAATTCATAATTTAATCCCTTTTCTTTAATTTTAAGGGACAAAGCTTAACCGAGTCTAGAAAATTACACCAAAGGGAAAATGCACTGCATTCGTGCGCACTCAATGTAATAATATTTTGCATAAGTACTATTTCTTACTAGGCATTGCCTACACATCTATTTTCTCACTTTTATTTATTAGTATTGATTATAAATGAAATATGATTTACACAAAACATTTAAGTAACAGTTTAATGATTTGGGAAGGAGTTGGCCATGACCTTTGTTAAGGACCCATCCCAGAATTTGCCTGGGTTTTGGGAAACTGGAAAACCAAACCGGCAATCGAACCTGAGTCCTTCCGAATGCGGGTCCAGTGAGTTACCACCTCGCTCGGTTGCATATTTCAGATCTCTGGGCTGATTTATGCAATCTTAAATACACTGAGAGCACTTAGTATCTATCGTAAATAAAAATGTTATTAAGTTTTATTGAGTTTATTTAAAGTGAGTACATAAGCAGAAAGCTAGATTAACCCAAAATACATAATGTACTGATATGAATGGCATAACTGACGTGGCCATATTGATGAACAAATACTTACGTATTTGTGTAACTCAATTGATTTTACTTTTAAAATGGGGGGCAAAAAAATAATTGTGGTATTCTTGGATTGTGCTGATGTTTGGCTAAAAACTAAAAAAGTGAATTAATGACAATTTCTAAGTAATTATATATGCAGGGAACTGTGAAAGTCAAGTTTGTTGGCAATTTCATTTTATAAATCTTTTAATCCACAGTTTCCCATCTCTTTACAGCCTTCGTACCATAAAGTTTCTTAAGATTTTGGCTGGATTTGAAAATTTCTTTNAAAAAAATATCAGTTTTGAGATTTTATTTTAAGAAGGTAAATTGGTAAAGTGTTTGTTTAGCCACAGTTCTCTTAATTATTATTTACAAATCAAAAATAATAAATGCAGTTTAATCCAAAAATGAGATGACAGGACAACTGTGGTTCAGAATGTCAAGTTGCATAAATGCAAGCACGCAAGAAACAGATGCAAAGTTTTGAGCTACACAGGATGAAAGTACACACTGCAAAAGGTTGTCTACTCTCAATTTCTTGCATTTTTGCTTGTGTTTTGCACTTTCTGGATTAGCAGCTTTGGATTGAAAGATAGTTTACAGAAGGCTATGACTTTGTATTTTATTTTAGTTTTTTATTTGCTTGTACAACAAATTTATGTCAAATATGTGATAAGTTATAAATAAGTGTTAGAATATTTTAGTATTGCTGACTTGCTGAGAAAACTACATAGTGTTTATAGAAATTTATTATTCAGCATTTAAAAACTATATGCAATTAGGATCTCAACTAAGTTCAACTCGTAAAATTATTTTTACTATAAAAGCATGTTTGAAAAAAGGCAAAACATGATCACTCGTAAGAACTATGGAAAGAAATATTTATGGAGTTCTTCAGTATTTTCTTTTTGCATTGTTGGTTATGTCTTGTGACGTACCGTATTTGTCAACGATCGTATTGTGTTGTATTCTTATGTTGCAAAGTTTATAAGCGTAGCCTTAAACTTAATTTTTTATTTCTGTAAAATCAAAAGAACCCTTTCATAGTGAACAACTACACATTTTCACCATACCTTCTGCAAATTGAGACACTCGTCGTTTCTTTGCCAATAAACACTTGGAAGTATTTGCACCGAACGTATGTAAACTTTGGTTTATGCCATTAATAATAAATGGCTCTTTGGGTATGAGTGAGGGGTCGGGTAATTTGCGTTTTTTTTCGGACATTTAAAGCAGTTTTTAAAAAACTGTAATTACCGCTATGCTAAAACAAAAGACAGCAAGCTACTAAGTCTTCAAACGCAAATCGTATAAATGCAAAAGCCCGCTTCTTATTCGATTTGCAAAGAGAAAATATTTGTAATACTCATAAATGTCGTCAACATGGAGGTAGGACTAGAGTAAACGTCGCTAGCGGTGCCATAGACAATCCCAGATTTTCTGACAATGGAAGTAATCTCAAAATAATAGAGTTCTATGAACACATTAAAATTTTTACGAAATAAGGATGTAAATTTTTTTAAAAATATGTACAGTAAAATTAAGGAAATTTGTTTGGGGTTTAAGCTATTAGATACCTCTTGCGACGGAAATATGTACTTGTATATAGGGTTTAAAAAGCCTTTGTAAAAACGACATACTCGTTTCAAAAGACTATGGTTAAATGAAATGTAATTTTTATGAAAACGAAATATTTCAAGATGGCATTGTGTAAATATTATTCCTATAAACCAAGGCCGTGTTCCACTTGGTACTGACAGCAGCTGAAGTTACTAATGTGCGTTCCTTTACATACTGATTCTGCAATAAGTGACTAACGAATGGTGGTGTGGCATTTTGGTTGGGGGCTATACTGCTGGCTGACGCGCAAGAGGTCCGGCCATAGACTAAAGATGAGGTAGACCTATCTCGCTGGCTGCGCACGACCAAACTCCATGCCACACCATTGAACTGCTTTACTGCCAACAAGTCTAACGAAAACAGAAATGTTTCAATTTTAGGTTAGAAAACTTATTTGCAAACAAATGCTTTGCGATGAATTTATGCTTCCTCTAATTAATTTGTAACACAGTTTGATTAAATTCAAATTTGTAAAAGTATTTTATTAATATAATAGTGCTTGTCATTTACGATATAAACAAACACTTACATCACTGTTGACCATGTGACTTTGACAGTTGCGTATTATTGGAGTAGGCCAGTGTAGGTTACATGCAGAGAAGACCAATAAGGGGTCTACCTCATATTTTGTCTATGGGTCAGGCAGTCTCAGAAAAGCAGACGCCGCAACATGGCGGCGATTGATAATGAGTAAGGTTCTGCAGAAGATGCCAGTGGAAAGTATGTTTTTACATTCTTCGATCTCATCATCAATTGATGAGTCTGAATCATGCGAAAATGAAAAGAAAACAAATCCATCCCTGTTGACAACATGTTTAGGCCTACCATTGCTTCACCATGCATAGCAGACGTCATTATTCCTGCTGAAAACTCTGCTGACGAGTGTTCCACCTGGTTCCGCTACTGAGCATTTCTGAGTGCAAATTTTTACTGACGCCAGTCCTTTTTATGTGTTATTGGGCAGCGCTGTCAGTACCAAGTGAAATGTGGCCCCAGTAAAATACTCGAGAAAATATAATTTAGTTCATCGGAGTAAAATCTAGCAAATACTTTATTAATTATATGTATCATGCCAGGACATGTGCTTGTACACAAATGTTCAAAGTGAAAGTGATGTAATATTTCTGGTAAAAGGATAGTGTGAAGGATTACGAAAAACAAGGAAATACTGGGGTGTATAAACATAATAAATACATTTAATTTAACTTATAATAACTAACAAAATGCTTTTAAAAAATTTTTTATAGTAAGCTAGTAAAAATAGGTAACAGGCTTATTGGTTCGTACTGTATCTCAGACGACTAAAAAGTGATTTATCAATTTCATTGGATAATTTGATGAAAAATAATGTACTACTGTAATAAATGAATGAATAGTAGTAATATTTCATTATAAATCCAGTTCTCAGATATTTTTGCCATTTCCCGAAGAGATGCGATTGTTAATCATTACAGAGCTGTACATGCAGCTGTCAATATTTACTTTTCAAATATAGAGTATTTATGCAATAGATTTCATAATAATAATAATATTAATAATAATACAGTTGTGTGCAAACATTTAAAGTTTTTACAAAACGATGATAAATATTTTTTTAAAAGAAAATGTTCAATAAAATGAAGAAAATTGGTTGGTGGTTAACCAATTATTTTCGTATTGCGCATGCGCTATAGATGCTTATAAAAATATGCTTTTAGTATTTCTAAACGGTTTCATAAAAAAGTTGGTAATAAATTTTCATGTGGAGACTTGAATAATTATTGAATCAAATTCATTGAAAGGAATTTGAGTGATATTTTAGTACAATAAATTGAATTCAATAAATATTTGATCGTGTGAAAGGGCCTTTATCCCCATCGGAGATAACATTCTCCCGTGTTTATCACTGAATGGAGCACAAACCTACATTATTTAACAAAGAATTGAACATGATTCTGGGATCTATCTAGTCTAATCACTCAAAACATCTGATGTCGGCTGTTCCTTTGATGAACGAGGGTCAAGACCTGTTCTGGTAAGAGTGTACATCGGTTTGTTGCACTAATGCCTCGTCTGAGCTGTTGCAGATTCCATACTATATGCGTCAATGCATGTTGAAGTGGTTCAATGATGGGCTGGTGTCCTGTGTGATGACAGCGAATCACATAAATGTAAAATCACATTGTAAAGTTTTTAATATACTCTATTCCTAAATATATAACAAACAACATACTGGATCACTCCAAAAAATATTAATGGCAGTATCACAGGTTCTTATACTATATCAGTTTTACTTCTTATCGTTGGAAGAATGAAACCTAATTAAATGCAACAATTGAGGGAAACCAATATGAAACGTATTCCTATTCAATGTCAGTCAGGCGTGTTGGGCTATTAATCTCCAACCTGGGCCAGAAATAATAATGAAAAAATTGAAGAACCAGAGTCCCCACTAGGTCTTGTAACTCTCTCGAGCTGAGGGGGTAGCTCCCAAATGATGATAAATGGCCCCATATATCATGTTAGGTTCATGCAGCCAGATTATCGCCAGCTTTTGTAGAGGTGTAACTGGTTTTAATGCTATTAATGGCGTGCGAACCTAGTGTATTCGTATATCGTATATTAATTTTTTATAAGTATATTTTTATAACTTGGTATATGTATTATTCGGGAGTGATAAAATGTATCGTCCCAATTCCCAGTCGTTTGAAAACATTTAAAAATTTCTTCTGGAGAGAAATTAACAAATAATGAAATCGAATGACAGCAAATTAAATTAATTTTCAATTTTCCACATACATTTTATTTTTTTTATTATACAGCCATAAGTTTGTTTGCCAGTGTGATTGATAAGGAAAGTCATTGCACCGCACTACACTTGACACAAGTTTTACGGTTGAAAGAAACGGATACCCGACAATTTTTTATGCCGGGTGTTTATCATCGTGTGTGTGACCTAGAGGGGAGAGTTGTTTTTTGTGGTTAAGAATAAACAGCGTGACGTTCCATAAAAAAGTAGCACAACTTGATTATTTTGCCAGTACTTGTGCAGTCAAGCTACAGTCTGCATGCTGAAATGGGCTCACTTTCTCAGGTGAGTTAAATTTATTTATATATTGTAGATTATTCCTTATGGTTTTGTTACGTGTGTTTATGTAGATTCGTAAGAAAACTTGCAAACAAGGCATTATTTTCTTCGAAAATAACACTTTAGATTTTAAGGCTGTGCTACAATCACCGTAGCGCCCCGTTAAAGAAAATAACAGTAGCGCTACCGCGCGAGCCTGAGAAAGTATTGTCTAAAACCACAGTAAGAAAACTAAAACGCGACCAATCAGAAACATATAGGCCCTCCTTATCACGGATATTTTACGTATTGGGCAATTATACAGAATAGAGGTTTTTCTGAAAATGTGGAAAATAATACCTGCAAATGTTATATATTGTCATTACTAATCACACTTAATTGGAATTTTATTGGGGCTTCACACATTTTGCAGTATATAACATGAAATGTGGAGTTGAGGAGGGCTATGAAGACATGTACTTTATGCAGTAAAGACAACAATTTTATGACCAATATATTTCTATTGGGTCGCAAAATCGTGTTGAATGCGAGATTACCTTCGGAAATCAAACTGTAATTCACAAAATGTGATTCACAGGGTATATTTATGCCAACGTGCTAAGGCTATACAGGTATAAAACAGTAATCAAGCAGTGTCTGAATATAATTTAATTCTGTGAATTTCTCAAGGTTTACCTTGTCTATATTTACGAGAGGATTGTACTACGTAACACATTAGTAGTAGAAAAAATATACATATATAATGCAAAAAGACATTCACAGGTTGTGTTTGTAAACAGTTGACGGTATCACCATGATACATTCCAATATATTTGTTGGCCAATGATGCACAGAGAGAGGAAACAAATGCACATTGATTTTGGTGTACATCAAAGTTGTATGCCTTGAATGTACACAGATTCTGTGCACCGTGTGAATTTGACTGTGCGGAGGTTTGTGATTTACAAATGCTGTTACGCATGTTTCATTACGATTAATTCCGTTTGATGTGTTAAATCAAATTATTGTGCTAAAATACGAGTGTTTCTGTGCCATTGTGTCCATGTGAAGTGTTAAAATATAATAATTGTGCGGAAATGTCTCTGTGGAGATTCAACAAATTGAATAGACAATGTGTCGTACTTTATCGGTAATTAATCACTTAGGAGCTATGATTACCGCTTCCATGTCTGAGTAATGTAATACATTTGGAGTTTTAGCATGGAAATTGTATATAGTGTAGTGGATTGTACTGTGTAGTAGTGCTTACGTACTTTTGTCGCTAGTAATGTAAAATGCAGCAGACCTAACAAATTAAACCTAACTTCACGATAGGTGAAGCACAGGGGTGGATTAACCAATGCAAGCATACTTATTATTATAATTTTTCTAACACCCTATGATGTGTTGGCACACTCTCCCCCTGTAATCACATATCTGAAGTTAGGTTGAGTTCGGTTTGGTCTTCTTGCATTTAACATGGTTAACGAACCCAAATAATATGTAATTTACATAAATTTTACGTGGTCTACCCCACAATTTATTTCCCTGATCTTCATAACACTCTCCATTATCGCATTTGGTAGTATGTATGCCTTCTCTGTAATTAGTAATGTCAATTTATAACATTTTCTGTGAGAATGCATTTCGTTTTCGGAAAAGTGCCTATTCTAGATAATTACTATATTTATTAATAGCACCAGATATGTACAAAAATAGTATGAGCTGGAAACACTATATTAATGCCAAATCAATGTCATCACTTTGATCATTTGTTTTAACTAAACACTACATGGTACATGCTCAAATGTTGGTTAAAAGAAACGATGGAAATGTACCTTGCAGTCCATTAGCAGCCATTTTCTTGTCACGAAAATTAATTTTACATTGACTTGCGTAGTTGAAAATGCTATATTGTAATTGGCTGGCATAGAACGCACCGTAAGAAAATAGCGGCGCTACAAAGAGGTGCCATGATCTTGCCAAAAAAAATCTTGAGTGTCGAGGAGTGCCTCGAGATTTGTGCCGAAGCACATGTGTGGTTCTTGTTCCAAGTGTCGGGTGTGTGAGTCACGGGGGAGGTGGGATAGAGCTAACCTCAGTCCAGTGAAAATAGAAAATGTGCTATCGTTATTAAGGCGAGCGAGCGGCCATTCTATGCTGTATGTTGTGTTGTAGCACGCTTCGAAGGGAAGTGCATGTTCTAGTTTCTGCTGCTATTTCTTACTGTGATTGTAGCACAGCCTTCAATTACTGACGTTGCCTAGTTATTTCCTCGCTGGCACATTTTTGTGTTCAGCCCCCATACTAAACTTTAAAGTAAAAAAGGCCAAAATATTTTTAAAAAAATGGAAAGATATAGTAGCTAATGTCAGAATTCAGTGCAATGTGCCCATGATCACTTGACCTTTATCCCTTTTCGTGTGTCATTAGTAGTATTTGTTTCCTTCGTGAGATATATTCGTTTGTGAATTCTGACACTTGTGTTCATTTTCACCTCAAGTTTTATTGTGTCGAATTTCACTCTACGCGAGTTTCATTTGTCTTTGCGACATTGGCATGTTTTTTCTTTGGCTGTGCAAAGTCGTAAACGCTACAAATCAAATAGTTTAAACAGTTGTGCATCAGGATGCGATCTGGGACTCAAGAAGGGCAAGTGACTTGAGGCCTTGACTGAAGGGGACATCCTAAGTTTGCATCTGTGGCCGTACCGCGAATTTGGACAGTTAGAATGTGATGTTACATCTGGGATGCACTTTTCAAGGGTATGAAGATGAAGCATGGTAATGGCACTTGGCCAATGAATTTGAACATGGCCGTAGATAAAACTTGCCAAATAACCTGAATGTGTTATACAATATATTTTATTTATTATATATGCACACACGCAATTTCCAGAGGATGTATTATAAAGTGTAGTTATATTTCAACAAGGTAAACCTTGCATTAACGAAATGTACAGTTTTCATTCCTCTTGGAAAATTTCTCCAAAACAGATGTGATTCTTAATAATTACCACCTTTAATTCTTGGTGCTCCCAAAAATCATATCGGCCGAGATATTTAAAAGATATAAAGGATTCTTAATATGTGTGTGTGTGTTAAAATGGTAGCTATTCAGGTTTTTAAAAAAAATGTGTGCAACTTTCAGTTTGTGATTTTATCACAACTGTTTGTCTTTTATTTTTCAGTTTGTAAGAGCGGCTCTTCGCCCAGGAGCACGTGCTCTGGCGAGCTCGTCGCAAGCCGCTTCGCCAGCCAGTGGCTATTCATTTGGTGAGAGACTTCAAGTTAGACTGGTTTATAATGAGTTTACAGACTGCAATTGCATTACACTCGACACTATTAAAATGGAGCTGTTTTCTTTTGCTCAACTGAAAGATAGAATAACTGATAAATATTTAAGCTCATCCACTTCTTCTGTGGGCTGTACATGGTAAAGTGCACACTTTTTAATGCCAGGGTTAAAAGTTCTGTTCATCTTATTTGTATCCTTACGTGAATTGTTGTTATAAAAATTGCCACGCGACTAATACAGTGTATACATGTCGTAGCTCCTTGTTCGGGGCCATGGTGGCGTAGTTGTCAGACTATTTGCCTCCCACCTAGGTGAGCTGGGTTCAATTCCTGGCGGAGTTGCTCCTGGGTTTCCGCACATGGGAATTGTGCCTGATGATGCTGCTGGTCGGCTGGTTTTCTCGATCTCCTGTTTCTCCTGCCCTTACATTCTGGCGCTGCTCCATACTCGCCTCACTTCACCCTCATCGGCTTTCAAGACCTCAATGTTAAGAGCTGCCCAAATCTCTCCACTCCTCTTAAAAGTTTTTATATCTTGTCACAACAAAATATAGTTTTTTTGGTTTTTCTGTCCGCTGGGAGGGCGTTGAAAAGTGCTCACTTTACCATGGTGCATTACTGCAGCAAAATTTCAATATTACAAATACAGATTGTACTGGTATTTTTTTATAATTATGTGGGATCACTGTAATAATGTAGCAGAGACCTCTTGCCCCCATGAGGTGTAATGTGGTGGACGTTGCCATCGGCATGTAGGTTTTCTCAGGGTACTCCAATTTCCCCTGCCTTTGCATTCTGCCACTACTCAATCCTCATCTCATTTCACTATCACCGAGGCTCAAGACCTTGCTGGTATGTGCCAACCAAAACCTTTTGTGCCTCGTCTCTCTTGGAAACTGAGCCATTTTTAGTAATGTAACTTGGACCATATATTTATTAGTTTTGCTAATTATTATTTTTAATTTAGTATTGGTAGTGTCCTGAAAAATACACAACATTTGTTGTATCTTTTTGATGTGAAGTTTTACATGTTTAAGTGTAACAAACAGTACAGTACAATTAGCATCAATTTTCGGTTGTCTTTATGTAGAAAATACACTCATGCCCTTAACCTACTTTGACAATGCTGTAGGCTTACATTTTAAACAAAGGTTAAATCAACTTTTACACATGCTTGTTCCATGTCCTGTGTAAATTTACAAAACATTCAGCAATAGCACATTCTAGAAATGAATGTTGTTAATGTTTTGTGCGTTCCAGAACTGAACGAGACTCAAAAGGAGTTCCAGGATCTGGCCAGGAAGTTTGCTGCTGAAGAGATTATTCCAAAGGCAGCGGAATATGACAGGACAATGGAATACCCGTGGGATCTCGTGAAGAAGGCGTGGTCGCTGGGTCTCATGAACAACCATGTTCCTGAACAATTTGGTGAGACATGCCTTTAAAAGTATTCCTTTACACTTTGGTGAGATGTGTCTTTAAAAGTATTTGTCTCTTTAAAAGTATTTGTAAACTCTGTGGTGAGACGTGCCTTTTAATGTATTCGTGAACCCAGTGGTGTGACATGCCTTTAAAATTATTCCCCAATACTGTTCTGTGACATGCCTTTAAAAGTAATTGTGAGCACTACTAAGATATGCTACAGAATTACTATGCATGCTCTTGAAATTAATTTCTTACAAGCAAGGTGTTGCCAAGTGGCAGAAACCATCAAGGCACTTAAGTTACTTTCTCATGCTGATACTCTGAGCAATAGGAAATTTATGTTGTATCTAACATGATATTATTTTAATGTATCGTACACTTGTTTACCTGCTCAGCTCAAAGGTTGTTATTTTTAGGCTGATTATAAGATAGTGTGTTGATAACATGTCCGAAGTGCAAAGATTAAAATGTGTTTACGTTGAATCGAGAAAGAATTGAGATGTAACTGTTATCAGGAAACACAAAATATGAACAATAGTTATTTTTAAAAATAAACCACACCCACTTTTTGCACTGCTACAAGTGTGTTTGCTTCCAGCCCGAAATTTAATTTCCAAGTGTAATTAGTTCACAGGTAATCAAACAATTTAAAATGAACCTTTTAAAAAAGGTTTTTCCTACTCGTAATTAACATAAAGTTTGTAGATACTCAGAAAAAGTTGTTCCAGTTCTTAAAATCATATTTAAAATTCAAGGTATCTCTTAGTGGCAGATAAAATCAAGTATTCCAATTAGGGAAATATGCTTGATCAAATCATAGCTGCTAAAGTCTATTTGCAGTATCTTCACACAATTTCAATTAAATCTTTGAAAAATCATCCTATGTATGGCATGGTTGGATCTTTCCCAAGTACGTTGTCACAAGCGTTTTATACTTGTGTTAACATAAAAGTATCATAATTTTTGTTAAATTGAACTATTTATTATATTTTATGTATAAATTATAATACTATTTCATTTATAATTAATATTAATTAAAACAGAGATAAAATAGTTGTTGAAATACATACCTAGCAAGAAATAGTTCTCATGCAAAATATTGTTGTATTGAACAGAGTGCGCACAAATGTGGTGCGTTGTCCCTTTGGACAGAGCCTGAAATTGGAACTTCAGCGGGGCTTCAGAAATGTTGGAAGTAATCATGAATGAACTATAACAAATTATTTAAGTGATTTAATTCAGTATATACTCATATTTACTGTATATAGTATGTTTTAAAATAGTTAAATTTATAATTAGAGTAAAAGTTGCATATTTCTGTTTCTAAAAATTTTGCAGCATCTCTTGGTAGATGCTTCCATATAAGGCACAATCTTCATCATTTTGCTCTGCCCTCCACCCTCGAGATTTGTTGATGCAGCAAGTGTCGGATGTCTCCCTTAATTCGTTGACATGGGTTTGTGGCAAATTTTATAACAGGTTGTCTTTGTAGTCATAGTCTCTAGCCCCAAGAAAGTTAACATTTCACCTACAACATACATTTTTAGTCAGCCAAGTGTGTCCTCTTGTAAATTGTGTCGGCAGTCTTAATTGAATATTTGAAGGAAATTTTGAAACTGTGCTAAAATATTTTACTGTTGAACACCTGATTTATCATTCTTCATTCAGGGTTGCTTTCCCTTACGGCAGATCTGAAAATGTTTCTAACCTTATCTTCGTCGTTCATGAATTTTCTGCATTCCCAAAGTCTATTTTGACTGATCTCCCCCTTGTCACCTTCAATTTTTTGAACTCGCACTTCTAGTTAATAAACATGTTAGTTACGGTTGCAAGTAGGCCGCCAGGCTACCAAAAATATATAAAAGGACAGAAATTCAAGTACTTGCTGTGCAGTACTTGTCAACAGGCGCACACAGACAAAGGACAACACATTTTCAACATGGTTGCACGATCGCGATGTTTCGCTGGCTAAGCCAGCTTCATCAGACGGGGAGTTCTAGGACACTGCAGTATGGTGGAAGGGTGCTTTTGGTAGCAAACCTAGCGGCCAGGTGGCGAAATAGGGTGGGGTGCGAAAATTGAAAATTTGCCTGTATAGCTGATGAGTGTGGTTTGGAGCTGTGATTATCTCATATTGCAGCCCGGGGGCTGCCTGGATTTTGTTATAAATTGGAGAGCTAATTCCCAGCGTCTGAGTTCAGAGCTACTGCTTGAAGGTGGTAGGGCTCTCACAACTCTGGTGCTGTAGCAGGACTGTGTGATGCTGCAACTGGTCTGTCTTGTAGGTTGTGGATGTGACCAGCTATGGTTTGTTTAGTGTCTGCTCTGTGGCCATTCATTTTGCCTGAATGTGTTGGTGGCGAGGCCGACGTATTCTGCATTACAGTGTTGGCACTGTAGCTGATAAATCAGATTTTCTGATGCACAGTTGTAGATGGATGGGGTATGTACGGCTAGTGGGTTGGCTTGTCATGGCAAAAAGTGGTGGTTTTGAGGTAGGCCTCGTGGGGATAGGCCTAACTTAAGGCAGGACAGAAGGAAAGTTGCGTGATTTGAGGCAGCTGACATTTTTTTTGGCATGGTACAAAATTTTCCTGCTCTCCAAACCGCCGAGATTGGTATTCAAAAGGCCACCTAACCTCCACAACAAACTGGTTCATCCAAAGCTGCAGCCTACCACAAATGCCATCCAAACTGTCACCCCCAAGAGGATCCCACCCCTGCAATACCTCACACTGCGGCTCCTGTCCCGTCCACCAATCCATCCTCAACTTCGATTGTAATCGCCCAACCACGTGAAAAATGTGTCGTCCTTCTTTGAGTGTGTGTGTGTGTGTGTGTGTGTGCGCGCGCCTGCCGACAAATACTACACTGCGAGTACTTGAATTCCTGTCCTTTTTATATATTTCTAGTTTATAAAGAAAGAGTAGAGGTGCTTGGGAAAAGCCGCACGCAAGGTTCTGAAATGACAATGTGCAATAGTGATGGACGAGTTTGATTTTTACAGCTTCGAGTTGTACGAAACTCAACCGAGTTGAGTCGAGCTGTATGAAACTCAATTTGAGTCGATTCAAGTTCAGTATGAAATTATTTGAGTTAAAATCCAGTTGGCACCATATGTAAATGTGTTCCAACGTGCACTGGTGTAACGCCCACCGCTTGTAACTTCCTGCCCCTTCTATAGTCACGGTTTACTAAGAATAATGTTTGGAACTAGTTTCTGCCAATAAGAATGATTCTTTGCTTGCTTAAGTGATTCACAGCACTACTTTTTCCCCTCCTGCTGACAAGTGAATGACTACGGTAGGAACTGTGATATCAGTCACGTGATGTTGATTGAAAAAATAACTGTTACAGAGGTGGTGTGGGAGGGTATCTTTCAGGCTGGTCCGTCAGCATGCCGCTGGGTGAGTGGACAAGCAGTCCATATTTCATGTTTATGTTAATAGTTGTTTTTTTTCTTCCCCGTAAACAGGTTTTTAAAACAGTAATTACATGAGGAAAGTAATGAGAAGTTATATGCTGTTTGGTTTTATCTATGTACTTGTCGACTCTACTGGTCGACAGTGACAATTTCCTGTCTGTTATCTTTCGCTGGGCGCCACACAGGCCAAGAAAAAGTGCTTTGCCCGGAGGCAAAATGACACAAGTCACAAATATAATGCCCACCTATTTCAAATTATTATTATTATTATTTTTTTTATTAAGTGTATAACATACCAGCACTTTAACTTCTTCTTGAGGTCACTAACAATAAAAACTTCTGTACTTGCATATACTGATGGCATTCTGTACGGTGTCTTTGTCCATTCACGACAGTTTGCCTTTGTCATCGCGTCAGTTCCGGCACACGTATAAGGTTGAGGTATGATTAGTCTGCTTCCATCACTGCTTAAACGGAATGTTTATGCATTAAATGTAAATTTTTAAAAAAATTGTATATATTTGAATATAGCTTTAATTTAATCATAACTTCCCTTATATAAAATTTTCATTAATTTTAACAAATTTGGTTTTATCTTCAAGTAAAAAAATTTTTGCAACAGAAAACTAATACAATTAAATACACTCTGTATTTCTGCCTCAGTTTTTGCGAATCATGGACAATTGTACGCAAGCGCTTCACAATCTCGTTGCCGGAAAAGCTAGTGTTTTCGTGCGTCAGTTTTAACGTAGTCAAACATAGAAAACATCAACAGTGTGCCAACACATGCAGCCAAGTTATTGTTTTAATTCTGATGCAACTTAAGCGGTTTAGATACGTAAAATTACTGATTCACGAGACATGAAAGGTGATTGTTAGGTGCAAATATTTGTTTGTTTATGAAAAGCACCGTCATTCGACTGGCATGTAGAGTAGCTTGTTATCTGCCGGAAAGAACTCTCCTCGAATTATAAAGTCGATCTTTGTTAGTTTGACTTTACTTGAGTTTTCAAGTCTCGACCCGTCACTATAGCATGTTCTACCGCTGGAAGTATGGGACTTGACTTTAAGTGCTGGACCCTATCATTCTAGAAGTACAAGAGTTCAGTACATGTCCTTATACTAATTTTGATGTCAATGTTTTTCGCGAGGTCAAAGAATTTTAATTTTCCCCTTGAAATAGATAGCAGCAGCGCCATCTCAGACGCGAATTGTGAAACAGTAAGTATTGCTTGTCGCCGCCCATTGTGTTGACTCGCGTAGCATCACAACGCATCAATGTATTGTGGAACCAGGTTTAGGGT
>NQII01000354.1:545453-601682 GCA_002778355.1 Clitarchus hookeri
GGGGGGGGGGTGTACCTTGTGAAACCCCGTCCCCTCTCTTATGGATCCACCCCTGCTGTAGATTCTGCCATTTGAGAGTGTATTGTTAACACATTTGTCACTTACATACTTAATCCAGTGTTTAAGTCTGCTGTAAATGTCTTGACAAAGTTGGTTTTTCTTTACTCAAGAGTTTAGACTTTGATGCCAGAGATGTACATTTGCTGAAGCTTGATGATGTTAATGTTACTTGGCAGGAACTGTTGGCCAGATTTTCTATGACAATAGTGTGACTTACTCTTTAAATGATTCAGTGAAACCTTCCATGTCAATCTTTCATCTTAGTGGTTATGGGTTAATATCTCTCTCCGTTTCTCTCCCTTTCTCTCTCTCTCTTTCCTTCCCTCTTTCCTTCCCTCTTTCTTGCTCTTTTTTTCTCCCTCTTTCTCTCTCTTTTCCTCCCTCTGTCCCCCCTCTGCAAGTGAATAGTATTGATGCCCTTTTTAAGCCCTACCATTGTTTTGAAGAAGAATATACGGAAGTCCAACTGCCGTAATGAAATGTCTGTAGTAATTGCCTTCCTTCTCCTGCTTAGAAGTTTCTTTCAACGTTACTTAATGTGAGCAACAAGTTATTTTGTCTGACACAGTTGATTTATACACACGCACTTCACAATGTAATAGCCACTCAAAAATGTCTCTAACTTAAAGCATTTTGTTAGCTGTGTGGGTAAGAAATATTCTGTAATGGCAAGTCTTGAAGATAAGGCCACTGCAGTGGCACACATTTTGAGCTCATTATCCTTTGGGACAAGACGAGTTCTGAAAGGTAATTTAACATCTGCAGATAAAGCTCTACATCATTTTTCTCTTTACTGAATGAGGCGAGTTTTGAAATATAGCGACTCGTGTAGAATTTGACAAATAAATTGTGTGGTATCATGTAGGTTATTAATTGCTGGACGTGTTTAGAGAGATAATTTCCTTATTTGGAGTTAAGTGTGTGTATATCTAGTGACCTGGTTTAAGTAAACACATTTTTCCCCTTTCACTAAATTTCAGGGTCAGGTGTTTTATTTTTATTGTATTTGTGTTTTTATCAAGAAAAATTTTCACTGTACAATTTACCAAGAAATTTATTGGAATATACCTTGGTTACGAGTAGCTATGCAGGTTCTCTTGAATTTATTTTTCTTTGCATCATCTGCAGGAAGTACAGATGAAAGATGTCCTTTATAACAGAAGAGAATTTTTATACAATGTGTAGAATGTAGCTCAGCATTAGAAGTGTCAAAAATATTTAGTATCTAATTTTTTTCACAGTTATTTCACATTTCTTTAACACACAAATTAACAACTTGTGTGTTAAAGAGAGTTCTGAATTGTTGCGACTCAAAATGTATTGTCCTTCAACGAAATTGTATACTGCAATTTAAAACAGGTTGTGTTTTTAAGATATGCTAGTTAAGCTAACCCACGAACAGTTTTAGAGAAATTCACGCGTAACTCTCAAAACAGAATATCTGTTGGCTGGCAGATAGGCAGCACACAATACATAAGAAGGCATTTTACATTAGGATTTTGTGGGATGCGCAGCCGCCTTAGATGTGCTGGATGTGCACCCACAGGGAAAACAGGAAAATGTCAGCAAATTTGCACAGGTTTCAGGGAGAATGTAAATAATTGCTACTCTGCAAAAATTGTTTGTTGCTTGAGTACAGTTTAATGTAATTATGAGCATATGCATTTTAAGTTTGTGACCTGGCAATGATGCATCATTGCCAAGTGAGATGAGGCCTATGCGTACAAAGTAAAGTACTTGTGTGTTTGTAATGGGCACTTGTGCGAAGTCAATAGCATGTATTGCAAGGTATATTGATAGACTGAATAGAATGTTGGCCCTGCCTGCGTGGTCTGTTTCAGTGTAATTTAATTGGACTTCACTGATAACATGTTTGTACTGTCAGCGGTAAAACGATACGGCTTGGAAGGTTTCAGTATTCCTAAAAATAGGCCAGGGAAAGTGATGAGATTCTGCCTTGAAAACAGGGAAAAGTCAGGGAATTCCAAAATGGAATTTCAGCAGACACCCTGAAATCATTGGTGGCGAAATAACGTATTTCGGCATGTATTGGCTGTGCATAAAAATAAAAATAAAACGGCTACAGAAAGTTGGTTGCAACTTATTTACGAGATATTGACATTAAAAAAAAAATGTAACCCCCAAAACATGTTCAGAAATTAGTCTACAAACAGTACATTTTAATGTGTGTTTTTAGAGTCGGTAGCTGCTGCCATAGAACATAAGCGTGCCGGCTCACCTCAGGTGTTGGTTTCAAAGGGTTGATGCTCACTAACGAAGGGTCGACGGTCTGGTCTGCCTAGTAACTTTAAATTAGCCACCTTTGCAAGCAGCATCTATGTTGGCAGTATGTCTCACACAAATATATGTACTTTGTGCTGCATACCCCAAGTTTCTAATTGGCGCTGAATTAAAACTTGCAATGCTTGCAGCAGTATGGTACATATGAAAAGTGTATATACGTTTTCATCCTATATTTTCGTGGAGAATAACCTGCCAGAGTTTTTCGTTGTGATTCACAAACATCCTGTAAATTGGGCAGTAATTTAAATGGTAGGGTTGTGCGAATGTGACTTTTTTTTTCTCACGAAACAAAAACGAAAAATATGTTTTCAACTTTTGTGAAACTGAAACGATAATGAAAAATAATATCATAACAGCTCAGTCTTAACGAAAGTTTTAACGAATTTCATAAACTTTCAGCGAGTTTATTCATTACGACCAAATTCATTGCAAAACCCAAACCAAAAAGAAAAATTATGATATGGAGTATTTTCCACTGGGGTTCTTGCCCGTGTTTAAATTGTTGTTTTATGTTGGGATTTTTGTTATACAGTAATGAAAACAAACAAACAAGACAATTTACTGACAAAAGCTTCCTTTGCTGATGAACTAAATGAACATTCATTTAACACTGCAGTATTAATTGAAATCGAGGATTTTCGTTTTCATTTTGGTATATCAAACATTCGCACAACCTTATTAAATGGCGAAGGTGTCCAGAAATCAGATATCCTGCTCTTGTAGATTATTGATGCTAGATTTTAACAACCCATTAAATTGCACACAAATGTGCCTTTATCTTCCGCACTTGCTGTTGGGTTAGTTCTCAGCCGTATGTTAGCGCCGCCATCGCTTGTGTTACATCATCAGGAAGAACACAGACATGCCCCATCTCCAATCGCTTCACATATTTTTGCTTGACGGGAGATGGTGCAGATATGAAGTAAGGCTATTGTGAGACGAAAGACCCCAATAATTGTTATAGTGTATGACTGTGTGATCTAACATCGGTTAGTTTGCTCACACAGAACACAGGCTATAGAATTTAAAGTAGAAATTGCAGGTTGAGCAAAAACATTTGAAAGGTGTGACGGGTGCAGGACAATGAAGCAGATCAGATAACAAGAAACACTCATAAACACTTAAAATACATTGCAGTATTAAAACAAATGCCACGTTAATTAATTAAAACAATTTGTGTTGCGGAGTCTTGGCAGTGTTAGTGTAGGAACACATATATGAATAGGCTGTTAGCAAATAAAAACAAACGTTCTCTGTCAAAAGTTCTATATGTATTCAAAATTGGAAATTCCACTGTTATTTTGAAAGTAATTAAATTCACTTGAATTAAAAATGAAAATATTTAAAATTGGCCTTCAATTATAATTTTCCTGGAATCACTTTATATTGTTTCTGGTACAACTCAAATGTTGCACATTACTGACTGAAAATTAAGTAATGTTTTGCACTGCTCAGCGATATTACATTTCTCGACTCTTTTCAGCTATTATTTGCTGTTTTGTAATCTTCAATATGACAACAGCAAAAGCTTTTTAAAGAAGAAAATATGTGAACTGTTAAGAAACTTTTTAATCAATGCTAGTTATACATTACTGGCTATTAAAATTGTATCACCGAGGATGACGTACCTGAAGGACCCTGCGTTGGAGGAATACGTAGTGTAGGATGGGGCAGAGTGGTGCAACATGTGCACGAGTGGTGGCACTGATAAGCGGTATGGTATATAAGTGGAGGTCAGGAGGCCCCTGACAAGTAGTGGCATTATTTCCCTACCGTACGTTTGTACAGGCAGAGTAAGCACGTCACGTTGAAGAACAAGACACCATACAAACAGGTTCCCACCTTTGACCACGGGAGANGTACAGGCAGAGTAAGCACGTCACGTTGAAGAACAAGACACCATACAAACAGGTTCCCACCTTTGACCACGGGAGAGTCATAGTCTGTCGAGATTGTGGATTATCCTGCCGTGAAATTTGTTCTCGAGTCGTAATAAATGTAACCACAGTGAAGCGGATATTGGATCGGTGGGTCGAGGAGGGACGGGCTGAGCGACGTGCAGGAAGCCTTCACACCAACGAGTGCGAAGACAGACATTTGGTGTGCTTGACAATTACAGTCTATAGAGCCACGTCAGACACCCTCGCTCGGGTATTCAGGCACGCGGCACGCCGATCTGTGTCCGCAAGTAAGGTTCGTCACTGTGTGCAGCGTCAGGGCATCATGTCCAGGTACCCCCCACTGTAGCTGCCACTGGATGTTCACCACATTTGCCTGCAGCTGCTGTATCATGTGGAATGCCGGGTCTGCAGGGATGAACAGGCATGCCGTTGTCTTCTCTGATGAATGCGCTACGATGCTCACGTCCATCTCTTGCAGCACCGTGATGCACGCCTGCCCGAGTCCTGCATTATGCACTTTCATACCTGTCCAGCGCCTGGGGTTACAGTATGGGGTGCTTTTGGATTCCGGTCTATATTGCTGATACGCTGACCAGCAACCATCACATTGTGGGGGTATCGGGGCCTGTTGTTGTCTCCTACCTCCAGAGCCAGCCTGGGGCCCTGTACCAGCAGGACAACGTGCGACCGCGCGTGGCATACGTTATCCGACAATTCCTGGATGACCACCATGTCACGCTGCTTCCTTGGCCTGCGCGTTCGCCAGACCTGTCGTCTATCGAAAACGCGTGGTCCATGGTCAGAGGGCGACTGACCTGCCACAACAGATGAACTTTGGGCACACATCGGAGCAGCATGGGTGGAGATATGCCAGATGCACATCCAAAATCACTTTGTGTCAATGTCGCATCGTGTAGCAGTGGCTACCGCCGCTCTTAAGGGGTTATCAATCCCTGCCATCTCGGATTTTAATGAATTTCACGGAACGACAGGATACAGGACAATCCTTTGCACATTCTCTGAAGTTGGCATTGCTTGACAACAGTGGCTAGTTTAACTGCTGCAGTTGCCCGCAAGTAAAAATCATTTACTTCTTCCCAGCTGTTGCTAGTTAAAAATTAATAAAGACAGTGAAAACTAACAATTTAATAAAGCTTGAGAAGCTATATCTATGCTGTGTCCTACGAAAAATTTTGTGAAATAAACTTAAATGTAAGTTATGGCGAAAAAATAATAAATCCAAAATGGCAGCACTGATCCCCCTTAAAGGGGCCCCATAGTACTGATTTCCCCATGTTCTGTACGTCATATCGAGTTGCAAGAGTAACATGCCACAGTGGGTATTCTGTCCAATAAAATCTGCTTGTGGAAGCTCACGTCCTTCATCGCGATGAGATTTTAATGGCCAGCAGTGTATTTAAAAGTAGTTCTTTATAATTGATTAAAAACCTTGACAATTTGATGCAAGTCTACCCTGTAGTATTACCAAGTTGACAAAAATGTTTCAGTTCCAGCATACAAATTGGCTACAAAGTAACATTATGTTAATCACACCATATTTTTCTAGGTGGCTTGGGGATGAATGTTTTTGACAGCTGCCTGATTGCAGAAGAACTGGCGTACGGCTGCTCAGGAGTGAAAACTGCAATTGAGGGAAGCGGTCTGGGAGTGAGTATCAATCAGTTTCTCAGTTCAATGTATTCTGTAAATCTTTACCGCTTTGGTACATCATGAAATGTTTGTCTTTGGCATTATTACTTTCATAAATTTTTTTGGTGTAATTCAGCTTCTCCCACCATAGATAGATTGCAGTGTACACTTTAAGAAAATAGCTTTTAAAATCATATATATATATATTTATGTATAGGTCTTTTTGGACTTAAATGTTGTGAGGACTGAGTCAGTACTGTGATGTAGAGCCTACTAGCATCAGGAGATCTTGTAGTCATACTATTTTCTATTTATAACACTTCTCTGTAAAATTATAACTTTTGCATTTCTGTTACCTAGATCTGGCATTCAAATGTCAAAACAGAATACAATAGCAAGTCGTAGAGCACTGTCTTTTTTTTATAATGAACAGCAGTCATGATGAAATTAAATTTAAAATAGAACTAGGTTACAGTCTTTCAGTGGTTGTTTCATAGTTTTGTNGAACAGCAGTCATGATGAAATTAAATTTAAAATAGAACTAGGTTACAGTCTTTCAGTGGTTGTTTCATAGTTTTGATATTATTAACTGAGGGTTTGGTTACAGTGAGACATTGCAAGATGGGTGAATGAACCTACTGACGGGGTTCTCAATACTGGTGTCCTCGCAGCATAGGATAGTTACTCGGTAGACGGAAGTGTCGGGCACCTGCGAGTTACCTCGTGGTGCTCCTCTTTCCATCACCATTGCATTCTGTCACTTATTCTTTCACTTTGTCCCCGTTGGAACTGATGACTTGTTAAGCTGTGCAAGTGTCCAACATTTTTTTTAATATGTATTTCTTTGTATTTACGTAATATCAAATACTTAACACTAGTTCAGTAAAAAAGCAAAAGAAATGGGAGATAAATTGTTTTCAAGCTAAAAAGAATACGTTTTTGGAAATTTTGATGTTTTGTGACAAACCAATTTCAAACTGAAAAAGAAATAATGTGTTTGGCTACAGCTCAATTTTTTGACGACACCAGAATGTGATAAAGAAATTTCTTGAAAATTCATTACGTTGTTCTTTTGTAGATTCATTTCATGTTTTACGATAAAATTCAGGTTTTAAAATGCTGTTAGTAAAACCCAAATTGCAGGTGAATCAAATGCATTTAAAAAAAATTGCTTCATGATATTATTCCAGGAAACACAGTAGCTGCAACCATACCTTTTATTGATGTTCTGAAATTTGTTTGGCCGAAAACGTTTTGTCAGATTCCTCATAACTACGTGTTTTATCAAAGAAGCTTGAAAGCAGTCGTCTTAGTGGAAATGTATGTGGGGTTTAAGTACGTGAAGTGAGGTTGCCTTTGATGTTTTTTGCAGCAAACTCCGGTCATCTTGGCAGGAACAAAGGAGCAGCAGAAGAAATACTTGGGTCGACTTATAGAGGAGCCACTAGTTGCAGTGAGTTTACCTTTATTGATTTCAGTTAGCTTTTAAAAATAAATAAGGAAAGGTTGTAGATTGCTTTTTTGACATTTGTTCAGAATTGATTTTGCATTAATCTTTAGGTTGCCCGACAGTATTGGTTGGGCGTTGAATAAGAAGTGTGCCGCACTTCACTTTATAAAAGTGAGTGTAAACAATCTTACCTCACCTTTCAGTTGTCAGAACTGTAATTCAGAAATCCTTGACTTCTACCATTGAAGAAACCTGGAAGGTCAAGCTCTCGTGTTCAGTGAATGATTATTGTTGAAACATGTCCTGACTTCCAACTTTCAGTTCAATGGGTTTAAAGATTTGAATGCACTTTCAATTTTCAACACTGATTGCTGTTTGCAGGCACAAAAGTTGGGGCTAATTATTAAATCATAAAGGCAAATAAATATTGCCAGTTAATGTTTTAGGACCATGTACAAAAACTTTTTACTTTGGAACTGCTTGTCAGTCCGAAGAAATAGAAAAACTCTTAGAGCCAATACAAGGAGTAGTGTAACTGCATTAACAAATGAAAAGATGACAGGAATAAAAATAATAATTCTGTGTGCATGATTAGCGGGTACTGCAGTAAGTAGAAGTGAAGTAAAAATTTTATTGTTGCATGATCCATGCNATTATTTGCCTCACAAACACGAACGCGCATGCGCGCACACACACACACTTATATATATATATATATAGAGAGAGAGACACACACACACACACAGAGGGGGAGAGAGATAGATATATCCCATTATTATGACCACCTGCTAGAAGCGACATCTGCAGCTCGTAGCCCATGACGTATGGCCCATATTGCGCGCAGGTGAAGCAGGTATATAATGCGACAGACAGGCTGGCTCTACACATTGTGCTTCATGCTGTCATGGGTAAGAAGGGAAGTAATTTAACAGAGTTGCAAAAAGGGATGATCATCTGCTTTCGGGCCAAGGGGGGGCAGCATTTCAGAAACAGCGACGTTTGTGAACTGTCCACGTGCCTCTGTGGTAAAGGTGTATCGTGAGTGGACGAATGGCATCATTGGGAATAACATTCGTGGAAACTGCGGAGCTCCACGCACCGTTGATATCCGAGGTGAATGTCTACCACAACGGTGCGTGAAGGCCAAACGACAGGCTACAGTGGAACAGCTCTCCGTCCAAATGAGCCAGGGGGCATCCAGACACGTGTCTACCACAACAGTTCAGCGAACCCTTCTGCGGATGGGGCTCCGGAGTAGACAAAGGGTGACTGCACCTGTGCTAACACACGACTGGAATTTTCTCGACAGTATGGCGACTGGACCACTGCTGATTGGCGATGGGTAGACTTCTCCGACGAGTCATGTTTTTAGATGCATAGAATGGATGGACGTCAGCGAGTCCGGCGAGAAACATCTGAGAACCGACTACCTGCATCCTTTGCTGGACGAACACAAGGCGTTATGGTCTGGGGAATGTCTCGTGGTAATCTCTAGGTCCCATCATCCGGTGTGGAAGGTACTCTTGATCAATTTGGTTATGAATCCATCCTCGGCGTTCATGTCCACACTGTTAGAAAAATGTCCGTAAAATTATGGGAAACAGCTGTAAAGTCAGCCAAATACCACCTCAGGCGAGTCATTGGCAATCAGATTCTCACTTTGGAGGAGTTAATGATATTGTATACTAAGGTTGAAGCTGTCCTCAATTCCAGACCATTAACACCGTCATCATCCGACCCATGTGACTTTGCTGCCCTCACACTAGGGCATATTCTTATTGGTACGCCCCTTGTAGCTTTCCCTGAATCATGTGATGAGAACAGTGATAGTGCACTCTGCCTGTCCCGGAGATGGAAAATGGCGTGTGCACTTTCTAATCAGTTTTGGAGACGATGGTATGGTGAGTATCTTCAACAGCTGTAACCTCGGGGCAAGTGGCAAACCAACTAGGATTTACTGTGGGATAGTTGGTCCTTGTAGGTGAGGAACGTATACCCCCATTGGGCTGGTGCTTGGCCAGAGTCTTCAAGTTACATCCTGGAGCAGACAACATCGTCAGAGTGGTGGAAGTGCGCACCCAAGAGGGACAGTTGTGCCGACCGGTACATAAGCTGTACCGCCTGCCAGCCCAATAACATTGCCAGTTCTCAAAATGTGATATTTTGTACATAGTGTGACTGTTTGTGTGTTTACTCTTAAGAGACCTCAGTCGGTCTCTGCGGGTGGTATGTTGTATATTCTCGTGTACTATATCGTGTGCGTGGAACTATATAGTGCGCATCACGCAGGAGCAGTCAATACTAAGATGGCGAGGCGTAAGTTCGCATATGACAAGTGTCCATAGTTATCCTTCTGTCTCGAGTGCTTATCAATCAAATTTTGCAACAGATTTGCAAGTCGTGTTTTGATGAATTTTGTGCTCTAGTCTCGCACACCCAAGGAAAAAGTGATAGTTTTAGTATTGATACCGGTAGTTCCTTTGCATACTTGAATGATACGTACATCTAAATTTAGAATGCCTCGCAAAAACTGTTGTAATGGTTTTCGAGGAATGATGCACTTATGTATTATATTTACCAACATTTCACTACGGTACTACTACTTTTTGGAGGATATACTGAAAAGAGCCAGGTTATATATCGAAAAGAGCCAGATTAAAATTTGATCACAAACATTTTCTTGCTGCTATACAAAACTGAATTTTTTTTAATTTTGTTATGCGGGTGCAGTGGAGGATAGTTTGATAAATTTTTCTTACCACTCTTCTATAATTTAACAATAAAGTTAATATTAATTAATTTTTGTTTTCATGCCTGCAAGCATGGATGGAAAGTTAAGGGGTAAATGTACATTTTATTAAGTTTTTTTTAAAGAAATATTTTTAGTAGTATTTTTTGTGTATGACAATTTTGGTGTCATTTAAGTGTATCGCAAAACTAATGGAAAGAATGCTAAAAGTGGTTTGATGTCTTCATTTTTTTATAATTAAGTTTTAGATAGATGCAGAAAGCAATTTGCATGTTGAGCAGTTACGCATACACCATATTCCTATAAATATTGTAACCTACTTTGTATGCTTTGAAGGCATACTGCGTGACAGAGCCAGGGGCTGGCTCAGATGTCAGCGGACTCAAGACCCGCGCTGAGAAGAAAGGTGACGAGTACATCCTGAATGGCCAGAAGATGTGGATCACGAATGGAGGAGTGGCCAACTGGTATGTTAGGCTGCTTCGTATTGCGGCTGTTTCACCTATCATCACTGCATTTAGACAGGCTTTGGTTCTGCTTTGACTTTCATGGAGTGAGAAGGCCATACTGGTAATGGCATGCACTCAGATTCCATCGTAATTAAGTTTACGAGACATAAGTTTGTACCTGTGTGGTTCACAGACCACTATCTTTAGAGTTAGGGTTACAAATAGATCGCCAGGCTAGGACAGACATTCACATACTCACAGTCTAGTACTTGTCAACAGGCGCACACAGAGGACGACACATTTTTCGCTGCGGTTGCGCGATCGTAACGTTTTGCTGGAGTAGGCCAGCTTCAACAGGTAGGAAGTTGTAGGTGGACGGGCGCTGTTGGTAGTAAACCTAGCGGCCAGGTGGCAAACTAAGGTGCAGTAGGAAAATTGAAAATTTTCCGTTATATTTAATGGATATGATTTGGAGCTGTGATTGTCTTGTGTTAAGCCTGGGGGCTGCCTGGATTTTGTTAAAAATTGATGAGTTTATTTTCAGCATCTGGGTTCTGAGCTATTGCTTGAAGATGGTAGGGCTTTATTATCTGTAGTGCGAGTACAAGAGGTGTGGGTGGCCTCGTCACATCCGAGTCTTAAATGCTGATGCGGGTGGAGTGAGGTAAAGATGGAGCAGTGACGGAATACAGATGCTGGGGTAAACAAAGAGTATCCCGAGGAAAATCCACAGGCCAATGGCAACGTCCATGTTTTCCACAAGCGAGAATCTGGCTGGGAAAGGAATCTACTTTGTGGCAGGAGGCAGGTGGATTGACCACTCCACCACCATGATGCCCAGTAGCTTAGGTCTTCCTGTGCATAATTGTGCAAAATAAATCCATACTTTTACTATAAACCTGATCTTTGTGTGATGTTTGGTCTAGCATCATACTGGGTGCATCATTGACTGGAATCTTCGCTATTAGTATCATACATATTGTATTTTGTGCATAATCAGATGTCGGAATTACAGTTTTATAGTTTTTGGTACACAAATGAAACGGTGAAAGCTGAAATTAACGGGATACTTTCAACANGAAACGGTGAAAGCTGAAATTAACGGGATACTTTCAACAACTTTAGACACAACTTCTGATCCCAATGAATGGTCAAGGAAAATTATTTCGGAACAGTTTTAAATAATAATTGTAATGTGAAAAAATCAGTTGTGTACATAAATCAGTCAGCATTTTCTCTGAACATATACAACAGCAAAAATTAGCTGTTTGTAGAAAATTCATATTTAACTAGTTTTGTGTCCTCAAATATCTAGAAGTACAATAAGAGCACTCTTTTGTGCGGCAGGCTGCATGCATNTTAGTATCATACATATTGTATTTTGTGCATAATCAGATGTCGGAATTACAGTTTTATAGTTTTTGGTACACAAATTAAACGATGAAAGCTGAAATTAACGGGATACTTTCAACAACTTTAGACACAACTTCTGATCCCAATGAAATGGTCAAGGAAAATTATTTCGGAACAGTTTTAAATAATAATTGTAATGTGAAAAAATCAGTTGTGTACATAAATCAGTCAGCATTTTCTCTGAACATATACAACAGCAAAAATTAGCTGTTTGTAGAAAATTCGTATTTAACTAGTTTTGTGTCCTCAAATATCTAGAAGTACAATAAGAGCACTCTTTTGTGCGGCAGGCTGCATGCATNTATTTAACTAGTTTTGTGTCCTCAAATATCTAGAAGTACAATAAGAGCACTCTTTTGTGCGGCAGGCTGCATGCATAGCATGTGAATCACAACAGGTGAATATAGCAGAGAGTTAGGGTTGCAAATACACATTTCCAGTGTTCTAAAACTATCTTTTTTACTCCACTGATTTTTTCAGGACCTTAACAAAATAATGTTTCTATAAAATATGCGTTAAACTCTACAAAATCAACAGTACTGTTATACTTTGGGATCTTGCAGTACTTTGTAAATGTATTGAAACACTTAAGTTAGTGCCATAGGATAGTTTGGAATTGTAAGTTACCATTTTCCCCTCTAGCATTTCTTTCTCAACATTTTTACACACTTGTAAAAACAGTGAAAACAAAAAATCTTGGACAAACTTAGTCCAGAAGTAATATTTCCCACATAAAGTTATTTTAATGGAAATTCCAAAGTTGCCACAAATAGTATGTCCATCTTTGTATCAGCTGATGCCACAAACTGTGAGAAAGCTGTAGTCTAGATTACATGCCAAATAAATACCTATACACGTATTAAAAATTTTATGCTTAAAGGTGCCATATTTTATCACGCCCAGAGTGCAGTTCTCCAATTGTATAATTGTTNCGTATTAAAAATTTTATGCTTAAAGGTGCCATATTTTATCACGCCCAGAGTGCAGTTCTCCAATTGTATAATTGTTGTTATAAAACTGTTGAATTTTTCTGAGCGGCATTTGCTCATGCTTATAAATAGCACTTAAAAAATTTTCCATGTNTTGTTATAAAACTGTTGAATTTTTCTGAGCGGCATTTGCTCATGCTTATAAATAGCACTTAAAAAATTTTCCATGTTCAAATCATAGTTTCTATTTCTGTTTCTTAGGTATATATTTTTTAGTGTGGGAAATTCTAAATAGTTTTTTGCAATCATTTTTGGGCATGCAACTTTTGGTAAAGACTATTCCACATAGCATATGAACATGATCATATCTTTGTCTTTATTTTCTCACCACAAAATGAAAGGTTCGCCACTGAAGTTTTACGAGGCGAGTTGACGAGAGAGAGAGGCTGCGTATCAGTTTAATGCCTTTCTCATAAAGGTGACTTGATATTGAATATGTAGATCTCTTAGCGCTCCCACGCTTCTAGGCCTCGGATACTCTAAATGTCTCCAGCCAGATGATGCTCTTAATATTTATTTTAGATATACCGTTTTATATAAGGAAACAGGTCTAGGCCTCTTAACATTATGGCATTAATAATTATATGTATTTTTAATTGCTGTAGATAATAAATTGGATGTAGTGCTAGTAATTTTTGTGTGTTATTCCAGGTACTTTGTCCTTGCCAGGACAGATCCTAACCCTAAAGCATCAGCAGGCAAAGCATTCACGGGGTTTATCGTCGAGAGGGACACGCCTGGCTTGACTCCTGGCCGAAAAGTTAGTTTTTTTATAATCATAAATTTTGGTGTTACACAGTTGTTTTATGCTAATGTTACACATTTCTTTTTTCTAATTATTTGTCAAAGTATGTTAATTATACTTTGCCTCCATAGTGAAACTTAATATAAGTGAGCTACAAAAAATTTTGTGTTCATAAGTAATGCGGTTCAAATGGGAGTTAACGCAGTGCGAGGAAGGTGGGCATTTGACAATTAACAAGTAAGAAGGAGTGTAGCTAAAACATGTGAATTGAAAACATATCCTCTTCGTGTAAAATGCTTGTAATATGGCATATTTAGTTAACAACCAAGATTTTTCAAAGGCTTGATTCAAAAAATGTGAAGAAACTGCAAACAGACTATACCTGGGTACGTGCTTACTTGGCACTCAAGTATAATTTATAATTTACGTGTGTCGTAGGAGATCAACATGGGTCAGCGCTGTTCAGACACTCGAGGTATTACATTCGAGGACGTGCGAGTGCCTAAAGAAAACGTCCTGCTTGGGGAAGGAGTTGGTTTCAAGATCGCCATGAAAGCATTTGATAACACACGCCCTCCTGTAAGTTAATGCAGTTCAAATTTTGTCATATGCAAAATGTTGACGGCAGAGCTGCCTCACTATCCCTGTTAATTATGCAGGTTGCTTCCGGCGCAGTTGGCGTCGCTCAGAGGTGTCTGGATGAAGCTGCAAAATATGCTATTGAACGAAAAGCATTTGGTGTCCCAATTGCCCAGCATCAAGTGAGTATCTTGCATTATATCTGTTTAATAATTTGTATTTTTATTAAAAAAGTTTTGGTAAAAAAAAAATTTAGAAAGCGTTTGTTATAAATTATTAGTTTGTTTATATAAACTGGACAACTAATGTCACAAAGTTTTTTGTTTCAGAGATGCAAGTTTTTACTAAAAATTGTAAAATTGAAACCATGTGATTGCTTTCTGTTGCTTAGTAAAAATTATTATATGTACAATTTTTTTTTTTTTTTAAAAGGTGTGTTTTTGTGCTTCGAGCACATCAGAGTACAATTATAGTGTAATATATTCCCCTCATAGATGTCCAGTGATATTGTTCTTTTAATTTCTCTGTCATTGTCTAAAAATGGTTGTTTTTGGGATGCTATCTATGACGTATCTCAAGTCCGAAAGACAACAGTTTCCTATATTGCCTGCAAGAACTTGCAATCTACGTTTGCTGTGTTTTCTTTCCGTCCGTAGATCTGTAGTCGGACGTGGCACTAATTTCAATTTCTTAGCACTCTGCAAATATTTACATTAATTTTAGGATTGATAGGCTTTCCTTATCCTCACAGCCATGCTTACGGTAATTTCATCAATCATAAAAATTGAATGTTTGTTACAATGTTGGGATAAAAGGCTGTCTGCAACGGTTGTGTCTATATGTCACTTGAAAATTTATTTTTAGGAGAAAAGAAAAAGCAGCATTTGTAATATGGAACCAGTGTAAAAATGTATAATACATACACACAGGCAGTGAGAGAGAGAGAGAAATTTAATCCCAAATTTTTTTTTTATAAAAACATAATCGAGTACATATGTTGTAGAACAGTAGAACTTCACTGTTAGGACTCCTCGTGGTTTCCAGGAATAGGGTTATTACTAAGTGATGGTCTTAATAGAGGGTTTGGGAAGTATTGGACAGATCTGACCCAGCCCGACCCCCAGTACATCAAAATGGGGATGGTACGGTATTTATTTTCAAATATACGTACACTGCTTGGAGTATAGTGTTTGACGAGAAACGCAATGTGTTAGCACAACTTATTTTCCAACTTGTTTTATTTTTTTTTACAGGATTTTTCACAGTTCCTCAAAAATTGATCTTAAAAGAGAGATGGGTTAAACAGATGGGGTTGGAACGGTGAGGTTCGACTGTTCAGTTTAGTGAAGCAAATGTGTTGTTCCAGGCGGTATCATTCATGCTGGCAGATATGGCAATAGGTATAGAGACTGCACGACTGGCGTGGATGAGGGCGGCGTGGGAAGTGGATCAGGGCCGTAAGAACTCATACTATGCTTCGATCGCCAAGGCTTTTGCCAGCGATGTGGCCAACAAGTGTGCGACTGACGCTGTGCAGGTAAGCACAAGCTCTACAGTTAGGGCTTGTTAACTAGAAGACAAGGAATCAGTAAAATACACATTTTATTTTGTATGGTAATTCTATCACATAAATTTGCTCTTCGATATTGTATATCTCGAACAATGCTGAGGTTTTGTTAGAAATCTTTATAATTGTTCATCCGAGCTGTAAGAATTTAAATTTAAATAAAGCAGAAAATATAATTTTGGCATGGTATGTACGAATTAAGTTGACCGTTGTAATGGCGCAATATAATAATTATCGGGATACTTGGTTCATTTTCTTTCGTTTTGCAACGCTTAGTAATATTTTAACAGGATTCATAGTTATGGCCATGGTATAATGTTTATCGGGCATACGTATGCCTTTTCTGAAATCGTAGTCGTTGTTAGCGTCAGTATTAGTAGATAGAAACTTTCCGACTTAGACAGTTTTTGTTTTGGAAGCTTTGATTATCTTTTACCGACGACGCAGTTCGGCATGGCGTGGGTCGCCCGGCCCACGCCATGCCCTTGCATGGTTATCGTAGTGGGGGGTCTACGAGCGACAAATACCCGGTGTAGCTACCGCCCGCTTACAGAAACAGATAACGAACAACGTCCAGAAGAGGACGCGTTGGGTGTGGCAAGTCTCCCCCCCCACCGGCAAACTTCATACTACTACATTATTTCAGCCGGCGTGGGAGGTCGCTAGGTGAAGTTCCTCTTGCGATGCCAGTCTAAAGACGTGAAGAGTTATAATTAAGTAACTACTGCAGTGCTGCTCATTCCTTATTTGTCTGACTCTGCAGATTTTGAGATTAAATGTGAACTGTTTAATTCGAATGATAAATAAAAGTACAGAGTAAATAAACAAAATATTGACTTCATTATGTTATATTTAATTGCCGCCTTTTTTAAAGTTTCATGTTTCTATCGATTGAGCTAACCGAGCAGTAATTTCCAGTCGCCATTTCTGACGGCCGGAACGTTACACCGTGTCTCGGAAAGTGAAAGTTTGCTTGGCTGATATGCAAGTTGTCACTCGCCAAATCTTTACAGTCTGCTAGACTTCCTTAAGATGTGTTTCCACAAGGTGTCAAACCTCCTCGAGAGGGGTTTCCACAGGTCGTTCAACCTCCTCGGTGCGTGTCTCCAGACCACCTTGTAACATTTCTTAGAAGCCGAAATTCTGTTCTCTTATTTTTTTTTATTGACTCGTTCCTCTTCTCCAACAAATTAGACAAAGATCAGTCGTTTTACATTATCGAGGATGATTTTTAAAACATCTTGCATCAATTATAGATGAACTGCTTGCGTAGAAATTTTCGTCAGGAATGACCTGCCGGAGTTTGTCGGCGTTGCTTGGAAACACTTTGCATACGCTGTGTTTGTTACTTACACGGCAATACTCAGTTTAAAAAGTGGTGGAAGGATAAAAAAATGGCTGATAGGAAAAAAGTAACTGGTGCCTCAAAAATGCTCACGTAAATGTGAACTGCCTCTAACATTTTGATTTTGATCAACATTAATTTAATACATACTTGCAGCTGAAAGTAGGCTAATTTTTTATATTGGTATCTTGTTGCCTATTTTCTTTTTAGTATTATAGGTGCATTTTATTGGCACTTTTTTATAGTTGTCATAGTTTTAATTGGTTTTAAATTTAAGCCTTTGCCCATCAGAGAAATGGATGCTTGCACGTAAAATTTGCTGCTACAACAGTGTTTTTTTTTTCCCCTTCAGATTTTTGGTGGCAATGGTTTCAACAGCGAGTATCCTGTCGAGAAGCTGATGCGAGATGCAAAAATCTACCAGATATACGAGGGGACTTCACAAATTCAGCGCATGATTGTGTCTAGAGCAGTTATTGATAAGGCTATGGGAAAATGAACACATTCCCGATGCTGTTCTCACGGTTCTGCGTTGTAAGGACATGTTAAGGTCCTGAGAATCCAAAATATTTTTATATATTAGCAAAATTATTTGCACAAAATCATGCACTTGGAAACTGTTTCTGACTTCTGATTCATCATTTAATCACCAGTGTTCATTTATTTATACTCGTGGGGTTCATGGGCAGTTTTGGTGCGGATAGTGCAGTTTCTACTGCAAGAGATTTGTTGCTGTTGGAAAATTGAAGCCAAGAAACAGTTGAGGTGTTGGAATGGTTTCTGTAGGTCACGTCAGAATATGACATTTGTATGTTCTTGAAATCAAAATATGTTAAAGGTAATCATGAGTAATGATATTTAAAGGTGTATATGTTTATAGCTCTTATAAGTGATTAACTAGATGAGCTAAATCTCTATAAACAGTGGCTGTAGTTAACACATGTTTGGGAAATTAAAAATGTTATTTCAATTCACGTGTGTGGTGCAATTGGTATGAAATTCTTATTGATGAGCGAGTTGTGAAAGAAAGCAGATTCTGAGACTAGTTGAGATGTTACCTAATGAAAAGGAATATGTACTTGTTGAAAGGTTATTGCAAGTGTTCTGCGAGAAATATGTTGTAATTCATATTTTCTTCTTCACATCTGTCTTCATGTCCCTAGAGCTGTGTTCACTTCCTCATAACGATGTTTACTTTCCATCATTGTTAACTTTGATCATGGTAAAAATTTTCGCCTTAATATAGCTGCAGCGGAACCAACTATTTGCCATTGTACAACGTAACTCCAATTTTCAAAGGCAAAAAATACGTAAAATGCAAATACTTACTGGATGTTTTTTTAGAGGTGTTAACAGAGGCATGTAAAATGTATTAGGCTCACAACAGAAGAGGCATTATAAACCTTGTATTGTTCTAAATTACCTGTCTTTATAAGTTTGTACTTTTGGGAATGTCTGCTGTGAATTCCATTATCCTGTGTCAAAAGTGCACGCTGTGTGTCTCACAACTCGTACTCAACAAAAGTTTGTAGAGACTGTTTTTTTATATTGATAATATTTATGATGGTGGGTTCCCCTCCTCTCCACACAGTTGTACAGAAATTTTATGTTCATTGTGCAGAGCTAATGTGCATACTTGAGTATTCCACTGACATTGAGCCGAGTTGGAAGAAAATGAGTAGGTAATTTTGTAAGTTTTTATTAACCTTTGGTAACTGGCATTTTCTCAGCTATCGTCACTGAAACTATGAAGTAAATTTTACCATTATGTACTTTGGAATAGACTGATCGAGATTTCATGGTTGGCTGTCACGTAACATTTTGTGTGTTTAAATGAAGCTGTCACTCAGTTAATGAGTTGTTGTAGCGTGGGGGTTCTGCTGTTCAGTAAATTGGAAATAGAAAGACTCTGGACAGTAGTGTTTGTTTCGTGATGTAGAAGGCAAATATTTAACGCAAAATTTGGGTATGCAAATGCTATGACCATCACTGAGCTATTTTAATGTTTTGTTTACAATTTACAATGATGTTTGTGATAATTTTTGCACATAGGAGAATCTGTTTGTACAACACAGATGCCACAAGACGTATCGTCAGCGCGATCAATAACTCAAATTATCTGGTGTGTGCATTTTTACACAATATTCCATAGTTTTCGACACAAAATATTGCCAGTGTTAAAACTAACAAAACCAATGCCTGTCACTGATGTTGCTGTCGTTTGTTTTGAGTGCAAGGTTCCAAACAAGTGACAGGTGAGCTGTCTGTCTACCTTTGCAGTGTTGAAGAGAGTTAAGGCGATAATTTTGGGAGCGTTATCAACGTCGATCCGATGCTGAGTGCACAGATGATCATTGTGGTTTGCAGCTGATTCAACATCTGCGCTAAAATAACACAGCATTCTTGATCAGGCGAAAACTAAACATTGTTAATGACTGAACAGATGGTAAAATCTGAAATGTCCTCTAAATTGTCTACCTCATTTTTATTTGAGATGTTTTGGGTTCTTGCCCATAAAGTCCTTATTCTAGCCAACAAAGCTTAATTACTGCTTCTTGGTTAAGTTTCCAGCGAAATGAGTGAAATAGCGACAGTAACCTTGAATTCAGTGTTTTCTAACATTGGTTTCAGAGTTTTGGTAACCAAACAATAATGCTGACTGTCTTCTTGCCGTTGCTGTGAAAACATTTAGCGATGTATACCACTGATTGTTATGACATCTTGACAGCTCATTGAGTTGTGCCTGCAATTGAACAAGTGGCTAACTTAGTTGATTGAAAGTTCTGCCAGGAATAAGATAAGTTCATTACACCCACTAATAATGGTTATCCTTCATTCCTTGTACTACACATCTAATGTGTTGAATATCCTTAACATACACTAATGGTGTATTTGTAATTCTTTGATAATTTTACAGGCATTATTATTTCTGTGTGATTTCATATGTGAAAATGTTAATTGGTGTTCTATTAAAATAAGTAATTATGTTGCATAGCTTGGCCTGATCAGTCTAGGGGTGTACATTTTGTATTGTTATGTATTGTTCCTGTTCAGACTTCCTACAGTTGACAACCATGTTGTCATTTTCTATACCCTGCTATGCTTTGTTATGTTGTGGAAGTTTGTGTAGAACATGCGTTATATTGTAGATTTACCTGTTCAGCTTCCTGTTTTCCCAAGCCTATGTCAATTTCTTTTGTTTGTCTCTAGCGTACTCTATACTTTCTTGTTTTGGTACACAAACCTTTTCCTTAGAGCATAATTTTAGATTACTCAGTGTTTACAGTGATGTTAAATTTTTCTGACAACATTTTAAATTACTAAGGTTGTACGAAAATGTTAAATTCTTCTGAAAATATTCTCTCTTCCATAGAATTGTTGTATTTTATGAATTTTATATTTTTGATAAGTGTTAAATAAATGGTAAATTGTTATAAGAGTTTATTTTTGATACCTTAATTTACAAATTTTAACATGTACTGTATGAGATTTAAGGGGAATGGTGCACTAGCGTCTTATTTACAAACTTGTCATTTCAAATAGTTTTTTGGAGAGCATATCAACATTTTTGGTACATTAAAATCTAAATAATAGTCTTCTATTTCGTTATACATTGTTTGATCATGACTGCCTTTATTGTTCTCAGACTACTGATGGAAGATGACAAAGAATATATCTTGTTTACTATCCTCCGACAGTTGTTAGATAATAATAAAGGCAGTAAATATCTTACAATGTGAATGTACCTACATTTTATATCTGCTTGTCTGTGTATCTCAGCTTTCTAAGCATTCAGAAATCAATATTTCACCTAGTATATGAACTACTTCTAGCATTCAGTGTGTGCGCTAGTCAATGCAAGCAATATTTGGGAGGGGCGAATACTAAACATTTGCCAGTATTTAGCAGACCAGAATGCTCTTCTGCTGAACAGGAAAGGCAATTGCACAAGTATGCACATGAAAATACTAAACCTATACATATTTTATACTGCATTAAGTTTTCCCGTGCAGAAAATAGGCTTCGTAAGTTGACGAGTCTGTTGAGGTGAAGATATTACGTATTTCGTGATCCTGTTGATTTAAACGCATGCATTTCTCGTAATTTTGTTCGGTGTGATGATCTATTTAGAAGTAGTAGATCCTCTATGCCAGCATTTCCTAACTTATTTCACTCACTTCAGTCAGTCTCGCACACCGCCCGCTGGCGCACGTTCGTCGTGCTAAGTAAGCGTAGCGATTACGAGATTTTTGGTGGCATTTATTTATTATTGTTAAATGGTCCAGAGATGAGACTGCGGACCCCAGGTGAAGAAACACTGGTCTATGCCATAAGCTTTGAATAAATAATGTCAACAAACTGCTTGGTATGTAAAGTGGGAAGTTCTTTTCGTGTTGCTGACGCAGTGTCGTAGTTTTGTATATTTTTCTTCAGTGTTTTATCGAGGCATGTGTGTGGAACAGGGAGTGGTTACATGAGAGACTGATAGTTTTTAACAACTTCAGCCCTGACAGAGGTGAACGTAGGAGATGGAGCAGCAGTGAAATGCAAGGATGGGCGACGGTGGAGTACCTCAAGAAAATCCAATGGCAGCATCCATACAATTTCTAACTTGTGAATATCCAGGGTTTAACATCACTTGGAATCGCGCCCAATTTAGTATCAGGCGTAGCATAAACAAGATTTCCTCCCTTTGGAGGGAGACTTTAAAAGAAAGTGAAATGAGGTATGAATTTTTTTTTTGCATGCAAATGCACTAATTTAGAGTTCATCATAAAATGTAGACAGAATGCACAAGTACTCGCAGGGTAATGCTCGTAGATGGACATACACAAACAAAAGTCAGATGAGCACATTTTCCACGCAGATGTATGGTCGCACAATGTTTGGCTGGCTAGTCGAGCTTCCTCAGGCGGTGAGCGGTGGCATACTGCAGTCTAGGTTCACCTAGCTAGCAAAACGTTGCGCGACCGCGCACCCATGTGGAAAATGTGTTCGTCCGACTTTTGTTTGTGTGTGTCCGTCGTATACGAGTATCACCCTGCGAGTACTTGTGCATTCTACATACTTTTTAAAATTTAATTAGTAGCCTAGTGGCCTGTTCCCACCATATATCATAATTTAGAATTCAGTACAACTTAACGCGTGACAGCCTAGGGAAAGGGACGTCGCATCAAGAGTGGGGAAGTTTTTAATTCTGCACCAGGTCAGTTGCGCAGGTTGGGGGCGGACACTACTGCGGAGGCATCTGTAGAATGACTCGTCGGCCTCGCGCTGGTCCCTTACATAAGGTAGGGTGCGTCAGGTGCCTACTTGGTACAAAGTCTGTGAGGGCGAGGTGATGCCTCTGGGCGTTAGACACACAGGATCGGGCTAACTTACAACTGGTGTCGCTCCCTTGCGGCAGATGCTGGTAGGCTTCAGCTCCCGCTGGAGCGGGCGGCTGGCTTTGCTGTCGCCTGCTGGTGACCATGGTGCCGGCCTGGCACGTGGTCGGCTGATACTGGTGCCTTGCTGGTGTCCTCTGCGTTGAACGGCATCACTTCCAAGGGGGAGAGTTTACACCTGGCAGAGTAGTTTAACTGCGAGGTGTGCAGCTCCGGGAACCTTAACTGGGTGGGCCTAATAGGTTGGCAGGGAGGGTAGTGGTGTTAGGCTCCACTAATCGTCGGGCGTCTTGTGCTCTCTCCCATGGGGACTCGCAGCTACGGGCTGGTGTAGGTTGATAACTTAGGGGGTGGCGAGATGCAAGGACAGCAGCTGCCCTCCGGGCATTCGTTCTGCTCCCTCGTTAGTGAACGAATGTTATAGACAGGAAAGGTACTAATGTTCATCCTGTAGAGTGCGGCAGGCAACAAACCCCTAGCTAAACTCGAGAAGTACCTGGGTCAAGCCTTGTCAGGCCTGGCACCCTCTCTGGCGAGTTAATATGCTCTGAACGGAATGGGTTAGCTGATTTAGATGCTTAATTTGCATGTCGTTCTAGTGGTTGGGGTCTCCCGTACTTGTGCACCAGGTACTTTTAGATACCGGGTCCACAATATGGGTGGCCATCGACTTGTATTGTGTGCGATGTACGTGCAGACCTGGTTTGGGGCTGCCCGCAGTCCTACTCTACGTCGGAAACTGTTGCCAATTTGCGGTCCTCTGCCTGCTCCCGTAGAGGGTGATGCTTACCACGTTGGGGGAAAGGCACACGTTCCGTACAGAGCAAGGAAAGACAGAAGTTAGCTAGACTATGTGTTTTATTCCCTTGAGAATAGAAAAACAGTGGACCGCACTACCTCCTACCTCTACACACAGTAGGTATTCAACGGACTTTGTACAAGAGCAACCCAGGTGAAGGTGCCTATCGGGAACCTGGCTTGAAGAGCAAACGAGAGCTGACAAATAAGTAGTTGTGGCTTGTAGTCCTGAAGGGACCTGGGACACCACGTGTTGTATACGTGTTGGGTGTAGTGACTCTCTATGACAAGTGTCGGGGGTAGCGACGACTCTTCGGCTGCTGTGTTAGGGAAGGCGTCGTCAGCTGAAGAACTGGCAGAAGACTGGAAGGTCTCCGAGGAGGACTGTGGCTGTGCAGTAGAGAGCCTTAGCATGACTTGTGCCGAGTTGAGCTATGTTGACAACTGAAGTCTCGGGGAAGTCCTGAGGAGGACTGTGGTTGCGTGGTAGAGAACCCTAGTACAAATGGTGTTTCTGCCTGGTGCACTTCATTATATTGCTCTTGGCTGGAGGGCTCCCGCGTGCTTCGTTCACCATCGGTAATCTTCGGCCGCCTCCTCTCAAGGTTCAGACCGGGCAGCACCGCTGCTGCCATCTCTTGGAGGGTGGCGGTGGGGAGGTTTAAGTGTAGTTGCGGGTAGCATCTGCTGCTCACTTAGGGGTAAACTCTTGCATGCCTGCGGCAGCTTCTCAGGGGGTTTACAAGTTGCAGGGCGGCCAGTCGGATTTTGATTCCCTCTGGGGCATGTGGCGCGCATGTGATGATGTGGAGCAGAATAATAACAATGAGCAGAAAGCGTCACGTGCCAAACTTCTCATTTAGAAAATAATGTTCTGGTGCCCCTCTCCCCTCACAATAGTGATAAGCTTTGGCTGTCTGATTCAAAGTAATTATAATTGAAAGTAATAAAAAATTTCTTTTAAACTAATTGAAGATGCAAAAAACATTCTGGCATACTGTGGTGGCTGGCGTTATAAATATTGCCACCCTCAAACAGTATAAAATTATGTTTGGTGACCATAATTGTTTTAGAGCATTCTTCAAATAACTGAAAGCAGCCAAAAAAAATGTCTCTGAAAGAGTTGCTTTCTGTAACTCTCTCCTGTGCTTGGAAAGTGATAGTTTTCTATGGTAAATGGTTCTATGGTTTTCTATGATAAATTTCTTTTCTTAATACTGGTTCGTGTACAAAAGTTATTTTTGTACAACACAGTTCTTCTGGACAGAATTTTTTCTTGTAGGTACTAAGAGACTCTTGGATAAAATGTTGAATTATTTATTTAGCACTTTAAAATCAGACTTGAAATTGTGTAAAACATCTCTTAAAACACTAGTAACTATCCAAGCAAATGTTTTACGTGCAAATTGCTTTAAAATTGATAGAATTGTTACCCGATAGATAGAAAGAAAAGCAAAAAATTGGGGGATCTCAGTACATCAGAAATCGTACCCATCTTGCACTTTGCAAATAATTCAGGGGTAACATGAATCAGCAAGAAGTTCAACTGTTGTAAATGTTGTTAGAGGCAAGATAACATTGAAGTTTAAATATATATTCTAGACTAGTATAGTTATTCATCTGCTGCCAAGATTGTTGTATGGGAAAACTGAGGTCCAGCAACTGCAAACTGACATTTGTACTAATTGATGTAACTGAGTTACGCTGTCTCGCGCCGATCATGGGTACTTACCTTTTCAAAGACATTGCCCGTTGACGGCAGCCGAGGAAGCGTTAGACTCTGCGATGCGTGTGCTTCATATTTCGATGGTCGGAACACTACTGAGCGGGCGGCGTTTCTTTCCACCTAGCAGCGGCTGAGAGGGGTCGCCTTATGACGTGAGCATTACCTTTGAATTGGATTGGACGAAGATCTGCCTCTGTTTCGAGGATGTCTTCCACAGCTTTGGGGTGGACGGCGGTTGCACTTTAAATACTTTTTCGTTTTTAAAGTTTTCAGAGAATTATAATTCTTAACTATTTTAATGTAATTTTTGCATTAATGTTGTAAAACTATTTGATTTTGACAATCGTTTGTATTTTTCTTGGGGCGAGACAAAAGAGAGAAGTGCCCGGTAATTAAAAGTTAAAAAGGAAATGAATTTTTTTTTTACTTTCTACAGTTACCCTCTTAAACTGAATATCATAAGGCTGCTACTGATCCACCTTTTGCCACCATTCTTATTCACCTCCGGTGTATGTGCATCATGGATGACGTGGTTGTGGAGTCGGGAGCGAGTTTTATACATGTGGCAGAGTGGTCTGGTGGTCACTAAGAACCCTCCCTCTGTTGCACTGATTTTCAAAATTCTCTCTCCGGAAGAATGGCTCGATAGAATTAATTAGCTCTGTTCATCAAATAATGTACTTCTATTCAAACGTAACTTTAAGGGAAAGTAGTATTTATGTTTAACGATAGTAGTATGAATACATATTAGTATTGTCAAAGTTAGATATGAATAAGCAGAGGTCTAGGCAATGTAAATTGTTTCATATGAGCCAGATATGTCTTGCCATGACAAATTTTAAGACGAGAAATTAATGGTATTCAGTCTGTAATCATCTCTGCAGCTCCAATAGTAGACACAAATCTGTAATACCAGACCACGTATTATCCATATGCTGAAGACATGTGAAGGACTAAGGAAGAATGTGTCTTAACAGTTGTAACAAATTAATAGTTATCTCAAAAGTGGAAAACAAAAAAACACCAACCTGTAAGTATTTGCAGTTGTTTGTCTGTGGTAATTTTAAAATAATTAGCAGTACAAGTAATTTAGCAGCATAATCCCTCCCAGTTTTCCATTTCTTTGAGACTTAGGTACAAGTTAACTTTTCCTGCATTTAGTACTTGTGGGGCCATAATGGTGTAGTGGTTAGACTGCTCGCCTGCCACAGCGGCAAACCAGGTTTGTTTCCCGGCGGGGTTGTTCCTGGAATTTCGCATGTGGGAATCGTGCCGGATGATGCTGCTGGTCGGTGGGTTTTCTCGGGGATCTCCAGTTTCCCCCGCCCTTGCATTCCAGCGCTGCTCAATTCTCACCACAACTCAACTCTGTCTTAGATGTCTGCCTGTGGATCACTGGAATTCAGCGATGATGTAACATAATTCTAATTGGTCTGGTCAGAAGGATTAACGTCTTCTCACAAAGATATTTAGACAGTAACCAAAGAAAAGTTGCAAGTGAGCAGATAGGGTATTCAAGTGTAGCATGCGTGCAAATATTTTCACAAAAAACAAATGGCCCTATTTAAAAGTGTATAAAACAAAGTTTATTTGTTACTCTTACGTGAAATCTCAGTACAGTGCTTTATTAAAAAACCAGGTTGTCACAGGAGAGTAATACATGTCAAATATAAATACATTGTAAAAAAAAATGACACAAAACATTACTCACAGGACAGTATTCATGGATAGATGCACACATTTTCCACGTGGATGCATGGTCATGTCGTCTTGCTGACGAGACCAGTTTCATCAGGCCACGAGTGGTGACCTACTGTAGTCTGTTGAGTTGTGATTGGCAAACAGTGAACCTAGCGGCCAGGAGGCAAACTACGGTTAGGCAGGAAATTTTTAATATGGCAGAGGTGTTATCTTAATGTTTAAGCCTGGCATCTGTCTGGATTTGGTGATGTATTGGTGGGCCAGTTCCCAGCGTCTCAGTTCTGCACTCGCTATCATTAGGAGGTAGGGCCCTCACCACTTTGGTTGTGTAACAGGAGTCAAAGTTCTGGTTGTGAGATGCTGCATGTGCTGCAGCTGGCTTCTCCTTTACCCCAGCAATGACTTTTTTTGGTGTACGCTCTATGGCCATTCATTCTCTGTCTGAGTGTGTTGGTGGTAAGGTCTATGTACTCTGCATTGCAGTGATGAGATTTTATGTAGAACAGTTGTAACTGCCCTCGATAGGACAAGTCTGGTTGGAAGGTTGATGCATAGCACAAGAGCTACAAACGTGGGCTGTGGCAAGGGTGAGATCTCCTGGGGGTGGTGGTGATATTGACTGTGGCGCTGGGTAGCAATTTGGGGTGCACTAGTTTGTTTTGGAGATCAATCTGGATGGTTTGGAAAACAAGAGCGAGCGGTGATGAGGCCTGAATTTTGTATCTGCAGTTGAGAATGGTTTCGAGTTTGTCCATGCCCTGACGGTAAGAGACAATCAGAGTGATATACGTGGTTGAAGTGGCACGTAGAATCTGTTTGTGATCAAGGGATCTGGGGTAGCCTCTATCGAGGAAGACTTTGGCTATTAGATCACACTACTGGTTTAAATCAGTTTGAGTGGAGAAAATGTGTTTAGCTTTGGTGGAGATTTCTTGGCATGGAATGGATGGTAGCTGTTGAACTGTACGTAATTGAGGTAGTTGGTCGGTTTGATGTTAACAGCTCTTTCAAATTTCCCATTGTGGAGGGTTTGGTCCACATCCAGCAATACTGTGTGTGATTTATAGTAGGTCCAGGTGAACGTAAGCATGCCGTGCAAGTTAAGGTTGTTGAAAGTTGATGAGAGAGTCCTCGATTGAATCCCAGATCATGAAGATGTTGTCTATAAAACATCAAGCGGTGTTGCTGAATTGACTGGTGGCTCAGAATGTGTTGTTTCAGTTTATCCATTAACAGACTGACATAAAAGGCGGCTATGCGGATGCCCATGGCTGTCTTTAATTTGGAGGTTGTGCTTGTTTTGGAATCTGAAATTGTTGTTTAGAGAGAGTCTCACCAGTTCAATCAGAAATACTGTGGAAGATTTGCTTAAGATATAATTCTACTGCAGTCAGTCCTGATGAGTGGGGAATATTGGTGTAAAGAGAAAATAAATCTATGGTGACCAGGTAAGCATCTTGAGGGATGGTGTCCAGATTTCTCCGGCATTGTAAGAAGTCACCAGTGTCCTTGATGTATGATGGGTGCATCTGTACCCAAGGTTGAAGGCACAAGTGCCAAGATCCTTTCTGTAGGGTTGTCACATCCCGATAAAATAGGGCGTTCTGAAGGTGGCCATTCATGGATTTTTGGGAGCAAGTATAGAACACCTGTGGTTGGTTTTTCTGCAGTTGGAGGTTGTATAGATTTGTGAGAAAGATCCTAGAGTGGACTTTAAGATGCCAGAAACTGTTTGAAGTGGTCACAATATTTGGCAGTAGGGTCTTCTTGCAGGAATCTGTAGATGGATGAGTCCTTTGGCACACAGAAGGATGCATTGGATGGTACTGAAACTTTATAGAGGTAGTGCAGGAATAGGTCCCTAGGTAGGTAATGATACACCTGATCACAAAAACAGAGAAACAAGACAATCACATATGGATGTGCGGTACACCATCTGGTCACTAGCGGTTGCACCTCCTCACATTGTAACACGGTCTGGCATGGAGCCCAGCAGATACTGGATGTTGTCCTGAGGCAGAAGGTACTTTGGCATGGCGGCAGCTGGCGTTTCAACTGGTTCCACACATGCCCAATTAGGGACATGTCAGGAAAGCGGGCAGGCCATGGTGATGTTGGACATGATGGAGGCGGTCCAGGGCGACTCATGCCGTGTGCAGTTTGGCATTATCCTGCTGGAATATCACTCCTGGAATCAGCCAGAAATGGGAGCAAGTTGGGGGTGTAGGATCTCTTCCACACGCTGCGTCACCAATGTTCAACGTAACACAACAAGAGTGGATCTGCTATCGTAGGCTATGTCTCCATATTGCCTGCAGTGGGAGAAGTGTGCAGCTCGATTGTTAGACTGGGATTGTGATGTACACCAGGGGCTCTCCACACTCCAGTGCGATGATGATCAGTCCTCATAATAAAGCGGCACTCGTCACAAAACACCACAAGTCATCAGTCTGTGGCATTGCACATTGCTCTGGCTCTTATGGAACTTAAATTGTAATGCGTGCCAAAATTACACATTCAAAAGATAGTGTATGATGTGAATATACATACCTGGAACAGAAGAATGAATCCAAAGGCCCTCCATTTCACTCGGTGCCCTAGGTGGTTGTCTGGCAGTCCCTACACAAAGGCTGGCTTTGTCTGCATCGATCAGCATACCACCAATTTCTCTCATCAGGGTCAGATTTTTGGGATAGCACCAGGAACTAAAGTCGTGGGACCTCCGTGAATTGTTATATTTTTGCAGACTATCCCTTTAACGAAAACACCAAATTTTGCCATAAAGTAATAACAGGAAATTTTCAGCTTAGTAATTAAATCTAAGTTTATTAAATAATGAAAAAAAAAATATTTTTTTTGCATACCATTTGTGCAGTCAATGCTTGACTGTAGGTAGGAATCGTAACTGAAAAAACTATTGAACGTAAAATTGCAGTCAGGCAAGTGATGGTGGTTTGTTATTTGCATAGTGTATGAACAGATTGTTTTTACGCAGCACTTGAGTGAAGAGAGAATGTTGATCGAAGCAGGGTTTAAAATTAATTAGGAGCCTCCATACCTTTAAATCTGACCCTGCCTCCGATTAATGGTGCTTTTGTTGACTACAAAATATTACATTATAGCACTATTCAAAATTAAATGTGCACATTTCTAAATAAAAGTGAATCAACTAATACTGGAGTGGGCGAAGAGATTTGGTCAGCTCTTAAGAGCGAGGTATTGAGAGCCGATGATGGTGAAGCAAGGTGAGTATGGAGCAGCGCCAGAATGAAAGAGCGGGGGAAACGGGAGATCCCCAAGAAAACCTGCCGATCAGCGGCATCGTCCGGCACAATTCCTACTTTGAACCCGGTTTGCCTAGGTGGGAGGCAAGTAGTCTATCCACTATACCACCATGGCCCCTAAACTCATGTAGAAGCACCTTTTTACTGTAATTTGGTATGGTATAAGCCACCAACACCATATCATCAAGAAACTATTAGTGAGTATTAGTATATACATTTATTGAGTATCTCGAAGGTTAAAAGTGTCACAGACTATCTTCAGTACTATTCCAAAATGTTATTACTCTCGCTCCACTCTGATCCGACAAACCACCAGTACTCTCTGAAATCACATTAATGTCAAGATTAATATTTTTGCCAGCGCCTGAAAAAGTGCACAGTGGGCGCTAAATGCTCAACTGGTTGTAAGAAAGGTGACAAGACCAAAGTAACCAATTATAGACCTATCTCACATCTTACCTCCATTTCAAAAGTAATTGAAAAACTAATATACAGGAGATTGCTGCAACATTTTGAGAATCACAAAATTTTTATCAAATTCTCAGTTTGGCTTTAAGAAAAACACCTCGACAAATGATGCAATTTTCAAACTAATGAATTGCGTTCTTACAATTGATAAAAATATGTCATCTAATAGATTCTTTTGCGACCTCACTAAAGAATTTGACTGTGTAAATCGCAACATACTTATAGAAAAATTAAATTTTTATAGAGTCGCAGGTAAACCCAATAAACTAATAAACTCATACCTTTCAAACGGACAACAAGTGCGGATCAAAGGAAAAACTACTTCATTCTACTCTGAACCAGGAAAAATCAAGCATGGGGTCCCATAAGGCTCAATATTAGGCCCCCTACTCCTCCTAGTTTATATAAATGACCTCCCACGGGCCGTAACTCCAGGCACTACTCCAATTTTATTTGCAGATGATACTAGCATCTTAGTCTCTGGAGACTCAGTAAATGATCTTATGCAAAAAAACAGATACAACATTTACAGAGTTAAATGCATTGTTTACTGCAAACAAATTAAATCTTAATCTAGATAAAACATATCTTATAAATTTCCTCACAAATAACAGAAAAAACACTAATTCATATGTTAGCAGTAACAGAGACAAAATTAATGAATCTGCTGTGACCAAGTTTCTTGGCTTAAAAATAGACAATTTACTAAACTGGAAATCTCACATTGCTTATATTTTACCCAAACTAAGTTCAGCCTGTTTCGCTCTATGAAGTGTTGCAGAGGTCTTGAACAAAAATGGTATGTTTTACTTATTTTAATTCAATAATGTGTTATGCTATAATTTTTTGGGGTAATTACACTGACAGTAAAAAATTTTATTCACATGCAAAGGTGAGCTGTAAGAATAATCAATGGCAAAAGAAAGTCAGACTCACGTAGACCTCTTTTCAAGACCTCGGAGATTAACATTTGCATGTGAGTGCATGTTTTCAGTACTCATATTTGTGTCCAAAAACAGTAATTTATTTCCGAAAAATGAGTCCTTTCATAAGCTTTACACTACAATAAAAAACTTATACATGGCTTCAGTTAACTTGAAACTAGTCCCGAAAGGGCCACACTACCTTGGTAGCAAACTTTTCAATAAATTACCACAACACCTTCAAGAAATTTGCTTCTCTAACCAAACTCTCTTTCGAAACAGCTGAAACAATTTTTTAGTGAATGTGCATTTTATAGCATAGATGAATATCTAAACTACAAAAATTAATAAATTACTGTATAACATTTTATTGTACACATTTCTTGTTCCGGGTTTTCTCATACCCTTTTTCTTCTGTTTCAGTAAAACGATGACGCCCTACGGCATGTTGGAAGAAGATTAGTCACATTTTGAAGAAAAGAAGATGATGTGTGCGTCCGTCCAGTGTATAAACTTTGTATACTCTAATTTGACTTGTCAAATATCTTTGTACAGCTATGTATTTAAAAAAGATCTCACGGACGCAATAAACCAAACAAACCGTTTTTGGTCTTTGAATAGCATTTAAATTATTACTGCTGCAAACACAACGCTGCTTATCTCTATAAACACTAGTACCTACTGATGAAACAAAAATATATATATATATATATTATTTCGTGTACAGGTTATGTACATTTATCTACTGTTAGTTTTTTCTTTTTAGCAGTTATATGCGTATCTGTGAATTTTTAGTTGAGAGAGAAATATCAACACAAATAAAAATTGAAGATATTGCTATGCTAGTGCAGTGGGAAAGAAATTACGTGACGTAAACGGAATGCGAGTCGTGAAGCAACTCTAACCAGTTTCACTTTCATTGGTTTACAAACCTCATAACAGGTTGCGCTACTAGTCCCATTCTCTACGAGAACTTGGGTAATCATTTTAACGAATATTGTATCATAATTTTAGTGTATTTTGCACACAATTCGAAGTATGCCCTGAACAGTAAGAAAATAAAAAAATCTAACGAAGTCCACAGAAAATTTTCATTCGGCCAGAATATTAATTTAGTTTCCATGACCTACTTTTTGAAGAAAGAAACACTTGCTACGTTATATTACTTATACGTCCCGTTTCCCTGATTAGAAGTAAAATGCATTTATTATTTAAGTAATATCGCAGCTGTGGTGTTGCTTGCTTTAAAAAAATCCAATTTTCAACTTCGAATTTTGTGTTACGTGCAATATGTAATAAAAATAAAACATGGTACTGTAACGTCGCTCGTTTGACTAGGGAGTCGTGTCTGAATGTAAAGTGAAGTGAGTGTCCCACAGACCTACATTTATTCTCTGTTCGTTTTTAAAAATATCGCGAAACGAAGAAGAATTTAGTGAAACCTTGGGACGGCGGTTAAGTTCAGGGCTTTTCCAAGCTCTGTAGCTATAGGACTTGTTTCAACATTGGTGTTTTCATTCCCAAAACATGCATGAGGAGACAACTAGTAGGCCTATGAGCGTTCCAAGCTCTGTTGCCGCTACAACTACACAACCCACTGCTACGGACCACAATTCGGCCGAGCTACAAGTGTCATTTTCGTCTAATTCTGCAGGTAACCAGTGTGAAATGAAACCCTGCAGTATCTAAGTGTTGCAGTAGCTAAGAACTGGAATGTGTGCCAATTGCTGAGTACCAGAAATGTCATGATGCTGCCTTAAATACTTTTAAATTTAATGATAAGCATAGTGTCGAATAAATAGATTTATTTTTAATTGCATTAGCATGTAGTACCATGGACTATGTTTCTGCTGCTATAATTAGCGACAGGAAAAAAATAGGCACTATGTTGGCGTTTTAAGCTTTGGTTCTCCAGTTTATTCGTTAAATTTTGGTTTATTTATTTAATAAATGCATTTGTCGTATTTTACTCGTTGTTGGAAGTTCGTATAGGTACCACCTGTTATGTTGGCATGTAATGTCTCTTTGAAAACAAATTGCTTATTATGTTATATATTTTTTTTATTGCGGATGCATTTCGTATTTATGTTGCAAAAAAAAAACATCTCCAGTGTAAGACGTAGCAATTTTAGGTGTTACTGGGTCATGCTGTGCGAAAGGAAGAGTAAACGATGTTAGGTTATGTTTGATGAAAGTCGCTCGGCTGAAAGTAAAACTCTTCAGCACATCACTTTCTTGGTTTCGCCCACGCAACGGCTGCTTTGTTTATGTTGTCTAAAATTATTTTACCAGTAACCAGTTGTCTTTGCGGCAATTCGTCAGTAATTACAATAATTCACCCGCGTCAACAAATTCTAATTAATGTAGTTAACCTGGTCGCATAATAATAATAATAAGCCTAATAATATTTAGGAGTTGGGTAATAGCCAGGTGGCAAGATTCCATTTCTTTCCCAACCTCGAATTGTATCAACAGTGTTCCATTTGTCTAGCCTTGAATTTTCAGCTGACAACACCCCCTCCCCCTCCTGTAATGCCATCAGTTCCCTTCGTCTCCTAACCAAAACATGACCATGTATAATAAAACGGCGAGCCGAACGTGTCATTCAAGCTTGATTATTGTGTTTATTGTATAGTATTTGATACTATATGGTTAACGTTAAATCGAAAATATTACTTGCCGAATATACAAGGCCTTACGTAGCAGAACAGTGATCTTAGTTGTTTCTTCCACATACACTTATAATTACAAATAATTAGTACTACGTGATTCAGTATAGAAGTGATCCCACATAATATAACAGTTTCGTGAAGATAGTTTTCATATGTACTTAAGTATCAATTTTATTTATGCTAAATCCTGTACTTATTTCCCCTTTATATGTATGAAATTATGATTTTCGAAATATATGTACATATATTTCCATGATGTTATATACCAAAATAATATTTTTGGGCACAAAATTTCCTTTAAAAAATTGAAATAGAAAATAAGCCATGCTGGGTGCGTATCGTTTCGTGAAACATCGTTATTTTGACGTATGCATTTTGAATTAATTACTTAGAAAACGAGGTCGTGTGTGCAGAAAATTTGTATGTTGACATATGTGAACAGCACATATGAAAGGTACTTATGCTTTGGAATCAAAATATTTAAAATTGACAGTTTTATGAGGAGTGACTGAACGTGCACGTATTTTTAAATTAGTTTCTAAAACAGAACCACAGCTCAAGTTGATGTAAAGCAAAATCCTTCGTGCATTTCGAGCAGAACTCATCGTCTAATATGAGATAACAACAGCAAAAAAAATAAAATCGTATGGCTTTGATTAAAAGAAAAAAAAAAGTCCCCTTTTTCCGTGATCTGAAGTTTTAAATAATCGCACTGAAGTGTGGCCATGATACAAATTTCGCCTTAAAACTAATATTCAGTCTTGCTGGTGATTTGCGAGGGCAAATGCTTGCCAGTCGCAGGTGCACATCGTCATTCAGGATGCCAAGGGAGAAAAGAGACGACACGGGGTTTTCATTCTGACGTGTGCGAATTTACGTAAATATTACGTAGGCCTACTTATTTTCACGTGTGCTAGAGTTGCCAGATACTCGGGAGGGAAATCAGAAGACGTGTCGACGACATTACGTTTTTGACTTAGATCTTAGATTGAAGAATGTCATGCACAGGGGCGTAAAAGACGTAGGGGTCGTGGGCATCTGGGCCCCACCGGGGGTGAAATGACCACACTGAACTCGCGATCATCCCCCCGTGGATCCCGACCGCACTGGCCCTGGAATTCCTCTCTACTGTAACTATTCTATCATCTCTTGAAACAGCAGCTGAGTTCAATTTACATTTTTATTTCTACTTCAATATTAATAATATTTTGAGTCGTTTATGTTATTTGAGTTGATGCGAGCACCACAAGACTGCAGGCTATGAGGAGTACACTACGATGGAAAGATAAACCATTTCCCCTCCTGTCAACACGATCACAATAATACGTGGTAGACACATGACACACGGATGCTTATTATTATTATTAATTCACAGTAACGTCCATTAAATTCCATTTCGGAATTATTATGTAACATTTAATTACATTTATAGGTACGTTTTAAAAAAAAATCTTTGCATTAAATTGGTTATCCATCTCTTTTTTTTTTAAATTTTGAATACAAAATTTTTTAAGTATGTTTATAAGCTCACTTGTAATGAAGAGCTTTAAGTGTATCATGTAGGGTCTGAGGCAATAAGTTATTAATTATTAACTCCCAATGCTGACTCTGTAGTAAAAGTACACGTGGTCTAACATTAACAAATAACAATCTTTGGGAACAGACACATTTTCCAAGGTCTCTTTAGCTCTCTCGTAAGCTTGGACGTATCACCAGCGGAGGTGGTGCACAAAAAAGCTCTCAAGGGTGTTCCTCCACTGAAAAAAAAACATGCTTTCTACGCTCTAGGTCATATAAACACATTAGATGAACCATACTTATTGTCTAATACACGCACTGAATACATCCTAAATACGATACAGATTTGTATAAATACTTGTTTGGACATACTATACTGATCACTTGTTTATTTGCAAGCACATTTTCGCCTTTTTATTTTGTTAGTTTGTGCAGTCAATCTTTAAAAAAAAAAAAACCTAAGTATTTAGCGTAGTGTAACAGGCAAGATCAGTGCGCTGAACAACATGCTCAAAAACGTACTTGTTCCGGGTAAAACTGTATTTCTGGCCACCCTGTGTGTGTCGCCCCCGTTATGTCCAGTAACAACTCAGCACTGTTTGCTTGAACCGCTGTCCCCTGTAGGCTGATCACGGTTATTTGAGAACTTTTGAAACCAACCTTTGAAAATTGTCACTGCCCCTATCTGCATATAGTTTGTAGTTAACGTGGTTGGCACGAGCCCGGTAAAGTTGGTAACGACGGAGGGAAAGTAGTTCCATGTCTTAACGTTGAATTAAAAGTGTTAGGTAGATAAACGTTTGTGAATACTGAAATAATTTTTTTTGCTTTCTGTATTTTTAATCTTTGTAGGTGTAAACATTAGAAAATATGTAAATCATTTAATTTTCTATTAATTTCAAAGTTTCACTTGACCGATGCATGAATAAAGTGACGAGGCTCACGGCAATGTCGGAAGAATACACAATGTGCGTGCAAGTAGATCTTAAGAAGAGCTTTCAGAAGTGCACAGTTTACCGTGAAAAGGCTTTTAGTGTTGTGTATGAGAACGCGCCAGAACAATCGAACCGTGGCTATCCATAGACTAAAGTAGACCGATTATTCGTCTTCTGCGCATGTACCCAACATTGACCTACCCCACACCAACACGACTGTCGAAGTCACGTGGTCAACAGTAATGAACGCGTTTGTTTATATCTTAATTTTCAAAAGACAAGGTCTTTTACCTGTATAAAATCGTTTCACCAATGTTAATTTAAACTTATTGAATTACAAGTTGGTTAGACGAAGTATGCAAACATCTTCAAAGCACTTGTTTACATAAACAGTGTTCTAACCTCAAATCCTATCCGCGTCATTTGTGATAGTCGTTATTGACAGAAAAGCAATAAATATATATATATTATATATTTGACTCTAATTGTTGTGTTTCCCTCTGTGCGTTAGTTTGTTTGTTTAATACGTGGTTTGTAAAAATTAAAACCACAAAAACTTCAATAATTCTACTTTATCTATCACGACTATTTATGTAGACTTTCCACGGTAATGCCAACCTAAGAACATTCGCGATAAGCATGGCCTCCTTACGTTTTGTTGATAACCAACCACCTTACTTCACATAACACAACCAACTATTTAGTTAATTCTTCAGGTTGACATTTTCTGGCAGAAGCTCTTCTCATTGCGAATTAAATTCACAAATAAAATCATAAATACGCTTACACATTCGCCATTTAAATAATTTTGTTTATTTCTGGAAACATAATTTTCCCACCCAACAACTTCTGCCGTGCTCTGATTGGTCAGTGCGACATGGATTTTACTTCAAATTAAAATATAAAAATTAATTTTCACGCTTAAAATTTTACAACGCACGTTTTTGTTGTGAACCATTGCATTGATCAACAGTGATGGTTCTTCTGTGCACTTAATACATCTTAATTTAACGCATAAGTTACGTTACTAAACCTACCATGTCATCGGGTGAGGAATCTAAATAGTATCTGCGGATTTATGGAGCAAATTAACTTAGTTGCAGAAGCATGCTAAATCCCCAGATACCTCCGCAGAAGGTTTTTGCTTATGTTTGCGTCTTATTTCATTCCTGTTTTCGTGCAATTAATACGAATTAAAACCAACAAAAAAAAAAACGGAAAAGTTAACGATGAATCACCTATGCGTAATTTTATTTGGCACTTATTTTCTTTGTATTGAGATAAATCATATTTGATGCGGTTTTTTGAAAAATTGGATAATTTAATGGGCGTTTTCTTTAAGGGAGCGACTAAATAAAACGATTTTATAATTATTTGAGTGAAATTACGTGAATATTATTTATTTATCTTTATATTTCTCGTGTAACAAAGAAACATCGAAGCATTCAGTAATGCAGTTCAAAAACTGAAAACAATAGCACACGCCCAGCGCAATTACAATTCAACACCTGAAATTCCCAATATGCTATCCTGAATTCCAAATTACTGAGTTCTATCACGGCTGTTGCTTTCGACCTAATAATGATTAGTATTCGTGCGTCTCACGCCACTGTTTGTAGAACAAATAAGACCGACTTCGGTGGCCACCGGTTGAAACATCATTTGTTTTTAAAACTCGCGCGCAACGTTGCTGTAAACGTGTTTGTGCTACGTCGAAGAAGATGTACCAGCGAGAGAGAGAGAGAGAGAGAGCAGAATCAAGAACTCGGAAGCGAAGCAGGAATGATAGGCAAGCAAAGTTGGTTCACGGTCAAGGGAAGTCGAAATGAAAACTGAAAGATTTGCACTTCTACCAAACACGTAAGCCTTACTTACCGTAGCAGCAACGTTACGCAACCGTGCCGTACCCGAACTCGGGAGTTCCAGACCATGCGTGTGGTATTTGTTGAAATGCTGATAACGATGCTTATTTCGCTTTTCACCGAGGTATGAAACATTCTGTTGCTTCGCCACCGCTGCGATAAGCTATACAGCCTAGCGGATAGTATTCCGTCCTACACGTTACAGTAGATGTTATCAGTTTTTTTTTTTAATACGTGAAATAAGTACTTTATAAATGCCTTGTCTGGTTCGGCTCATCTTCAGGATCGCTACAGCAATTATAATTTTACTTTCCAAAAAACGTTTCAACTGTTGATAAAGGCTGATAAAGTGAGCGTTTTTGACATCAACCCTTGAGAAATGTCACGGCGCCTACGTGCATGTATTGTTGCTTGGCGTACGTCCAGTAGGCGATGACGGAGAAGTAGTTCCACGTCTTAATGAATCACAAGGATTATGTCAAACATTTATCAACACTGAAATTATTTTTTTGCAGTCTGTTTATTTTTTAGCATATAAGTTTACGAATCATCAAATTTGTAAAATCATTTACTTTTGTAGCAATTGCACAGTTTCACTTGACCGAAGCATGGCAATGTTAATTTTACATACGGCGGAGGAATACACAACGTGCATGCAAGTAGATCTTAAGCAGGGCTTTCAGGAGTGCTCAGTTTACCGTGAACAGCCCGTACCTTCTGGTGCCGTAAGAAGTGCACGGTTGGCTGTTGTGCACGTTTATCCCGGTGGTTTCTATATCCTAATACAGAAGCCGATGTAATCAGCATTTTCATAACCGCTCATGAAACGTGTAATACTTTGTAGTATCGCCTTTCTTGAATGGCCTCAATTTTTTTTCCCCGATGTGTAAGTTCCGGTACCTTAATCTTAGCGGTTAAGCCTAAACAAAAAGTTTGTTGACCCTGTTCTGCGTAAATAAAATTCGTAATTGGACTTACACTGTATGGAGGTTGTTTTTAAGGTTAACTTTGTAGTTTACTCATCATGGCTGCAATAATCTAATGCCAGACGATTTGCGTGATTCTCATTTTGGTCATCTTTTTTCCAAGTTCCCAAGTAGTTTACTAAGTTTACAGCAAAATGTAAACTTCGTTCGGACGAATTCAGTCAGCTTCAAAGTTGAAAACTCCAGAGTTAACGAGTGAGTGAAGTGATTGAAGAGATTTGGGCGGCTTTTAACATCGAGGTCTTGAGAGCCGATGAGGGTGAAGCGAAGTGAGTATGGAGCAGCGCCGGAATGCAAAGTCGGGGGAAACGGGAGATCCCCGAGGAAACCCGCCGACCAGCGGCACCGTCCGGCACGATTCCCACATGCGAAAATCCGGGGGGCGAACCCGGTTCGCCTTGGTGGGAGGCGAGTAGTCTAACCACTACACGACCGCGGCCCCTTCAGAGTTAACTTCATTTGTTACTTAAAACCAAGTAAATGTCGAAGTTATTTTGTCATGCAAATAGTTTGATATCAGTTCGTCTACTTACTATAAAATGCGTGCCGTAATGCATCGCCAGATTTCTTAACTCTTTCAAGCATGATGGTGTAATTATTGGACGTCGCTCGAGAAGTGGGTTTGATAATCTACGCTGTACACAAAAGAAAATTACCTGCCTCGAATAAGGGAAGTTTCACACGTGTAGCAGACACCATTGCTCGTCGAGGCTGTATTCCTCAGACGCTTAAACTGCTGCCGCAAATAATATCTAACAGTCACTTTTTTTTTCTCTCGCATATGACAGCGCGTTTTAGTGACATTTATACAGTTTCGTCAACTAGTTAAGTTTCTAAAAAGTGTAAAGTATGGTAAACTTCTGGTCTCATTCTTTTTCGAATATAGTAATTTAATGTGTTCATTTTTTTCGTAAAAATATTAACATTTTATTTAGTTAAAAAAAAAAATAGTTCGTTGCTACACTGGAAATAACATATTTATCAGCGACGGAAAAAAATTAATACTGATCCTGTGATAATTATAAATCGCGATGTATTTTCTACACAAAACATTTCAAAGTTATGTTAAGTATCGAGTTTTCATTTTAAGAGTGGGCATTTTTTTTTACTGTATTTTAAAATCGGGAATAAGACCGTTCTGTGGAAATTAACGCGTAACTATAGGCTATCTACGGTAAAGTGATCACATTTTGAAGCCCTTTCATTTGTAATAATAGCCAATAAATATATTTTATGGTAGCCTCAGATGTTAACTTTTTAATCCGGTGAAATATAGACACTGTGTTTATTACTTACTAGCCTTAGATGTTGACTTTTTAATCCGGTGAAATATATACACTGTGTTTATTACTTACTAACCTTAGATGTTGACTTTTTAATCCGGTGAAATATATACACTGTGTTTATTACTTACTAGCCTTAGATGTTGACTTTTTAATCCGGTGAAATATATACACTGTGTTTATTACTTACTAGCCTTAGATGTTGACTTTTTAATCCGGTGAAATATATACACTGTGTTTATTACTTACTAGCCTTAGATGTTGACTTTTTAATCCGGTGAAATATATACACTGTGTTTATTACTTACTAGCCTTAGATGTTGACTTTTTAATCCGGTGAAATATATACACTGTGTTTATTACTTACTAGCCTTAGATGTTGACTTTTTAATCCGGTGAAATATATACACTGTGTTTATTACTTACTAGCCTTAGATGTTGACTTTTTAATCCGGTGAAATATATACACTGTGTTTATTACTTACTAGCCTTAGATGTTGACTTTTTAATCCGGTGAAATATATACACTGTGTTTATTACTTACTAGCCTTAGATGTTGACTTTTTAATCCGGTGAAATATATACACTGTGTTTATTACTTACTAGCCTTAGATGTTGACTTTTTAATCCGGTGAAATATATACACTGTGTTTATTACTTACTAGCCTTAGATGTTGACTTTTTAATCCGGTGAAATATATACACTGTGTTTATTACTTACTAGCCTTAGATGTTGACTTTTTAATCCGGTGAAATATATACACAGTGTTTATTACTTACTAGCCTTAGATGTTGACTTTTTAATCCGGTGAAATATATACACAGTGTTTATTACTTACTAGCCTTAGATGTTAACTTTTTAATCCGGTGAAATATATACACAGAGTTTATTACTTACTAGCGTTAGATGTTGACTTTTTAATCCAGTGAAATATATGCACAGTGTTTATTACTTACTAGCCTTAGATGTTGACTTTTTAATCCGGTGAAATATATACACTGTGTTTATTAGTTACATGGCAGTATTTATTTTAAAATGTGCTGGAAGGATAAGAAAGTAACTACGGCCTCGAAAGTGTTCACTCTACTGTGAACATCCTATACATTGGTTCACTGGAGTTGCTTCTCGTCGTATTCGAATTCTTCCTTCTTCGCTTGCGGCGCCACCGAGTATTTTACCGGTACCCATACGCTGTCTGTATTCCGAGTGAAGTACGCAGAAGCTTACCCTTGGCGAGTGAAAGGTGTTTATTTGCTGGGTGTGCTTGTGTTTTTGCAGCGGTATTTTATGCTGGGTAAGTGCATATATTAAACCGTTAGCTCGATTGACACACGCTCGGTGTGTCTATGACTTGGCAAAAGATATGTAGGTCGCAGTTTGCTGTTTTGCGAACTTCTCTCGGTGAGATATAATTATTCGTATCTTAACCGTCGTATTGCACGACCAGCCGAACAACTGCAGATAATTGGAAGAATATTTATCCCATAAAATTCTGTGACCAGTTGAATAGGCTACAGATAAACTGGAAATGACACATGCGGATAGTACCTTGAATATGTTTGCTTGGGAATTGCGGACTGACATTTTGAACACGTTGCGATTTAAATAGTTGCGCGGGAGGCGTTTTGATGTAGACCAAAACTTGACCAACTGGTAAAACAATCAATTTATAAGTTACTATTTCATCGCATAGAGAACAGTCGGTTTATGCAGTTGCCGCTTGATGCACAGAATTGATTTCAGAAGAACGTTGTTAAAGGAAATGTTGGGTTTTAGTCTTTACTGTAATTATATGCATTTATATCGTAGAAAATATCCTTGTATGATTCTTTACCTGCGCCACAGAGTAGATAAGTATGTAGAGCATAGACTAAAGTAGAAGTAGACCGATCTTGCTGACTACGCACTACCAATCTCCGTGTCCCAACATTGAACTTCTTTTCTGACAACACGACTAGCAAAAACGCCCGTGGATTAGATTTGAGGTTAGAACACTGTTTAGTGAACAAGTGTTTCGAGATGTTTTTATACTCCACCTAACCTATTTGTAATGCAGTTTCGTTAAATTGAAATTGGTAAAAAGTATTTTATTAATATAATAGTGCTTGTGTTTTAAAAAATTAAGATGTAAACAAACGCGTTCATCACTGTTGACCATTGGGTTGCGTTAGGGTAGGTCAATGCTGGGTATATGCGCAGAAGACGAATAATAGGTCTACCTCGTCTTTAGTCTGTATATGATTACAACAGGGTACATTTGCACCTAAATGGCCAGATATTTACATCACAATTCATTTTCTCTGTATCTTTAGCGATGACGTACCGGTCAACAGGCACAGGAACATGTGTAATGAAGTGTTCCCTCTTTGGCATGTTACCTACCATCGTCTAAGACATATTCCTGTCGGTGATTGTTGGTTGGTGCCAGAGGACGGTGATCCTGTACCTCGTCACTACTGGTATTGGTGTTTATACGGGTGTTTATACGTGTGTTCCTCTGCCGGCGTGCGATATGTTTTCCCAGCGGAGGAAGACACATACCTGGTTTTCTATTGGCCAGTGCTGCGCAATATTCTCTCTTCATATTCCACACGTAACTAATCGGTGAAGGTCCCGCCTGCCTGCATCGTTTTTCTCCTTTTCCGACCGAGAGTCGCGGGAGCTATAAGGGTCACGCTGGCACGCGCTACAACAGCGCCGTCGCCGCTACGCGCAGGGCTCTGAACTGGCGTGAAGTGTTCTCGTAGTGCTGCGTCTACCTATGACACTTTCAGCGGTAACACTATGAAAAGTCTGTAGCAAAGTTCAATACAGGCTCCTATCGTAGTTTGGCTCGTGCCCGGCTAGTGTGTTTTTAGATATGGCAGTCTGAAGAGAAACCCGCTGTAACTATAATGGAGGGCTCCAATATAATATCTACAGCATGCGTGGTAACTTTAAAGTACCATTCCGTCCTCGTCATGGTATAATGTATTTTCGTAGGGGGCTCGTTTGATAGTTTCTTCGAAAACCCAGTATTTCAAACAAAGTGCAGCGCCGTTAGAGCGCCAGGTCGGAGGATCTCCTTCTTATATAATTGTGTGTCGTTCTGGCGTTATTAGAAGGATTACTTGCCCTCTTCACACAGTTGTAGCAGGCGATTGTCACGCCCTTGAGTGGTGGGGTGGCGGCACGTGTGTCAGCGGCGGGGAGGGCCGGCCGACAACCGCGACCACAGGACACTACAGCTTACAACCCTCGGCTAGTAGCTTAGCTACTACGTAAGTCGACACTAATCCTCTCTACTCAGTCTCGCCACGACGCACGCCCCAGTACACTTCCGTGTTTACACCTGTGGAGACTGTCGNCGGCATTGCTCCGTATTCACCTCGCTTCCCCCTCGTCGGCTCTTAAGACCCCGATGTAAAGAGCCGCCCAAACCTCTCAACTCCAGGAACTTAAATAGGAAAACTGCGTGCGTTCTGAACTAACCCAAACTTACACCTAATAAAACTTTTGTCGATGTGTAACCATCGCAGACAACTTTCATTTCGCTGTACTTACTGATTTGCAAGTGCAGACTGTGGGAATTATTGCTTATGCGGCAGTGAGAATTCGCGGATCGCAGTTTCACATAGGCAGCATTATTTTTAATACATTGTAGGTTGTTCACGGTTAAGTGAGCAATTTTATGAGTCCAGATCCGTCAAACGGCGTAGAATTGTAAAGAGGCCATATATATATATATATATCTATCTATAATATGCTCTCTTGTATATATAGATTATATGACTCCCGGCTCACTATTCACATACCATCCAAGTGAAACGTAGAATTTTTAGGAAAGTAAATGTATAGAGTAGAATGGAAATTCCTGCTTCTGTGTGTATAAAACAAGCAAAACCTGGCTTCAGTGGCCATAGATTTAAGGGCATTTTTCACGAAACTGGCCAAACCCTGTCTTTAACATTTTACTCAAACTTTATAAGAAATACTTGTAAGTTTGTCTGTGTAAGCTGAAGTTCTCTTCAGCTTTCTTTAAAGTATTAAGGTAATAATGTCCGCAATTACTTTGTATGTTTATTTATTTTACTTGAAATTCGATAGTCATCATGTTGGATAATGTATTGTGCTCCGTTTTAATCGACTTACAGTAAAAAATTTTGAGTTTCGTATTTGTTTTGACTCACGGGGAGATCAGAGAATTAATATAAATAGCAGTTTTATTATAGTCAATTCGCGATTACCTCCTACTTTTCTGAAGCCCTGCTACAGTTCTACCTCCAGGATATTCCTCCGCCTCGTGCAAACAAAGTTTAACCGAGTCTAGAGAATTACACCAAAGGGACAACACACCGAGTTCGTGCTCGCTCGGATCAATAAAATTTTGCATAAGAATTATTTTTTTTACTAGGAATTACCAACACACCTATTTTCTCACTTTTCTCATTCATATTAATTTATAAATTAAATATTATAATTTAAAGACAATATATAAGTAAAACTGCAATTTAACCAAAACTAGTGTGCATTTATGTTCGTTTACATTAACATAAGTAAGTAGGTATAAAAAGCTTGAGATACATAACGTAATTAGTAAACACGCAAACACTTCATCATGGGTTGAATTTTGAAAGGTTAAATTCATAAAGTGTGGAGAAACCGCGAATATACTATACCCCGAGTACACTCTGTCTAGTCTGACATATCGCAGAATACGTAAAATAATGTTCGCCGTGGTGCAAGGCCAGAAGTTGACACCAATACAGACAGCTACTTTCCCTGGCCAATGCTATTGGTTACTGCTGACACACCTGCTATGTTGTAATTGGTTGCTTATTGTGCCATGTATCTGCTGAAAACCTCACCATGGGTTTTAAAGTGTTAGTTTTCATAATAAGTTAGCAGTTTTCACTCCACGAATTTCCTATTTTGCAACACTTTGAACTGAAAAATTAATGTGTACGTCAAATGGTTAATGCTGCGAGACGCCAAATCCACCGAATCCTGCTGAAGGAAGCGTAAGAAACCATATCTCAAGATGTAGGAACGAACGCTCTTCTGTCCGTGCTATCAGCTGTCTGATTTACTTTCCTTTCCGGGCAACCCCAGGCGGAGAAATTAATGCACGTATGGGGCCGTGGTGGTGTAGTGGTTAGACCACTCACCTCCCACCTGGGCGAACCGGCTTCTGTTCCCGGCGAGGTCACTCCAAGGATTTTCGCATGTTGGTATCGTGCCGGACGATTCTGCTGGTCGGCGGGGGTTTTCTCGGGGATCTCCCATTTCCCGTGGCCTTGCATTCCGGCGCTGCTCCATACCCACCTCGCTTCACCGTCCAAATCTCTTCACTCCACTCCCATAAATACACGTGTCTCACAGCATGCACTGGAGTAGGACACAAAGCATTCCGGTGAAGTGTGGCGCTCGTTACGTAACTCGCATCGCGCGGTGAGGTTGGCACTACATGTAGCAGGCTGTTTCTACGCTTATGTGAGGAACAGATCTGCTTGACTTGTAATGGTTGCGAAGTGTAGTAGTTTGGGACGGCTGTTAAGGGTGTTAGCCACGAAAACTTGAGCACATAGTTTTCGCATAAATACGTGTCAAAATTCTCGAATTTACCCTTTTAGAAATGTACAAATAACGAAAACTAACTTACACGTACAGTAATGAGATAATTGACACTGAAATATGATGCCAAGAGCTACTTCAAGACGTATATAAAATTGTACAAGGAAATGTTTTTTGCAATTTCATACATTTGCTGAAAATAAGGAAATTTCTGCATGTATTTTATTTGTGCCTGCCCACTGAAGTACGCTTTATAGTGACACAAGATGATTCACTGTAAACTGAGCATTTTTGAAAGCCCTGCTTTAGATCATCTTGTATGCACGTTGTGTATTCTTCCGCCATATGTAACATTAACATTGACATGAGTCTTATCACTGTATTCGTACGTCGGTCAAGTGAAACTTTGAAATTGTTAGTAGAGTAAATATTTTTTAATGTTGCTGTTTATTACCCATGCGTGCATTAAAAAAACAGACGACGAATGAATTCGGTATTCATAAACATTTACGCAGAACTTTAAATTAAAGGTTAAAACGTGGTCTTATTTTCTCTCGTTCTTTACCAACTTTACTGGACGTATGTTAGTCAGTTGGCCAGTTCATGCAGGTAGGGGCAGTGGCATTTTTCATGGGTAGTTTTGAAACGTGCTTAATTAACCGTGACAGCTTACCTGTCATTATTCCAATGCCAAGGAGTGGAGTGAAGTGACTTGGGCGGCTCTTAACACCGAGGTCTTGAGAGCCGAAGGGGGTGAAATGAGTATCTAGATGCGTCGGAATGAAGGGGTGGGGGAAACGGAAGATCCCCGCGAAAACCCGCCGACCAGCGGCATCGTCCCGGGAACGGGGCCTTTTGTATCTGATTGGCTGTTGCGTGCTGCGAAGGTTCTTTATTGGCTGGGTTGCCGGTTGGCAAGTAGGTTACCAGGCGCTGATTGGCTGAGATCCGACTAGTTACTGGCTGGTAGTGGCGTGTTGGTGGCGTGTGCAGAAGTTCGCGGAATAACCGCCTCTGTATACTGGAGTACTCTGTAACTAGGGTCCGTTACGATTGATGCATAAATGTCTCGTTTATACCGTAATTAACCTCGTAGAAGTGACGCTAGGGCCGTGGGAACAGCAACGTCGATGGTTACAGCGGTAAATGAGTGTACTTAACTCGCTCTACTTTACATCGCAACATCTGCACAGTACGCCGAGAACACTCGTAGCCTTTACTGCTTCGAGAAGTACGTGTTGCCGCCTAGCCATCGCAAACGGCAAGTATGACTGACGATGTCGAAACTTCATCATCATCAATAGAATATACACGAACCAACCTAAAAAAAATTCTACGATATGACAATTGCAGTACACTATTTACCAGCGAAGTTAATGTGACGTCACATTATACGACTTGTAAAGGTTGTGGTCCTTTCCTTGCCACTAAATACCATGTATTGAAACCAGTGGCCATGCAAGAGACTAAAGCAAAGATATTTTTTTTTAGTCTAACGTAATGTACAGTGTTCGCTGCTCGCACAATATGCATGGGACGGTAGGAGTTCATAACTATTTTCCTTTGCATTTTTTATATCTAATCATCAATATGTCGCCGTGTCGTAGTCTCTTGCATGACCGCTGGTTTAAATATGTGATGTTTAGTGGTAAGCAAAGGACCTCAACTTTTACAGGTCGCGTAATGCATCTTCAAATTAACTTCGCTAGTAAATAATATACTTTAATTGTCATATTGTAGAATTTTTTTTCACTAGTGATGTAGGTGAACCTAATATTAACGTAGGTTAATATAAATGAATAACACTGAAATAATTTATACACTTTACCTTTATTTATAGGTATGCCATAATAAGAATACATAATAATAATAAAATTTGATACATGCTCAACATATTCTTCATTCGAGCAAAACATGAATGGATTTCTGTTTTGGCAGAACAATACCTGCTGTGAGCATTCAAGCTATTCGTATTCACGTATACCGCACAGCAGTTAGCGCATGGGTAGGTCTTGTAGGCGATGGCAGATGAACAGTTACTATCTTCATGACATTTGGCTTTGGTGCGGTTACGGAATGTCTTGCCACAATACATACACATGCTTCCCGATGACCGACAAACATTGCCTTTGCACTTCTTGTTATATCCATACAGGATGTCACTGCGGGTAAACACATCATCACAGTTATCACAGTGGAATGTCATGCAATGACGATTTTCATGTCGGCATGCGTTACGACTTGTACCAGAAGTATTTCCACAATAGTTACACTGATATCGTAATGTTTGTAGCGGCTCTCCAAGGCTCCTTGCTGTTGATGATGACGGTGTTACAGGTGGTAAGTCTTCAACCATTGATTCCGTCTTCATATTGTAGCAGAGTACACTATCGTAGTAGATGAATGCAGTAGTAAGGACCTGCTTGCCACCACCATGTTCGACAACAAAATGACGTTCATTTTACATGACGCTCGCTTGTATACTGTTCGCACTGCATGCTAATTTGCATTTGTCGTCTCGGGCTGTGTGGTACAAACGACAGCATGGTTGCCAGACTGAAATATGTTACCTTATCAGATCGATCGCCGTCTAGCCTGCGAAGTTGTCAATTCGACCTCTCAACTTCTTTACACTCTTCATCTTTCAGTGTTGCCAATGCCTTATTATTATTATTATTATTAATTTTATTTTTTGCTGTTGCTCGCTCCTGATGTGTCTTACACCAGCTCCTGGTATGTGGTGTTTCTGTAACGGTAGCACTACCTGGAAAACCATTGTAGGCATGGTAGAACAGGTAAGAATCTCTTCGTCCTGCTGGAGATATACAGATAGGTGTTTGTAGACTGATTTTATTTCATGTTGTGTATATGCGAGAAGGAATTCTTTAGGCAGGTATGCAAGTTCGCTATCTTTGTCGGGTGCCGCAAGCGATTTAATCTTTCCATTAATCACGTTAGGCTATACAATTTTCCGACCACTCGAACAGCATTCCATCATTTTCACTATGTCCTCTCGACGAGAGAAAGAAGTTCCGAGCTATCTGTGGTGGTGGTCCGAGCTGCTTTTATAAACCTAAAAGTGTGTAGGGTGGACAGAAGCGATATCCTCTACCAGCAGTAGTCTATACGAAGCTATATTTTAAAGAGTCGTGCTAATATTTACTGCTTGGCCTATTCAAACAAAATTAATTGTTATATTGTACTGTATAACTGAATTCCTCTAGTAAGGGGAAAGCATGTGTAATATATGATTGCAATGGCTGGTAAGTGCTTACAGTTACCACGATTATGCGCATCGTGCATGTATCCCATTTGTATAAATCTTGCTTTTTGCATATCACAGTTTGTTGTAAGTTATCCATGCTGAAGTTTATTTACCTATACGTTTTCACATTTATTTATCCGGTCTGGCTGTTATTGGTCTGTTAAGGGAGGCTAGCTGTAGCTAATGGGGATCGAGTTGGTATACACTTGCGCTATCATGCGACAAGGGTGGTGGTGGTGGGTATTGATGAGTGCATGCAGGCCGATGTGTATGTATGTGTTATTTCAGACCCTACACACCTGCAGTTCGGAAATTATGGCCAACTATGCTTATAAGTGTACATAGGATATAAATGACCCTGCGATTATTTTCCTTGTTGGGGGTGATTTATATGTTATGAATTTTGGTAACTATANTTGTTGGGGGTGATTTATATGTTATGAATTTTGGTAACTATATATTAAACGATACGGAAATTACGACCAACTATGCTTATAAGTACGCATAGGTCATAAATTACCCTGCGATAATTGTACTTGTCGGAGGTGATGCCTATGTTACGAATTTGGCAACTGTATCTTAAACGGTTAAGAAATTACGACCAACTATGCTTATAAGTACGCATAGGTCATAAATTACCCTGCGATAATTTTACTTGTCGGAGGTGATGTCTATGTTATGAATATGGTGACTGTATTTTAAACGGTTCGGAAATTATAGCTTACTATGCTTATAAGTACGCAAGAGTACCTTGCGTAGCCAATCGGGGCCGAGACCCTTTCGAGAGCCTCGCGTAGTCAATCGAAGACGAGACCCTTTCGAGAGCTTCGCGTAGCCAATCAGAGACGAGATCTTTTCGAGAGACTCGCGTAGCCAATGGAATGCAAGAGCATGAAATCCATCAATCCTTCGTTCCCCAAAAAGGAGTCACGTAGCCACATCGACGAAAATTGAACAAAAACATTTTTTGAGGGAAATTCGAGAAATTTTGAGGGAAATTTCCTGGCAAACTTGGCTATTTTTACCGGTACTGGCTGCCAAATTGGGCGCTGTGGAACGTATATTTTTTATCTAGAAACTATAACATTTAATTTACAATTAATATGAATAAGAGCAAGGACAAAATAGGTGTGTTGGTAATGCCTAGTAGGAAATAGTTCTAATGCAAAATATTATTAAGCTAGGTGCGCACGAATGCGGTACATTGTCTGTACTTTGTTAAGCTTTGTTTGCATGAGGCAGAGGAATATCTTGGAAGTGATCTTCAACAGGGCTTCAGAAAAGTTGGAAGAAACAGGAAATTTACTATATCAGTCGAATATTTTGAGTGACAGACTGACTCTCTATTCGTGCGAGTTTTTTTTTTTTTTTTTCAAGGACGAAGAAACTTTTAAAGAAGCTTTGCTAAAGAATGTAGTTGAGTGTAGAATTAGTTTTTTAGGTAGTGGGTGTATCAAACTGAAGAACTTGATAACAGTAAGTGAGGGAGTGAAGAGATTTGGGCTGCTGATAACAGTTTGTATTTTACAGGAAACTTTAAGCACGGGAATACTGCAGCAGTTTATGATTATAAGCTGTTCATGTTAATGTCAGCACTTTTTGAAATCAACCTTCGGGAAAGAAAATCACTTCCTGTTAACTGCACAGATGCTGCTGTGTTTAGTTGGCAACGAGTTGAGGAAAATAGTTCCAAGCTTGACGTCGTTCTGCGAGTTCAATGTTTAAATTTGTGGAAAATAAAGGGTTTTTTCTTTTCTGTTTTATAAACATTAAAGTATGAATTGACATATTAATTAATGCATTCATGTTACTAACAATTTCACGTTTTCAATTGACCAACGCATGAATAAAGGCATTATGCCGGTGGCAATGTTAATTTTACATATGGCGGAGGGATACAAAGTGAGTGGGAAAGTATATATTAAGCAGGGTTTTCAGAAATGCTCTATTAACCGTCTACAGTGTAAAGTTGTGGTTGTGTATTTCTCTTGCCGCCCACGTCGCCGCCATTGATGCTCTTGTTCGGCCACTCCTATCGCCCAGCGAGGGGAAGCCTTCCACTGCAGTATTGTATTCTTCATTTTTCCAGCATGTTTGTCTTTAGAAAGAGCAAATTCCGAAAGTCCCACTATACCCAACTAACTACCTGTCGACTTTACACTCCAGTACAGACACAACTCCTGAACTAGAACTCGTGTGTACGTATGTTGCAATACTGATTTTGCCAAAATGTCGGCGCTGGCCTCACCAAACCTCCCCTCCTGGTAGCCGATACCTATTAAAAGGTCATACCAGGAGCACTTCTTTCTACTGTACGTTAATCTCCCACAAACAAAAAGCTAAATCGGCTCTTTTGTATCGCAGGGTAACACAGGGAACTTGCGTTTTTTTTTAAATCCGCCATGCTGGACCGAACAGAATCTAACTGGAAAAACCTAGTGATTTTTTAATCATGCATACCTAACGCGTACCGCGCGAGTCCTTCTTTCACGTGGAATTAAGCATGGCGGCACACCCTTAGCACAAACACACGGCCCAGTCCGCTCGAGTCGTCTGCTCCGTGGGGCAGTAGGCCGTGGTGTGTCGTCCGACGTCCGGCGCGCGGGCTGCCTTCGTCTGGCGAGATCCGCAATCAGCCCGCCACGCCGACCTTGACCTCCTCCGCGGGTCGTTACGTCACGACAGACGTTGCTGCGTGTCTCCGGCGTCGAGCCGCAGTCTTGCGTCTTCCTCCGAGAAAACAATCCGGCGAGAATCGCGCTGACGTCGGATCGCGACCGCAATCTTCTACAGTCTTCGGAAATGGCCCGAGTTAGGCTGTTGCCTGGTTGAAAATTTGCCATACGGAAATACATATTAATGAAGTTAGGTTTTTTTTTTTGGCGTTCCTCTATATACTATTCATGGTAAACTGAGCACTTTTGAAAGTCCTCTCATTTGGAATAATCGCCAATAAATACATATTATTTTAGCCTTTAGACGTTAACTTCCGAATGCAGTGAAATCTACACACTGTGTTTATTACCCTCAAAAGTGCTTACTTCACCGTGAACAGGCCTATAATATAATTATCGCCTACTCGGAGATAGGGACATCCGAACTCCGCGAAAAAGGTGTATGCTCATTTTAGATGTAAGCACTCCAAGGGCTTATCAGCAGTTTTCTTTTGCTCATTGGTCGCGTGTGTTTGTGAGAAGGCATTTTCCTACTTGACTCGCCAGTCGGAATTAGGTTACCCCGATACTGCGCGTCTGTGATTGGCGGGCAGGCAAGACGAGTAACGCGGAAATCGTGTAATCACGAAAGTGGAGATTGGGCGAAGAGATTTGGGCGGCTCTTAACAGCGAAGGTCTTGAGTACGATAAATAACAACATGCCTTTTAGCTACAATTACAGAAAATTAAAAAATTAATGAAACATGCCAACCGGCAATATATCCACTGATCTTTGATTGCATAATAGGTACTCCTATCGAGTTTATAAATAAATTAATGAAAATTATCGATAGGCGTGCAGATGGGACGGGTGTCAGATTTATTTTAGCTTTCGGGCTAATTATTTTAACGTACTAAGTAAGACGGGGGAAGGAATATGTGGAACTCCAGTGTGCTGATATCTGACTCTACGACAACGGCAGCTAAACTTTGTATAGTCCGCTCGCGGTATCTTCACACGTTTTTAATCAAACCTTTGAAAAAACTACCTCATGTTTGGCGTGTTCGGTAGTTTCCGAAATATGTCCTGTATTACAAGCGTTTGACAATTTTTTTAAAGTAGAAGTATCTAATTTTTTTGGCAAGATTGAACTTATATTTTGAATATCAAATATAGTAGCTCATGTGTAATTAATTTACGTTAAAATATTCTATAGTTTTTTTTTAATTAGACACAACTGCTTACGAGACAGGTATCGCAACTAGGGAGGACCCTTAGTGCTTGATTATGAAGTTTGACGACGNGGGGGGGGGGGGTGCAAGATGGATGGGTCTCTCCACGTTAACACCCTCGGCGCGATTTATGCAGCTATATTATTTAAAAAACTTTAACACTTCCGAGTGCTGCCGTCGAAATATTAGGTCGTCTGAATGTAACTGAGTTGTGCGGAGTTTTTCCCTTGATATTTCGACATCTTCATTCTTTACCGACACGGGCGAGGAGATATTACTTCTACCGCACTTTACGTAAGTTTATATGCAAAGTAACACTACGTCAGCTACACTCGAAGTGTAAATCGCTGAAATGAACAGGGTGGATTGTACATTATTTTACATAGAAAAGAAAACTTTATTAGGACACGGTCAAACCCGGCATTGTATTGGCAGAGAGCCAGCCAGTAATGAAAGTTGTTTTAGCGTGTGGAGCAATAGGACTGTTGCAGATGAGAACAGCAGAATATGAATATAGGAGACTCGCTTCTAGCTTGTCGTGATTACCTGATTTGTTTTAATTCGGATGGTTGATAGCAGCACTGGCTGCGACGAGCACGAGTGTAAGTTTGTGTGCTGATGGTTGCCGCGCCACCCCGGCGCACGGTTCCCAAGGTGCGGCCGGCCGGGCACAGAGATAAGGTGGAGGGGAATTGAGGTCGGGCAGGCGGGCTGGGCGTAGCGACATTGGCACCACTAGCCGGCTGACCTCATTATCCCCGGGACTGCGCGTCCACCGTCGTGGCGGCCTGACCTGCTCCAAGCGACGCCCGGCCGGCGAGGTCGCGTGATTACGCCCACTTATAGCGTATTCACGGTGAAGTGAGCACTTTTCCAAAACTCCTCTCATTTCGAATAATAGTCGATACGTATATTTCATTGCAGTCTTAGGCGTTAACTTCCCGACTGCGGTGGAATATGCACACTGTGTTTCATTACTTGCATGGTGATATTTATTTAAAAAAAGGTGGTTAAAGGATGAAATGTGGCTGAAAGGGAAAAGTGACTAGGGCGTCAGAAGTGGTCACTTTACCGTGGAAAGCCTATAGCACCCAGCGTCGCAGGGTGTTTCCCCCGCGGCACTCCGCCACTCGCTGTCTGCTGCCGTGGAGGGAAGAGTTGCCGCAGTAGCAACTGCACGTGCCGCAGCCGAGGAGTACGGTCCATTAAGGCCCCCGTCTACCTGGAACTTATTCCCACGTTTAGACCGAGAATCGCGGGAGCGATAAGGGCGACACTGCCACGCGCATCAAGTACGCCATCACCGCTAAGCGCAAGGCTCTGAACTGGCNGGAGCGATAAGGGCGACACTGCCACGCGCATCAAGTACGCCATCACCGCTAAGCGCAAGGCTCTGAACTGGCGTGGAGTGTTCTCGTCGTGCTGCGTGTACCTATGGGACTTTCAGCGGTGACCATACTATTTTATTAGTGGGAAGTCTTCANTGGCTCTACGTACATTAACAGTTTCGGTTATTTAAAAAAAATTGAAATCCCGACCGAAAATCGAACCCAGATCGTCACTGCTAGATCACTACGTTCGACTTCATTGCACGCGATGAAAGCCCACGGATATAACTACATACATATAGTTGCTAAGGCCCCCGTCTACCTGTAACTTTTTCCCACTTTTAGGCCGAGAAGCGCGGGAGCGATAAGGGTGACACTGCCACGCGCATCAAGTACGTCATCGCCGCTAAGCGCAAGGCTCTTAACTGGCGTGCAGTGTTGTCGTCGTGCTGCGTGTACCTATGGGACTTTCAGCGGTGACCATATTATTTTATTAGTGGGATGTCTTAAGGAAGGTTCAGTGCAGGCCCCTATAGTAGTTTTGTATGTATCTGATGCGTGCATTTTGAGCTACAGCGCCTTGGAAAGGCCGTTTTTAGCGGTTTTGGAGTACTCTGAATTGATTTTTCTAACGTACGTGATATTTTGAAAGTACTTAACAGCTCTCGTCTGAAGTGTGTGTTCTTTTCGTAGATCAGCACGTTGGACGCACGCTTAATAGTTTCGTTGAANCTGCAACACAGTTCAAGCGCCAGGTAGACGGGCGTCTTAATGTGTCTCCTACTTCTGAAGAAAACTTCGCAGACAGGCTCTAGAATAAAAAAAAAATTTTTCTCTTATTTCTCAATTATTTTATACATTTTCTGCCAAAATGTCGTATTCCTAGAACGTTCATTTACTGAGATGTGCGTAGACGCCGAGACAATGATTTCACAGAAAATGTTTTGATACATATGCTTCTTAACGTAATTTAAAATGAGCACTCTGTTTAATAAGCGAATAAAAAGCCGCGCGCGCCTACTTTGTGAGCGGCCGACAGCACAGTCCGAGAGATGGACTTGGCATGCATCCTCAGAATAAAATATAGGGAAATATTTACTCCCAAGGGAAAAAATACGTGTGTATTAAAAGTTTACAAAACATCGTGCACTACCAAGGAGCCAAGAGTAGAATGAACGGATAATACATGAAGCAGGACCCTTGCTATTGGAAATGTGATATATAATAGGAGTAATGTGGTTAAGTTACAGGTATAACAGTACTGTAAGACAATGCAATTGAAAAGTGCACCCATTAAATACCTGGTGTAAATCAAAATCATGATTATAGTTTGATTCTAAAGTAGAAATGTTTTACATTAAAATGAGGAAAATATATTGCAAAGAAGGATTTAATTACTGTATTTGGGCGTTCGCCTCCTGCAGGACAATTAAAAAAAAAAAAAAAAAAAA